>CM026404.1:29358677-29426106 GCA_014843695.1 Archivesica marissinica | reverse complement strand
GTAGTATCTAGCCGCTGTATGTGTAGTATCTAGCCGCTGTATGTGTAGTATCTAGCCGCTGTATGTGTAGTATCTAGCCGCTGTATGTGTAGTATCTAGCCGCTGTATGTGTAGTATCTAGCCGCTGTATGTGTAGTATCTAGCCGCTGTATGTGTAGTATCTAGCCGCTGCATGTGTAGTATCTAGCCGCTGTATGTGTAGTATCTAGCCGCTGTATGTGTAGTATCTAGCCGCTGTATGTGTATATCTAGCCGCTGTATGTGTAGTATCTACCGCTGCATGTGTAGTATCTAGCCGCTGTATGTGTAGTATCTAGCCGCTGTATGTGTAGTATCTAGCCGCTGTATGTGTAGTATCTAGCCGCTGTATGTGTAGTATCTAGCCGCTGCATGTGTAGTATCTAGCCACTGCGTGTGTAGTATCTAGCCGCTGCATGTGTAGTATCTAGCCGCTGTATGTGTAGTATCTAGCCGCTGTATGTGTAGTATCTAGCCGCTGTATGTGTAGTATCTAGCCGCTGTATGTGTAGTATCTAGCCGCTGCATGTGTAGTATCTAGCCGCTGTATGTGTAGTATCTAGCCGCTGTATGTGTAGTATCTAGCCGCTGTATGTGTAGTATCTAGCCGCTGTATGTGTAGTATCTAGCCGCTGTATGTGTAGTATCTAGCCGCTGTATGTGTAGTATCTAGCCGCTGTATGTGTAGTATCTAGCCGCTGTATGTGTAGTATCTAGCCGCTGTATGTGTAGTATCTAGCCGCTGTATGTGTAGTATCTAGCCGCTGCATGTGTAGTATCTAGCCGCTGTATGTGTAGTATCTAGCCGCTGTATGTGTAGTATCTAGCCGCTGTATGTGTAGTATCTAGCCGCTGTATGTGTAGTATCTAGCCGCTGTATGTGTAGTATCTAGCCGCTGTATGTGTAGTATCTAGCCGCTGTATGTGTAGTATCTAGCCGCTGTATGTGTAGTATCTAGCCGCTGCTTGTGTAGTATCTAGCCGCTGTATGTGTAGTATCTAGCCGCTGCATGTGTAGTATCTAGCCGCTGTATGTGTAGTATCTAGCCGCTGCTTGTGTAGTATCTAGCCGCTGCATGTGTAGTATCTAGCCGCTGTATGTGTAGTATCTAGCCGCTGTATGTGTAGTATCTAGCCGCTGCATGTGTAGTATCTAGCTGCTGTATGTGTAGTATCTAGCCGCTGTATGTGTAGTATCTAGCAGCTGTATGTGTAGTATCTAGCCGCTGTATGTGTTGTATCTAGCCGCTGCGTGTGTAGTATCTAGCCGCTGCATGTGTAGTATCTAGCCGCTGTATGTGTAGTATCTAGCCGCTGTATGTGTAGTATCTAGCCGCTGTATGTGTAGTATCTAGCCGCTGTATGTGTAGTATCTAGCCGCTGTATGTGTAGTATCTAGCCGCTGTATGTGTAGTATCTAGCCGCTGTATGTGTAGTATCTAGCCGCTGTATGTGTAGTATCTAGCCGCTGTATGTGTAGTATCTAGCCGCTGTATGTGTAGTATCTAGCCGCTGTATGTGTAGTATCTAGCCGCTGCATGTGTAGTATCTAGCCGCTGTATGTGTAGTATCTAGCCGCTGTATGTGTAGTATCTAGCCGCTGTATGTGTAGTATCTAGCCGCTGTATGTGTAGTATCTAGCCGCTGTATGTGTAGTATCTAGCCGCTGCATGTGTAGTATCTAGCCGCTGTATGTGTAGTATCTAGCCGCTGCGTGTGTAGTATCTAGCAGCTGTATGTGTAGTATCTAGCCGCTGTATGTGTAGTATCTAGCAGCTGTATGTGTAGTATCTAGCAGCTATATGTGTTGTATCTAGCCGCTAGGTGTGTAGTATCTAGCCGCTGCATGTGTAGTATCAAGCCGCTGTATGTGTAATATCTAGCCGCTGTATGTGTAGTACCTAGCCGCTGTATGTGTAGTATCTAGCCGCTGTATGTGTAGTATCTAGCCGCTGTATGTGTAGTATCTAGCCGCTGTATGTGTAGTATCTAGCCGCTGTATGTGTAGTATCTAGCCGCTGTATGTGTAGTATCTAGCCGCTGTATGTGTAGTATCTAGCTGCTGCATGTGTAGTATCTAGCCGCTGCATGTGTAGTATCTAGCCGCTGCATGTGTAGTATCTAGCCGCTGCGTGTGTAGTATCTAGCCGCTGTATGTGTAGTATCTAGCCGCTGTATGGGTAGTATCTAGCCGCTGTATGTGTAGTATCTAGCCGCTGCGTGTGTAGTATCTAGCCGCTGTATGTGTAGTATCTAGCCGCTGCATATGTAGTATCTAGCCGCTGCATGTGTAGTATCTAGCCGCTGTATGTGTAGTATCTAGCCGCTGCATGTGTAGTATCTAGCCGCTGCATGTGTAATGTCTAGCCGCTGCATGCATAGTATCTAGCCGCTGCATGTGTAGTGTATAACCGCTGCATGTGTAGTATCTAGCCGCTGTATGTGTAGTATCTAGCCGCTGTATGTGTAGTATCTAGCCGCTGTATGTGTAGTATCTAGCCGCTGTATGTGTAGTATCTAGCCGCTGCATGTGTAGTATCTAGCCACTGCGTGCATAGTATCTAGCCGCTGCATATGTAGTATCTAGCCACTCTATGTGTAGTATCTAGCCGCTGTATGTGTAGTATCTAGCCACTGTATGCATAGTATCTAGCCGCTGTATGTGTAGTATCTAGCCGCTGCATGTGTAGTATCTAGCCGCTATATGTGTAGTATCTAGCCGCTGTATGTGTAGTATCTAGCCGCTGTATGTGTAGTATCTAGCCGCTGTATGTGTAGTATCTAGCCGCTGTATGTGTAGTATCTAGCCGCTGTATGTGTAGTATCTAGCCGCTGTATGTGTAGTATCTAGCCGCTGCATGTGTAGTATCTAGCCGCTGTATGTGTAGTATCTAGCCGCTGTATGAGTAGTATCTAGCCGCTGCATGTGTAGTATATAGCCGCTGTATGTGTAGTATCTAGCCGCTGTATGTGTAGTATCTAGCCGCTGTATGTGTAGTATCTAGCCGCTGCATGTGTAGTATCTAGCCGCTGTATGTGTAGTATCTAGCCGCTGTATGTGTAGTATCTAGCCGCTGCATGTGTAGTATCTAGCCGCTGTATGTGTAGTATCTAGCCGCTGTATGTGTAGTATCTAGCCGCTGTATGTGTAGTATCTAGCCGCTGTATGTGTAGTATCTAGCCGCTGCATGTGTAGTATCTAGCCACTGCGTGCATAGTATCTAGCCGCTGCATATGTAGTATCTAGCCACTCTATGTGTAGTATCTAGCCGCTGTATGTGTAGAATATCTAGCCGCTGTATGCATAGTATCTAGCCGCTCTATGTGTAGTATCTAACCGCTGCATTTGTAGTATCTAGCCGCTATTTGTGTAGTATCTAGCCGCTGTATGTGTATTATCTAGCCGCTGTATGTGTAGTATCTAGCCGCTGTATGTGTAGTATCTAGCCGCTGTATGTGTAGTATCTAGCCGTTTTATGTGTAGTATCTAGCCGTTGTATGTGTAGTATCTAGCCGCTGCATGTGTAGTATCTAGCCGCTGTATGTGTAGTATCTAGCCGCTGTATGAGTATTGTCTAGCCGCTGCATGTGTAGTATATAGCCGCTGTATGTGTAGTATCTAGCTGCTGTATGTGTAGTATCTAGCCGCTGTATGTGTAGTATCTAGCCGCTGCATGTGTAGTATCTAGCCGCTGTATGTGTAGTATCTAGCCGCTGTATGTGCAGTATCTAGCCACTGTATGTGTAGTATCTAGCCGCTACATGTGTAATGTCTGGCCGCTGCATGTGTAGTATCTAGCCGCTGCATGTGTAGTGTCTCGCCGCTGCATGTGTAGTATCTAGCCGCTGCGTGGGTAGTATCTAGCCATTGTATGTGTGGTATCTAGCCGCTGTATTTGTAGTATCTAGCCGCTGTATGTGTAGTATCTAGCCGCTGTATGTGTAGTATCTAGCCGCTGTATGTGTAGTACTTAGCCGCTGTATGTGTAGTATCTAGTCGCTGTATGTGTAGTATCTAGCCGCTGTATGTGTAGTATCTAGCCCCTGTATGTGTATTACCTAGCCGCTGTATGTGTAGTATCTAGCCGCTGTATGTGTAGTATCTAGCCGCTGTATGTGTAGTATCTAGCAGCTGTATGTGTAGTATCTTGCCGCTGTATGTGTAGTATCTAGCCGCTGTATGTGTAGTATCTAGCCGCTGTATGTGTAGTATCTAGCCGCTGTATGTGTAGTATCTAGCCGCTGTATGTGTAGTATCTAGCCGCTGTATGTGTAGTATCTAGCCGCTGCGTGTGTAGTATCTAGCTGCTGTATGTGTAGTATCTAGCCGCTGTATGTGTAGTATCTAGCCGTTGTATGTGTAGTATCTAGCCGCTGTATGTGTAGTATCTAGCCGCTGTATGTGTAGTATCTAGCCGCTGTATGTGTAGTATCTAGCCGCTGTATGTGTAGTATCTAGCCGCTGCATGTGTAGTATCTAGCCACTGCGTGCATAGTATCTAGCCGCTGCATGTGTAGTATCTAGCCACTGTATGTGTAGTATCTAGCCGCTGTATGTGTAGAATATCTAGCCGCTGTATGTGTAGTATCTAGCCGCTGTATGTGTAGTATCTAGCCGCTGTATGTGTAGTATCTAGCCGCTGTATGTGTAGTATCTAGCCGCTGCATGTGTAGTATCTAGCCGCTGTATGTGTAGTATCTAGCTGCTGCATGTGTAGTATCTAGCCGCTGCGTGTGTAGTAACTAGTCGCTGCATGTGTAGTATCTAGCCGCTGTATGTGTAGTATCTAGCAGCTGTATGTGTAGTATCTAGCCGCTGTATCTGTAGTATCTAGCCGCTGCATGTGTAGTATCTATCCGCTGTATGTGTAGTATCTAGTCGCTGTATGTGTAGTATCTAGCAGCTGTATGTGTAGTATCTAGCAGCTGTATGTGTAGTATCTAGCCGCTGCATGTGTAGTATCTAGCCGCTGTATGTGTAGTATCTAGCTGCTGCGTGTGTAGTATCTAGCCGCTGCATGTATAGTATCTAGCCGCTGTATGTGTAGTATCTAGCCGCTGCGTGTGTAATATCTAGCCGCTGTATGTGTAGTATCTAGTTGCTGTATGTGTAGTATCTAGCAGCTGTATGTATAGTATCTAGCCGCTCTATGTGTAGTATCTAACCGCTGCATGTGTAGTATCTAGCCGCTATTTGTGTAGTATCTAGCCGCTGTATGTGTATTATCTAGCCGCTGTATGTGTAGTATCTAGCCGCTGTATGTGTAGTATCTAGCCGCTGTATGTGTAGTATCTAGCCGTTTTATGTGTAGTATCTAGCCGCTGTATGTGTAGTATCTAGCCGCTGCATGTGTAGTATCTAGCCACTGTATGTGTAGTATCTAGCCGCTGTATGTGTAGTGTCTTGCCGCTGCATGTGTAGTATATAGCAGCTGTATGTGTAGTATCTAGCCGCTGCATGTGTAGTATCTAGCCGCTGTATGTGTAGTATCTAGCCGCTGTATGTGCAGTATCTAGCCACTGTATGTGTAGTATCTAGCCGCTGTATGTGTAGTATCTAGCCGCTGCATATGTAGTATCTAGCCGCTGTCTGTGTAGTATCTAGCCACTGTATGTGTAGTATCTAGCCGCTGTATGTGTAGTATCTAGCAGCTGTATGTGTAGTATCTTGCCGCTGTATGTGTAGTATCTAGCCGCTGTATGTGTAGTATCTAGCCGCTGTATGTGTAGTATCTAGCCGCTGTATGTGTAGTATCTAGCCGCTGTATGTGTAGTATCTAGCCGCTGTATGTGTAGTATCTAGCCGCTGCATGTGTAGTTCCTAGCCGCTGTATGTGTAGTATATAGCCGCTGTAGGCGAAGTATCTAGCCGCTGTATGTGTAGTATCTAGCCGCTGCATGTGTAGTATCTAGCCGCTGTATGTGTAGTATCTAACAGCTGTATGTGTAGTATCTAGCCGCTGTATGTGTAGTATCTAGCCGCTGTATGTGTAGTATCTAGCCGCTGTATGTGTAGTATCTAGCCGCTGTATGTGCAGTATCTAGTCGCTGTATGTGTAGTATCTAGCCGCTGTATGTGTAGTGTCTAGCCGCTGTATGTGTAGTATCTCGCCGCTGCGTGTGTAGTACCTAGCCGCTGTATGTGTAGTATCTAGCCGCTGTATGTGTAGTATCTAGCCGCTGCGTGTGTAGTATCTAGCCGCTGTATGTGTAGTATCTAGCCGCTGTATGGGTAGTATATAGCCGTTGTATGTGTAGTATCTAGCAGCTATGTGTGTAGTATCTATCAGCTGTATGTGTAGTATCTAGCCGCTGCATGTGTAGTATCTAGCCGCTGTATGTGTAGTTTCTAGTTGCTGTATGTGTAGTATCTAGCCGCTGTATGTGTAGTATCTAGTCGCTGTATGTGTAGTATCTAGCCGCTGTATGTGTAGTATCTAGCCGCTGTATGTGTAGTATCTAGCCGCTGTATGTGTATTATCTAGCCGCAGTATGTGTAGTATCTAGTCACTGTATGTGTAGTATCTAGTCGCTGTATGTGTAGTATATATCCGCTGTATGTGTAGTATCTAGCCGCTGCATGTGTAGTATCTAGCCGCTGCATGTGTAGTATCTAGCCGCTGCATGTGTAGTGTCTAGCCGCTGCATGTGTAGTATCTAGCCGCTGCGTGTGTAGTATCTAGCCGCTGTATGTGTAGTATCTAGCCGCTGTATGGGTAGTATCTAGCCGCTGTATGTGTAGTATCTAGCCGCTGCATGTGTAGTATCTAGCCGCTGTATGTGTAGTATCTAGCAGCTATATGTGTAGTATCTAGCCGCTGTATGTGTAGTATCTAGCCGCTGTATGTGTAGTATCTAGCCGCTGTATGTGTAGTATCTAGCAGCTATATGTGTAGTATCTAGCCGCTGCGTGTGTAGTATCTAGCCGCTGTATGTGTAGTATCTAGCCTCATATGAAGTATCTAGCCGCTGCATGTGTAGTATCTAGCCGCTGTATGTGTAGTATCTAGCCGCTGCATGTGTAATGTCTAGCCGCTGCATGTATTGTATCTAGCCGCTGCATGTGTAGTGTATAGCCGCTGTATGTGTAGTATCTAGCCACTGTATGTGTAGTATCTAGCCGCTGTATGTGTAGTATCTAGTCGCTGTATGTGTAGTATCTAGCCGCTGTATGTGTAGTATCTAGCCGCTGTATGTGTAGTATCTAGCCGCTGTATGTGTAGTATCTAGCCGCTGCATGTGTAGTATCTAGCCGATGTATGTGTAGTATCTAGCAGCTATATGTGTAATATCTAGCCGCTGTATGTGTAGTATCTAGGCGCTGTATGTGTAGTATCTAGCCGCTGTATGTGTAGTATCTAGCAGCTATATGTGTAGTATCTAGCCGCTGCGTGTGTAGTATCTAGCCGCTGTATGTGTAGTATCTAGCCGCTGCATATGTAGTATCTAGCCACTGCATGTGTAGTATCTAGCCGCTGTATGTGTAGTATCTAGCCGCTGCATGTGTAGTATCTAGCCGCTGCATGTGTAATGTCTAGTCGCTGCATGCATAGTATCTAGCCGCTGCATGTGTAGTGTATAACCGCTGCATGTGTAGTATCTAGCCGCTGCGTGTGTAGTATCTAGCCGCTCTATGTGTAGTATCTAGCCGCTGCATGTGTAGTATCTAGCCACTGTTTGTGTAGTATCTAGCCGCTGCGTGTGTAGTATCTAGCCGCTGCATGTGTAGTATCTAGCCGCTGTATGTGTAGTATCTTGCCGCTGTATGTGTAGTATCTAGCCGCTGCATGTGTAGTATCTAGCCGCTGTAGGTGTAGTATCTAGCCGCTGCGTGTGTAGTATCTAGCCGCTGCGTGTGTAGTATCTAACCGCTATATGTGTAGTATCTAGCCGCTGTATGTGTAGTATCTAGCCGCTGTATGTGTAGTATCTAGCCGCTGTATGTGTAGTATCTAGCAGCTATATGTGTAGTATCTAGCCGCTGTATGTGTAGTATCTAGCCGCTGTATGTGTAGTATCTAGCAGCTATATGTGTAGTATCTAGTCGCTTTATGTGTAGTATCTAGCCGCTGTATGTGTAGTATCTAGCAGCTATATGTGTATTATCTAGCCGCTGTATGTGTAGTATCTAGGCGCTGTATGTGTAGTATCTAGTATATATGTGTCAGGTACCATCATTCACTATATACATGTATATCTGTGTCTGGTCCCATCATTCACTATATACATGTATATCTTTGTCAGGTACCATCATTCACTATATACATGTATATCTTTGTCAGGTACCATCATTCACTATATACATGTATATCTGTCTCTGGTACCATCATTCACTATATACATGTATATCTGTGTCTGGTACCATCATTCACTATATACATGTATATCTGTGTCTGGTTCCATCATTCACTATATACATGTATATATGTGTCAGGTACCATCATTCACTATATACATGTATATCTGTGGCAGGTACCATCATTCACTATATATACATGTATATAGTGTCTAACGAAATCACATTTAACATAAACAAAGTACAAGTGTTGCTTGTAAACGTCCCCAAAGCAAATAAATGTGCTTTAGTCGAGTTCAATTGAACCAGCTAGTTCTCTGTCCATTCAAGGATATGTTTTAGATTAGCATTTAAAGTGGTTTCCATTAAATTGATCTTACTATCAGAAATATCTATAGAACTATCATCAGCAGACAGACGTGTTACACTAGGGCGATGTTCTGCCATATCATTTACATGTATTAAACTAAGTATATGTGAATACCTTGTCAAGCGAACCTATTTGGTTGTAGTGGAGGATACCTTGTCAAGCGAACCTATTTGGTTATAGAGGAGGATACCTTGTCAAGGGAACCTATTTGGTTATAGAGGAGGATACCTTGTCAAGCGAACCTATTTGGTTATAGTGGAGGATACCTTGTCAAGCGAACCTATTTGGTTATAGTGGAGGATACCTTGTCAAGCGAACCTATTTGGTTATAGTGGAGGATACCTTGTCAAGCGAACCTATTTGGTTATAGTGGAGGATACCTTGTCAAGCGAACGGATTTGGTTATAGAGGAGGATACCTTGTCAAGGGAACCTATTTGGTGGTAGTGGAGGATACCTTGTCAAGGGAACCTATTTGGTTATAGAGGAGGATACCTTGTCAAGCGAACCTATTTGGTGGTAGTGGAGGATACCTTGTCAAGGGAACCTATTTGGTTATAGAGGAGGATACCTTGTCAAGCGAACCTATTTGGTTATAGTGGAGGATACCTTGTCAAGGGAACCTATTTGGTTATAGAGGAGGATACCTTGTCAAGCGAACCTATTTGGTTATAGAGGAGGATACCTTGTCAAGCGAACGGATTTGGTCGTAGTGGAGGATACCGTATCAAGCGAACCTATTTGGTGGTAGTGGAGGCTACCTTGTCAAGCGAACCGATTTAGTGGTAGTGGAGGCTACCTTGTCAAGCAAACCGAGTTAGTGGTAGTGGAGGCTACCTTGTCAAGCAAACCGATTTAGTGGTAGTGGAGGATACCTTGTCAAGCAAACCGATTTAGTGGTAGTGGAGGATACCTTGTCAAGCAAACCGATTTAGTGGTAGTGGAGGATACCTTGTCAATCGAACAGAGTTGGTGGTAGTGGAGGATACCTTGTCAAGCCAATAGATTTGGTGATAGTGGAGGATACCTTGTCAAGCGAATATATTTGGTGGTAGTGGAGGATACATTGTCAAGCCAATATATTTGGTGATAGTGGAGGATACCTTGTCAAGAGAATATAGTTGGTTGTAGTGGACGATACCTTGTCAAGAGAATATAGTTGGTTGTAGTGGACGATACCTTGTCAAGAGAATATAGTTGGTTGTAGTGGAGGATACCTTGTCAAACGAACAGATTTGGTGGTAGTGGAGGATACCTTGTCAATCTAACAGATTTGGTGGTAGTGGAGGATACCTGGTCAAGCCAATATATTTGGTGGTAGTGGAGGGTACCTGGTCAAGCGAATATATTTGGTGGTAGTGGAGGATACCTGGTCAAGCGAATATATTTGGTGGTAGTGGAGGATACCTTGTCATGCGAACAGAGTTGGTGGTAGTGGAGGATACCTTGCCAATCGAATATATTTGGTGGTAGTGGAGGATACCTTGTCAATCGAATATATTTTGTGGTAGTGGAGGATACCTTGTCAATCGAATATATTTGGTGGTAGTGGAGGATACCTTGTCAATCGAATATATTTGGTGGTAGTGGAGGATACCTGGTCAAGCCAATATATTTGGTGGTAGTGGAGGATACCTTGTCAAGCCAATATATTTGGTGGTAGTGGAGGATACCATGTCATGCGAACAGATTTAGTGGTAGTGGAGGATACCCTGTTAAGCGAACAGATTTCCTTATTTCAATTGTTGCAAAATAATCATGTACATGATAGAAAATAAATATGTATAAATAAAGCGAACATATTTGGGGGTAGTGGAGAATGCAGACATAATCAACACGCTAGTAGGTTGTAAAACAACAAATAAATTGCCTATTAAATGGATAGTAAAAAAATACACAGTCCATATTTATATGTCCAATCTTTCATTTCGTCTGATACCACATCCAATGTGAAGAGGCATTCAAATCAAACTGAAAAGCAGCCAATCTATCACAACTGTAATGATCAGCATAGCCAGTGCTCACCTGTGAATAACGTCACTGTGTTTACACACTGTATTCCTCCGCCAACTATTACCGTATACTAACTGTCTGTTTGCAATGGCCTGAATTCTATACCACATCTTTTATACACATCAACTAATCTGAAGTATTCTCAACTCACAAAAAAATGCAATGAATAACTATATTAGGTATTAGGACTACATTCGACCTCGGATGCACTTCCGCCTAGATAGGTAATTAAACGACGGATCTTGAAATGGCAATGGTTGGATTGTTACTGTTTACTCAGTCAATCGATTTGCAAGTTACATACAATACAAACTAATCAAATATTTCTACTATTATTACTTCAGATGGTAGTGTACACAATCTTTATCACATGTTTGTATTACCATTGCTCTACTTATTAGATTATGTGAATTGCTGTCTTTAAGCTGATTTCTTATACTTATTTTCAAGATACCCATCTACGTCATATCTGCACATTGTGATATAGATTTATTGTCATTAATTGTCTCATTCCCCTTTTCTACTTTACCAGACAATTCCATATATCAGCATATTCCATAACTTATTATATATAGTTTCTCCACTAGACAATTCCATATATCAGCATATTCCATAACATATTATATATAGTTTCTCTACTATACAATTCCATATATCAGCATATTCTATAACATATTATATATAGTTTCTCTACTAGACAATTCCATATATCAGCATATTCCATTACATATTATATATAGTTTCTCTACTAGACAATTCCATATATCGTCATATTCCATTACATATTATATATAGTTTCTCCACTAGACAATTCCATATATCAGCATATTCCATTACATATTATATATAGTTTCTCTACTAGACAATTCCATATATCAGCATATTCCATAACATATTATATATAGTTTCTCTACTAGACAATTCCATATATCAGCATATTCCATAACATATTATATATAGTTTTTCTACTAGACAATTCCATATATCATCATATTCCATAACATATTATATATAGTTTCTCTGCTAGACAATTCCATATATCAGCATATTCCATTACATATTATATATAGTTTCTCTACTTTAGTTTTCAGCTTCAGCATTACTATATCATTGCAATGTGCAGTTTTTACATATAGTCCTATCTTTTGATTGTATTTGATGTGTGTATATGTCGAGGGTCTCGTGGTAGATTAACATTTGTTAAATGAGTTCTCTCGTAAAATAAAGTCTTTATTATTAGTATTATTATTATTATTATTATAGGCAACGTTAGTGTGATATAACTGGATATCAGTAACGAATCTTATTTATGGCAGTATGTGTGTACTTGAATGTTGGCCTGCGAACAGGCGTTGATATATTATGCCTGGTCAGTCATATAAATATATTTTAACACTGATACCATTAATTGGTATTGAGATTCTGATATTATGTCATTTTGCCAGAAGTAAATTAGCGCATACTCGACAGACTGGAACCCAGGCTACTTGAACGTTATAAATGATGGGTTAGATTCATTCAGAACGCTTGCTAAACCGTGTCAAACACAGGGACTAGAGTGGTGTCCGTATTTTATTTTTAGAATGCTATCACGAGTAGGACCAGACGACATCTTCCACAAACTTATATATATAATTTCGATGTTTACATGTTTTAAATAGTACACTTAAACTGATGAGGAACCTACTTAAAATATGGATTGTACATTAGATACACAAAATAAGAAATTATAGATTAAAACTACAACATAGGATATAAACTTTAAGAAATGGAAGGATAATTGAAATTAAAGACATCACCATAGGGCATAATAAAATCTATCATGAATAAAGTACAAACAATATAATATAATTTTAAAGGAAAATGTTTTAGAGAAAACATAATAAATGGATAGTACTAAAGTGATAAGCGAAAAATTGCAATTTCACGGTTCCATAAAATTGAATGAAAAAGTGTTTTCAGTCCTTTTTTAAATAAACACAATGTTGACAACCCCGGAATCTTAGACGGAAGAGCATTGCATAACTTCGGGGCAGCAATCATAAAACTCCGATCATCATGCATAACTTCGGGGCAGCAATCATAAAACTCCGATCATCATACGCAACATTTTGACTTCTCGGTACCACTAACCCAGGCGCTTCGTGCTTCCATCTTAAATCCCTTCTCGGTTCGTATACTTGTAACAAGCTCCTGATGTACACTGGTGATGATTGTTCATGTATAGCTTTAAACGTGTGTGTCAGTAATTTATATTGTATTCTTATTTGCACCGGTAACCAATGCAGTTCTTTCAGGATTGGTGTGATGTGACTGTAGCGAGAAGTTCCTGTTACCAGACGAGCAGCTGTGTTTTGAACGTTTTGTAGTTTCATTGTGGTGGTCTTTGGGACGCCATATAACAGTCCATTGCAATATTCGAGCCGTGATGTTACTAATGAATTGACGAGTGATTTGGTGGTAGCATATGTAGTAAGATATTGCCGTGTATGTCCAATATGTCGTATTTGAGCATAACACGATCTACTAACTGAATGAATATGTTGTTCCATGCATATTTTTGAATCAAACCAAGCACCCAAATTCCGTACACATGCTGAGAGAGTTATCGGTGAATCCCCCCCCCCCCCACTTTCATCATTAAGTTTTCCATGTGACGAGCATTTCGTTGACTTGAAAATACTACCACTTCTGTATTCAGTATCAGCATGTTAATGTGCATCCAAATGACAATATCCTGAAGGCATTTTCCCACTCGACCCACCGTTTCACGATGTGATGCCATGTCTGTAGGTTTAAACGAAAGATACAGCTGAGAATCATCAGCGTAAATCTTATAGTTATTATATTACTATATCTCGACATATATCCTATAGTATATCCAATTGTTACTTGTCTGTAAAACAGTATTACGAGTTAATTAACATGATTTTGATAGAATCACCATTAGTATACACCGGCATCTCAATGCTTAAAGCGACATTACATCACAAAAAGCAAATAAAATGCATTTTTTCACGTATAAATGCAAAGCTACTAGATATTGTTCTGAATACAGTCGAACACTAACATTGAATCAATAAACAGTGTTTTGTGTGTGATAGTAGGATTTCATATAACGGTCACCCGCGCTCATGAATTGACGTTTGTTTGTCATTGTCAATACTAAACAGGCGATACTTTCGATTATAGATAATTTATCTAAGATTAGTCTACAAATAAATATGCATAAATAGGCACACTAGTGAGATATCAGGTAAATATTTACCATACCTCGTGTTATTCAGGATAAACGCGTTGTATTACGCATGCATGTCGACCCTATTTACATTATTTTGTTATGTCAACAAACCGCGTA
This sequence comes from Archivesica marissinica, assembly GCA_014843695.1. Taxonomy (NCBI): domain Eukaryota; kingdom Metazoa; phylum Mollusca; class Bivalvia; order Venerida; family Vesicomyidae; genus Archivesica; species Archivesica marissinica. The sequence goes on along the minus strand of CM026404.1, from coordinate 29,412,052 downwards.
TACGACGTTGGTTTATTTGTTGAAATACTCAGTTTTGAGGCAAATATTTGGAAAATAATTATACCATATAGTTGAAAATTACATTCTGCAGACATTTGCGTTTTCGCCGATGTAGTGTCGCTTTAAGGATCAACAGTAAAAACAAGGTATTCAAAATTAAAGGACCGATATACATTTCCGGTATAATTCGGTCTTCATCTGACAAAGGAGGTAATAGAAAAGCCAGCAGTGTCGCTAATTGACAGCAGGTCTTGAGAGTGAGACGATTTTATTACAGAATCTGCTGTTGATGATATTTCACAACCATATGTAATTGATTCCTAAACTACTTGCGATGATGAACGTTTTATTGAATTTCTTAGAAATGCAAAATGTATGTAGATATATTCTTAAATGCAGTAATTGTTTGAGTAATGACTACACATCTGCATCTATTATAGGTTTTTCCATTGCGGATCAATTGGAACAGTTGCCACGGTTACGTAAATGTTCAGTAACATTAGCTTAAGCAGTTTTCTTTACCAATATTATAGTTTGTAGAATGCAAATAAAACACATATCACAATACAAGAGAAATGATTAGAATGAAAGAGGAGTCTTAAAGAATTACTATCATATGACAGGGTTGTCTTAGGCATCCAGCCAAGGGAAGCACATAACGTGGCTGCTTAGCACATGGGGCTGCTTAATAGAGGACAAACGTATAATAAAACAACATATTGCGAATCTGGAACCTGGTTGCCTAATACAGGTTGGCTGCTTAATAGAGGACAAACGTATAATAAAACAACATATTGCGAATCTGGAACCTGGCTGCCTAATACAGGTTGGCTGCTTAATAGAGGTGACCACTAATACAGGTTTGACGACAATTTATCGTCAATGCAATGATTTCCGACGAAGTGTGTTCGGTTTGGTGGATTCACACCGACAGTTGGTGACATATAGTGACTCTTGGATTATTGGTGGCGGAGGATCCCTGGTGTCCCTCCAAGGAATAATTCCAGACGAGCACCCAGATAGAACCGCCGAACGTCCGCAAGCTAGCTGGATGGCTTCCTCACGTGACATCAGTATCTCTTCCCTCTTCCCTAAGGTGTTACATTAGAAATGGGATATCCAGAGCGATTAAGCGAATGCTGTAGGAGATAACCACCCACTGAGTTATCAAAAGACATGTGTATCATACAAATCAAGTCAAATACAGTCTACATCCGTTATGTCAAAAGACTGTTATGTCGAATTATCTGGTTATCTCGAAGTCGTATCAAAATTCCGTTTCAGACACTATCATTTTACATATAACTGAATCTGTTTATATATCGAATTTCGTTAAGTCAAATTTCGGTTATGTCGAAGTATTTTGTTCGGTCCGACGGAATTCGACATAACGGATGCAGATTGTAGTTTATTTTCGTTTCTTCATATGTACCACATTATATAAAACATTTATTATCAAACATATAAAAGTACACACGCCTTTCTTAACAGAATTATAAGAGACGGTAAAATAGATCACATGACTCATATGAGCTGTGTTATATGACAACCAACAATGCGATGATAACGTCACAAAGCCGAACAGTTCAGGACGACATATTTAGTTGTCATATGACATGACCCACAGAGCAATCCAATTTATTTACAAGTTATAACTTATTAGGTGTTAAAAGAAAGATGATACTGTGAATCGATCTTCTTCTAGAAGTTATAGCATCTTTGTACCAAGAGGAAGATAAAAACTGCACTAAAACTACAGGAATAAGATTCTGAACGTCCATAAAAAGTGTACCCCAGGTTTTTATAAATACTAACTAAAAACATTTAAAAATAACTTTAGTGCATCTAATCAGATTTTATATAATACATGTACAATCAAACCTGTGTTAGTGGTCACCTCCATTAAGCAGCCAACCTGTATTAAGCCCCAGTTTCCATATTCCCAATCGGTTGTTTTATTATATATATGACGTCTATTAAGCAGTCACCTGTGCTAAGCATCCACCTCCTCTGACTCCCTTGGCTGGCTGCTTACGACAGGTTTGACTGTACATTACTATCAGTTTCAGATACTTTTAGATGAGTTCGTGTTTGCTCATTTCATAACGAACTCCTTTAACGGGACGACAGCTGTTTATTCACAATTCATTAACAAACCTAATTTGATGATGCCACCTAATTAGTGATGTAGAACATCCTAACAGAACCTAATTAACCAGCTACATCTTATCATGGTATAATTATATAATTCAATAAACAGTGTGCTACACGAAATAGACGACGAAAGTTACCGATGGCATTCCCCTAGCCTAGTCCCGCTAGTAACTTACATATTCAAAATTACGGCTACCTTGCAATGCTTCTATTTTTCATCAGACGAAGCAACGGCTATACATTCAGCCGAGAGATTTGCTGATGCATCGCCTGCCATTTTATTCGTTCTCACTCTGTGTATGTACTGACATCATGAACATTAAAAACCGTCCAATTAACAAATTACCTATTACGCATACAGAGATATTTTACATTGACGAAGTATGTTATACATTACTGGATACCTATAATCATGTTGATATTCATGGCAATGAACTGGCTGATTTTTTTTACGTTTTTATCGTCGCTATCGGTTGCCCATATGAGCGACGTCTCCTATAGAGATTAGTCATTTTAGATTTTTGGAGGATAGTGCAACGATACAGACAGAGACCCATTCCAGAGTCTCCTTGGGTTCTTTTACATGCACGGTGTAAAGCACCGACACGAGACCTCGGCTTAAAGCCCATCTGAAAGACAGTTAATTTTATTAGGGTAAGACGGGGGATGGAAACTCCGATCCCTGGATTACCAGTCCAACGTGTTAACAACTGGACTACATATCCGTCTGTATAAGATTAGATGCACACTTCCAGAATTATTTAAATAGGATGCACATGCTAAAGCAATTTTCAGAAAGGTATCGTCTTCATATCTTGCAGATATCAAGAATTTCTGGAATATATACTATGCTATTTTGTAAACCGTTTACAAATCTATACAACTGCATATGTATTAGGGATCTGGTATATGTGGCCACATATTCCAGCATCAAGAAAAGTATGCACGCACTTCTCTAAAATGTCTTCATTTCCACCAATGACTTTTTTTTATCCGAAAGGATGTTTTATGTTCAACTTTGCTGCAGAAAGCAGTTTAAATCATTCAATTTGCATTACCATATGTGTACTTACGCCCTTGGGAAATCTACATGAGTTACCACAACTGCCCATAATTGTCCAATTAAGAGTGTGTACTGTGTAATTAAAATAGTCTTATGTACGCTAATTATCAGTTTTGGGTGGAGAACAAGAGTGTGTGTGTTTTACGTTTATTTATCGTCGCTATCGGTTGCCCATATGAGCGACGCCTCCTATAGAGATTAGTCATTTTAGATTTTTGGAGGATAGTGCAACGATACAGGCAGATACCCATTCCAGAGTCTCTTTTACGTGCACGGTGTAAAGCACCGACACGAGACCTCGGATTAAAGTCCCATCTGAAAGACTATTAATTTTATTACTGTCAGACGGGGGATCGAACCTGCGATCCCTGGATTACCAGTCCAACGTGTGAACCACTGGACTACAGATCAGTATGTGTAGAACAAGATTTATACATACTACACTGATATTGTTATGGGTAGAATGGAGTATGTGTTCTCACGAAAGCACAACGTAAATATGCAATATTTGCTCGGAAAAGAAAGTGCTTAACTATTCGCTGGGTAACCTGAATGATACGGCCAAGCCGGGAAGCGACATACGACGTGCTGATGCTGCGGGATGACCAACAGTGAGGGATGCCGCTCTAACAATGAGCATTTTCGAAAGAAGCTGTGGAGCATCTCACACTGAAAACGAAGAAGAGAGCCACATCGAGTCGTTATCTTTGTAAATCACGATCCCCATCTACCACAACACTCTACAAGTTATACTCTACATCAAATCTACTACAGTTTATAACAGGTAACAGGTTGATGCAGAGCAACAAGTCATGTTATTGCAGGAAGATTGTAGGAAGTTGAAATATATAAAGAAAGAGACAACAAGTATGGGGCGCCGTTTTGTTCTTTATTCGTTATTTATGGATATCCAGTATTCGATTTATTGGAAATCCATAATTCCAGGCGTGCCGTTTTGCTATTTATTCAGTATTTCCATAAAAAATCTAATTATGGATATACAAACATTTATTTATGGATATCCATAAATGATGAATAAATAGCAAAACGGCGCGCTTGGAATTATGGATTTCCATAACGTGAAATATGGATATCCATAATAACAAATAAATAGCAAAATAGAATTATGGATATCAAATAGGTCAAGTATGGATATCCATAAATACTGAATAAATAGCAAAACAAGAGGTATTAAAAGTAAAAGTACTTTGCTATTTGTGGTTATAATTGTACAGATAATGTCAAGCATAATTTAACTTTGAAATGTATAGAACACGTGTATATGTGTGTTGTGGAATGATGTGTGCTATATATAGAACATGTGTAATAGAGCAGTGTCTATGTGTGTTGTGGAATGATGTGTGCTATATATAGAACATGTGTAATAGAGCAGTGTCTATGTGTGTTGTGGAATGATGTGTGCTATATATAGAACACGTGTAATAGGACAGTGTATATGTGTGTTGTGGAATGATGTGTGCTATATATAGAACATGTGTAATAGGTAAGTGTATATGTGTATTGTAAAATGATGTGTGCTATATATAGAACATGTGTAATAGAGCAGTGTCTATGTGTGTTGTGGAATGATATGTGCTATATATAGAACATGTGTAATAGAGCAGTGTCTATGTGTGTTGTGGAATGATGTGTGCTATATATAGAACATGTGTAATGGGTAAGTGTATATGTGTATTGTAAAATGATGTCTGCTATATATAGAACATGTGTAATAGGTAAGTGTATATGTGTATTGTAAAATGATGTGTTCTATATATAGAACATGTGTAATAGGGAAGTGTATATGTGTGTTTATATATAGAACATGTGTAATAGAGCAGTGTCTATGTGTGTTGTGGAATGATGTGTGCTATATATAGAACATGTGTAATAGGTAAGTGTATATGTGTATTGTAAAATGATGTGTGCTATATATAGAACATGTGTAATAGGTAAGTGTATATGTGTATTGTAAAATGATGTGTTCTATATATAGAACATGTGTAATAGGGAAGTGTATATGTGTGTTGTGAAATGATGTGTGCTATATATAGAACATGTGTAATAGGTAAGTGTATATGTGTATTGTAAAATGATGTGTGCTATATATAGAACATGTGTAATAGGTAAGTGTATATGTGTATTGTAAAATGATGTGTGCTATATATAGAACATTTGTAATAGGGAAGTGTATATGTGTGTTGTGAAATGATATGTGCTATATATAGAACATGTGTAATAGGTAAGTGTATATGTGTATTGTAAAATGATGTGTGCTATATATAGAACATTTGTAATAGGGAAGTGTATATGTGTATTGTAAAATGATGTGTGCTATATATAGAACATGTGTAATAGGTAAGTGTATACATATGTGTATTGTAAAATGATGTGTGCTATATATAGAAAATGTGTAATAGCGAAGTGGCTATGTGTGTTGTGAATTGATGTGTGCTATATATAGAACATGTGTAGTGTAATAGGGAAGTGTCCATCTGTGTTGTGAAATGATGTGTGCTATATATAGAACATGTGTAGTGTAATAGGGATGTGTCTATGTGTGTTGTGAAATGATGTGTGCTATATATTGAACATATGTAATGCAATAGAGAATTCTCTATCTGTGTTGTGAAATGATGTGTGCTATATATAGAACATGTGTAGTGCAATAGGGAATTGTCTATCTGTGTTGTGAAATGATGTGTGCTATATATAGAACATGTGTAGTGCAATAGGGAATTGTCTATCTGTGTTGTGAAATGATGTGTGCTATATATAGAACATGTGTAGTGCAATAGGGAATTGTCTATCTGTGTTGTGAAATGATGTGTGCTATATATAGAACATGTGTAGTGCAATAGGGAATTGTCTATCTGTGTTGTGAAATGATGTGTGCTATATATAGAACATGTGTAGTGCAATAGGGAATTGTCTATCTGTGTTGTGAAATGATGTGTGCTATATATAGAACATGTGTAGTGCAATAGGGAATTGTCTATCTGTGTTGTGAAATGATGTGTGCTATATATAGAACATGTGTAGTGCAATAGGGAATTGTCTATCTGTGTTGTGAAATGATGTGTGCTATATATAGAACATGTGTAGTGCAATAGGGAATTGTCTATCTGTGTTGTGAAATGATGTGTGCTATATATAGAACATGTGTAGTGCAATAGGGAAGTGTCTGTGTGTGTTGTGAAATGATGTGTGCTATATACAGAACATGAAGAGAGCATTAACAACAAACATTATGACATATATTGGTCGTAACAAATGACATAATGCATGTTTCCCCAAGCAATTTATCGCTACTTAATTACAAGCACATTTCCTTATTGTGCCAGGAACACTAATCATGAATTGTCTATTGCAGACATGAAGTTAATTTCCTTCCTCACTTTTAAGAACAATGGAAGGAAATAGTTGGAAATCAGACAGACAGCTTACATTATTAATCTTTGTTAGATAGAATATTCTCTAGAAGTAGGCTATTAACAATATAGACGATCTTAACTAAATGCGCATTCAAATACAGACACAAGACTGTGCTTACTTCCTTGACTTCAATACATATGTAAAGAAAGCAATTACTGAAGAAATAAATACATTTTGTCTGGGAGAGGGGGTGTTGGAGGTACATTGGCCGAGTGAGAGGGGGTGTTGGAAGTACATTGGCCGAGTGAGAGGGGGTGTTGGAGGTACATTGGCCGAGTGAGAGGGGGTGTTGGAGGTACATTGACCGAGTGAGAGGGCATGTTGGAGGTACATTGACCGAGTGAGAGGGGGTGTTGGAGGTACATTGGCAGAGTGGTTAAGGTAGTTGACTTCAAATCACTTGCCCATCACCTGTGTAGGTTCAAATCCCATTGGGAGTGTAGAATTTCGCTGGCTTGTGTAAGGTCGGTGGTTCTACACAGGTGCTCGTCTATAGCTTAAATACTGCTCGGAGGAGTAGCCGGTGCCTTCCTCCACCGATAATATTTGGCGAGTAGCCATAATTTTATTATGTCCTGAGCTATTGGTGCGACTTTAAACTTTAAACACTAAAACACAACAACATTTGCTGGTGTTAAGCCTTGCTTAATTACGCATACGTTGGATAAAGAACCGACTGGTTGTATGTGTACGCTAGTATTGCTAAACACACGCAAAATTAATATTTGCAATTCTGACTAGTTGCAACACACTGATTGATGTTATGCACGTTGTTAGCTGTCGTATTCTAGTTCGCTGTTTCCCGGGCACCTTGCCGTCGTATTCTAGTTCGCTGTTTCCCGGGCACCTTGCCGTCGTTTTCTAGTTCGCTGTTTCCCGGGCACCTTGCCGTCGTTTTCTAGTTCGCTGTTTCCCGGGCACCTTGCCGTCGTATTCTAGTTCGATGTTTCCCGGGCACCTTGCCGTCGTATTCTAGTTCGCTGTTTCCCGGGCACCTTGCCGTCGTTTTCTAGTTCGATGTTTCCCGGGCACCTTGCCGTCGTATTCTAGTTCGCTGTTTCCCGGGCACCTTGCCGTCGTTTTCTAGTTCGCTGTTTCCCGGGCACCTTGCCGTCGTTTGAACACTTAATTAAATTAAAAAATAGAATGTTTTTATATATGTACTAATGAACATATAGTATCAATAAATACTAGAACAAATACATAATGTTTAAACTAATAAATACTACCCGGCAGGAAAATGACACCCACTTAATACCTTCAACATTTTCAATGCGTCGTTGTCATCGTTATGGAAACCATACGCAGTTACTGGAAACTGACTTATATACTGACAACAAAAAGAAATCATGTACTTGTATGTATGTATGTTCCATTAATGTCAAACCCCTTGCAGGGACGTAGACATGTTTTCCTGGGCATGCTAAGCCGACCATAGCGGTTAACCAGTACTAAGCAATGTGTGTGAGGTGCCTTGCTCAAAGACACTACATACGTGGCCTGACCGAGTATCGAACCCGGACCGATCGATTCCAAATCCGACGATCTACCATTGGACCACGGACGCCACACTTGCCCGAGAGGTACAATCCTTTTAAAAACAAATATAGGCAAATTTGGTATCAAGATGTGCGAAATATTGGGTAAATTAATATAATGTGTGAAGGATTATTTTCTTCACTCGTGATCTAATATCCATAATTCTAAAATAACGAAAAAGTAACGCTCAATGTAAAAGTGCACATTTTTTTATGGTGTCGGTATATAAATAAACACTCCGTCAAACTGAAATGATAGAATGCCATGATATAGTTTTGTCTAGACCTCGTATAGATGCAAGGAGAGGACGATGCATACTAATTGAAAGAGCATCAGATATTGTTTCTGTCTCTCGTTTCGTAGCGTTCATATGACGCAAGTGATAATCCGGGGAACGATAGGCGGTTTTATGACGGGCGATCAAGTCGAGGATCAGTGTCGAAATCAATTACATCAGAATGGTAAGGAACTTCATGCTAGCATTATTCATGGAATAAATAAGGGCATTGACCATCAAATTAATACTGAAGTGTCGGTTATACTAACAACAGTTGCATTGCATCGCCGCTCAAATATACGTTGCCTTGAGTGGCAGGAAATGCTACAACGGCATGTATACTCTCAAGAAACGTAAAATCATGTAAAACTGGTATTGCCGTTTCCTGGAAATGATGTGATTGTATAACCATATTCTGAGTCGCCATTGATATTATGCATATTATGTAATATGTGCCATAGTATATGATGTTTTGCAGTTCATTATGTGTATGAACCTAAGTTGTTGAAGAACGTTTGAAAAGGTGGTCCTATATTGAAATGGGATGACGGTTTTCTACATGTTTGTTGTTCTGTTGTGTTATGCTTAAGCGTTTCGTACTTATATGTATTTGGCCAATCAAATGTTCCATTATTCACACTGATATTTTATATTGGGTTGTCACATTCAATTGAGCATTATTAAATACGAGTAGCATTAGTATTATACAACATAACATATATTTGATCAGGCATTAAATCGTATAAAACACATCCATAGCCAACAAAATGAACATATTTAAAATGCAAAGACAATTTACTGAGAATTTGAAATAATATTGTGTTCCCACTTATTGTCTATTATTAAATAAAAGTACAGGATGTTCTTTGAAGCAAACATATTAATATTTTATATAAATTTAATTAATTTTTCGTTCTCTTTCCTTAAACTCGAAATGCAAATATGTTGATAAATTATGAATTAATTGGTGGTTTCTAGAGCTCTTTTTTGTATTTAAGTTTATTAAACGTCGCTACCGGTTTCCTATTTGAGCGACGGGAAGTTTACCTAACAAGACCTTTCCTGGGCAGGCTCCAGCGGTTAACCAGTACTTAGTTTAAACAATATTTTATTTCAATGAATATACATAGTATAATGATCACAATAAGAAAATACATGTAGGATTGAGGAGAAAGCAACTTGCTTATGTGGTTACCTCTTTCCTACGAATCATTTACAAAACATACCGTTAGAATTAAGCAACACAATTACTGTCAAATATTGAGTAACTCATTAATTTTAGAATGTGAGAAAATGATACTAATTTTGAAATATATGTTAAGATATGATGGTGATTGTGCAACAGGATGACCAGCTGCACTTGATCATCCAATTACATCACCACAATTGGCTATGATGATATTTTATTGGAGAAAGAAAGAACAACAATTGGAGGAGAGCGTTTCAGAATCAGATGCCACCGGCTCGTGCAATTGTGTGTTGTAGTGTTATGCAAATCGTTTTGTGTCTTTGATGTACTTGTGAACGTGAGTGAAAAGTGATATGTTTTGTTCAGAGCTGAGTTGTGCATTTCCTTCTAATAGTGTGTTAAGTATTGGTGTAGTAATGTTGCTGATTTCGTTAATGATTGTAGTCCTGTGAGTTTTATATAGTGAACAAGTGAAGAAATAGTGTTCTGTAGTCTCTACTTCGCCACATCTACAAAGTGGACTTTCAACGATATTTTTTCAATGTGTTCTCAATCTGGTGTGGAAAATGTTTATATCTCGTTGACCAATGAAATAGTGAGGTGGGACGTGTTATTGACCTACGTTTAGCCTGTTTTTGAATATGCTAAGAGACTCGGAGTTCCGTATATCAGTTGGTGTATTGTTCCACAAGTCAATGGTTGAAGGAAGGAACGACTTTGTGAAGAGCTGTGTATTGCAGTGGATGTTCCTAGTATTTTCTGAATTCCGGAGGTTGTATGTTATTAGTTCGCCAACTTGGTGAGGAGCTAGGTGTGATAGGTAGTCTGGAGTAAGCTGGTGTATCAATTTGTAATAAAGTATGAGTTTGTGTTTACGTCTGCGTGATTGAAGTTGTTCCAAGCATGTGTCCCTGTAGAGATTTTCGAAAGAAACCAGTTTTGTTGCCCCAGATATAATTCTTGCAGATTCAGGTTTTTCGAGGTCATTTGCTTCTTGTTGTGTGATATTGTCCCAAACTACATCTGAGTACTCTAATAATGGTCGGATAAATGCAGTGTATATAGTGGACAGTGTTTTCCTATCAAGAATAAACTTAAGTGGTCTCATGCAATTAACACGTTTCCATGCTTTTTCCTTTATGCTGTCAATGTGCTCGTGCCATGTACCGTCATCAGAGAAAGTTATGCCAAAGATGTTTATGTGAGTGTACTTCTTCAATTGAGACATCATTCATATATAGTGGAGCGTGGATGGGTTTCCTGATTTTGCGTGAGATAAGAAGTGTTTCAGTCTTACTTGGATTAAATGTCACAAGCCATCTTTTTGCCCAGTCATTAATTTTTACGAGATCAGAGTTGAGTTGTTCTGCCGCTGAAACTGGATTATCAATTATGATGTAGAGTCTTGTATCATCAGCAAATATACGAATTGCAGAGTGTATATTATTTACAATGTCATTTATAAACACAATGAACAACAGGGGATCGAGAACAGAACCTTGTGGTACACCAGCCATTATGGGAAGAGTATTGGAGAAAGTGCCAGAAAGAGCAACGCGTTGCTTTCGTCCGGTAAGATAGTCACTGAACCAGATAAGAAGGTTGCCAGAAATTCCATTATTTTCTAATTTATGAAGGAGGCCACGATGCCAAACGCGGTCAAAAGCTTTGGAAATATCGCAGAAAACCGCTCTGACTTCCTTTCCTTCATCGAGTGCTTAACATAATGCATGATAGATAGCGGTGAGTTGGTTGACAGTATAATCGTTAGGTACAAAGCCAGATTGTAGAGCAGATATCATGTTATTTTCAGACAAAAAGTTAAAAACATGCTTATGAATGATTTGTCCATTACTTTACTTATAGTACTGAGAAGTGAGATTGGACGATAATTTGAAGTTGCCTGAGGATCGTTCTTCTTGTGAATAGCACATACATTAGCAAGCTTCCACTGATCTGGGACTTTTACCTATGACCAAGGAATAATTAAACAAGGACGCAGCCAATTCTGCCGAAAGTTCTTTCAAAACCCTGTTGTTAATGTTATCTGGGCCAGACGATTTTCCAGTTTTCAGTTTACTTAGCGTGAATGCGACTTCATCCGGAGAAATGACTAGATCAGCTAATGTTGGTGCTTGTGTACCGATGGTTGTAGTTGGCAGTGTCATTTTAGAGTAATTTAGTATTGTCTGTGATTGGAAGAAGTTGTTTAGGCAATTTGCCTTTTCGTTATTTGAGACATAGAATAAGTTAGTTTGCTTTAGAATAGGTATCTTTGTGTTTGTGTTGTTGTTTTTGATAAGCTGTGTAAGGGTTTTCCAGAAATCACGTTGTTCCAAATGTTCATCCATTAATCTGTCTGCTAATTTGGTTTTAAGAGTGTTTCTAGCATGTCTTATCAGCGTAAGTGTTTTGTTTCTGATTTGTTTGTATTTATCCCAGTGTTGCTGTAGTTGTGTTTTGCGTGCTTTGTTATATGCCCTTCTGCGTTTTCTTATGTATTTTTTGATTTCGTTATGCATCCATGGTGGGTCTGATTGACGTACTGTTACTGTTTTACTTGGTATCGTTTCTTCTGCTAGTCGGATTATTGTGTTAGTTATGTTAGTTGTATATGTGTCAATGTCTGTATGTATAAGTGAATCCCAATTAAAGTGTGACGTTCGTTCACTGAGAGTTGCATAATCCCCAGTATCGTATTGCCAGAGTTTACGTCTGAAACTAGGTAGTTTAGGCTTCTCATGTCTGAAACAACAAAATATTGGGCAATGGTACCTTGTGTTTTGACACAGGAAAGACTCGCCAACACCACTGACACACACACTTTCCTTAGAAGAAACTAGAAAGAGATCGATTAATGATTCTGACGATTCTGTATAATGTGTTGGTTCTGTGATGACTTGTGATAATCCATATTGTTGAGAGATGCTGTTGACCTTGTTGCGAGTGTTCAGTTTTAGCATGTCAAGATTAAAATCGCCCGTAACAACACTATCCAAGTTTGAATCACGTACAAGGCCGATAGAATTATCAATACTGGCTAAGACAAGTGGAGAGGAGTTTGGTGGCCTGTAGAACGTTCCCAGAAGTACCCGTTTGCGCTTAAGGCGAAGCTCTACCCATACACATTCTATATCTAGAGGTTCCAAGTCAACCCTTCTAAGCGTCGGAATGTTATCCTTAACGTAAACAAGAATTCCACCGTGGTTATCAGACGACCTGTCCTTCCTGAACGGGTTTGAGTAGTTATGAATAGCAAGACTGTCAGAATCAGTATCATTCCCAAGCCATGTTTCGGTAAAGGACAGGACATCAAAGTGAGATAGTTCAGCACTCAGGACATCTCTTTTCGGGAGAAAGCTTTGCACGTTGTAATGAGCAAAAGATAAGCTAGACTGGAAGGACTGAAGCATAGCGTCGTCGCCAGAGTAACTGGAGTCCGAAGATAGAGTAAACGATGAAAGCGAATCAGATGTATGAGAGTTAGGTCCAGGATTTTCATGAACGTCGCCACAGAGTAGAAGAATAAGGGAAAGCCATGTTAGTATCTCGAAATTCGTGAATGGTTTCATCCCTTTAACCCGTGTATGTAAAGGATTGAAGACGCCTACTCTCACCCTGTATAAGATTATGTCAATGTTCATTATGTAATACCCGATTGATATATAGTCGTTGGGGGTGATGGTTCCGCAATGCACGTAGCCAGTGACACACTAAGGAAACGGACATGTATCTGAGTGAATATATATCTCCAATGAATGCAAAAGAAAAATATGAAACAAAACATAATACATGAACTACCATTCAGTGAAATAAATGTAGTGTTGGGAAAATGTTTTACGAGTATATATACATACACTCTGAATTTTGATGAAGCTATTATGTAAACATACAATATACATATGGACTTCTGGATACTTCATGTATTCATATCCGCTATGTACAGTGAGTTATGCCTAATTAGTACACACTATTGATCACAGATCTCGTGTGATAGGATGAACAAGGCATTCCAGCATTATATTAGATGACAAATCAGTACAGTGACGTGGATCCCCTGCATCATAAGTTCCGATCAAGCTCAACGTAGCAGATCACTATAAATAGGGTGGTGACCTGCCAACGACTAAGCAAGTCAGCTGTTAATGTTGTAGGGAATTCCCGGCTGCCCATCCGAGCAGTATTTCAGACACTGACGGGCACCCGGGTGGAACCACTGAGACCCAGTAAGCCAGCTGAAGTTCTCGCTTGAGAGAGCAAGTCATGTGATTGGTATTCATGTAAGAAAAATTAAACTAAACTGTACGGAAGGACTCTTGTTTAGATTAAGCAGCTTCCCTAAAATCAATATATATAAAGAGCTTAAGAATGCTGATCATTTACAACGTACTTCCGTAATCATAATCACAGGAGTGCATCGAAATGAATAGAGCGTAAATTCGGGCAGATTTGCAAAGGGGAGTAACCAGGCACCATCTCGGGGTTAATTTGGGTCATATACCTAAGATGCACATGTCTAGATGGCGAATAGTGTTGATCCTAAATCTCTATATAACAAACAGCAGCGGGACTCTATAACAAACAAAACAAAAAGTTCTGCAATCTCAATTGGGCGTTGTTTACATCTGGATGTTGTGGTAAACGTAGCTACAATACAAGCCGACACACTTGTGAAGTACAATTACTTATAGATTGTAATATAAATCCAAGTAACCTATTTGAAAATTCAAAATCAAGATGTCATGTTTATACATTATACATTATGCCATTTCCAATAACACGATGTGTAAACAACGCCAATTTAAGCTTGTTTTTCTGAACATCGAAACAAGTCACGTAATACTATTATATGTGTAGTCAATAAATATAAATGTATCTCTTCATTGTACTGTTATATATACGGTGTGCCGGGACGGCTAGACTGGTCACATGATCCATAAGCTTTCCGCAGACGTATAAGAGATCCATTGTCTACTATAAATACAACACGATAATATCGTTCGGGCGCACTGCTCTGTGAACATGTTCACTGTCTCGTCGAAAAGTTTGACCGTATACTGCACAACATATGTTACGTTACATCATTGTGGCCGGTTGATTATTCGACCGCCACCGGATGTTTGTATTTGTCTAGATCAGCTTCGGTCTGAATGCGCCTAATGGTATCAGATACTTTGATCAACACCGTTCCATCCGTTGACCAACATCCTTGGATTAATTCAGCCTTATATAGTTTGCGAGCTATGAACAATAGTTCGGACCTTGACCTCGTTAGATCCTCATTGATGAAGACTCTAGTGTGACCGCAAGTGCGTAAGCCAGTGCGCTTCTTGTATACCTGGCGTCGTGTACGGTAAGACGTGAGCTTCACAATTATCGACTGTGGCTTGCCATTCGCGTTGGGCTTGCCGATGCGGTGGGAACGGTCGATATCTGCCATCGTGATTGGCGCGTCCATGTCCTTACATATGTTGACGATCTGTGTGTCAGTGTCCTCACCAGCCTCCTCGTCAACACCAGAAGACCGCAGGCAATTACGTCGGCTATATTGTTCGGCTGAGTCGACTAGTGCCTGGACACGAGATGACAATGTCTCGTTAGTGTCTTTCAGCGTCTTGTTCTCGGACTCCAGTACTAGTTGACAGCCCATCAATGACCCCCTTAACAATTGTCTCTACCATCCCATGCATGGAGTCAGAGTCGCGTGATAACAGTGTCTGTTAGTGCAGCTGCTATCGATTGCATAGCAACTTCGTCCAGGGTTATATTAGTAGCCGCCATATCTGTATTTGCACTTACTGATATTTCACTGTCGATTTTGTTTTTGTTAGGAGCTAGTTCCTCTGGTGATGATAGGTCTCGTTTTTTTAGTTGTCGATACAGGAGTGTTTAAGCTATCGCTCATACTAAGATTCGGTGTAGCAGTTCTTTTTTTCTTTACTATACGTTCGCAAAACTTGTGCGTGGGTTCAGTGTGACTGATGTTCAATAGAGCGAGAACTTATCACGATTTACACGGATAAATCACATACAGTATTCATATAGTAACCACTTACTAGCTCTTAAATCCATAATTTCATATTTATTTTACAATCCAAAATATGCACACTAAAGCTCCAACATTGTTACACTTATATGTCAAATCACATTTTCCCAGTCAGTCTCACTTTACCAGATAATCATGGTTTTATTCGCGAGTAATTTTGTTGACAACATTCATCCGGAACAGGAAACTGATCCTTTTTCAACCAGTACTTGGTGCACCAACCTCCGTAAGAAACTGCCAACTTTTTCATATAAATGAGACACGGTTTGAGCGGGGCTCGAACCCGTGACCATCAGAGATGATAGGTTACAGTGATATACAAGTCAGCGACCTTAACCACTCGACCATGAAGCTCATTAGATTATCGCATTTTTGTAGTGTCGGCCAATGACAAAAATATTGCTTACAAATAAAATTTCTACGTAAATTATAATATTTTGGATATACCAGTAGGAAGTGGAATTCATTTTCTATTATATTCACAGTACATTGTAAACATTTTCGTATTATTATTATTTTCCTTTTTCGCGGTAGGCTCAATTTCCATTACTTGTAACACTGTTTGAAATCACTAAGTTAACTTTATGATGTAGATATACAAGCTGTGAATAAATTGGCACATTACTACTACTATAAAATGTGCTTAAAGAAACCACCGCATAGCGGTTAAAACACATGGGACTGATAATCCATGGATCGCAGGTTCGATCCCCCATCTGACACAAGTCTGATTAGATACACTGCAGGGCATCACGACATATACGCAGCGGGGAAACACGTTGAACTGGTAATCCAGAGATCGAACCTAGGTTCGATCCCCCGTCTGACCCTAATAAAATAACAGTCTTTCAGATGGGACTATAAACCGAGGTCTCGTGTCGGTGCTTTTCACCGTGCACATAAAAGAACCAGAGGAGACCCTGGAATGGGTCTCTGTCTGTATCATTGCACTATCCTCCAAACATCTAACAATGACTAATCTCTTCAGGAGGCCTCGCTCATATGGGCAACCGATAGCGACGATAAATAAACGTAAAACACACACATACAGCATGGCGAGTATAAATAAACTTAAAGGATTGGAGTGGTGTTATGGCATATGGTGTTGCTAGGTAAACTGCTCGTCGCTCAAATGGACAACCGGTAGCGAAGTTAACTTAACGTAAATAAATAAATCTTAAAAAAACACCGCACAAATGCATTATGGCGACTAGTCACATTACCTTGACTACTTTTAGTTGCTATGCAAATTGTCCACGAATGTTTGAATAATACCTCATATGTCAACACAGAACAATTGCATCATACTGTATACGTACTATTATTGGCGGTTGTTTTATTTTGGCTAAATTATCGGTTTAGGTCTGCAACGTCAAAATCCGCCAATATTATATATACAAATATTTTAAAAAGGTAAGTAACTGGTCTATACTACGGTTCAGTCTGATATCCGTTCCGTACCGTAATGCATGTGTGGCGAATCACTGGGAATATGAACTGAGAGAATTAGTGAAACTATGCACTTTATTTACAGAATATAATAATGTCATGTTGCTCTTTCTAGCAGTAGTATCGAGCAGTTCAAACCGTCGATAAACCAAACATTAGTTTATACAAAATTTATTTTAGCTCTATTGCGAAACAAGTTCTTACAACTTATATTAATTTATATCATTCCTGATGGAATCCATCGTCACGAGGGAGAGAGAAGAGGCAACGTGGAATTTAAATGCCTTGCCTACGGGCACACTCGTAACGGCTTCAGCGGGGCTCGAACTCCGGACCTTTCGCACATGAAGCGAACGCGCATCCACAGCGCTATCACGACTCCATGTTATTGATATGCTCAAGGAATCATTTACTATTGTGACACAATTGGATTTAAATGCTCTTCAGGCTAAATGATAGTTAAAATGTCCATATATAGAAGTGTACGCACGATTGGGTCTCTCTGCATGTAGTCTACTGTAATTGTTAATAAGTGGGTGGGAATATTGGTTGCTAACTTGAGAAGATATCAGATAGAGAGGGGAGAGAGTCTGGATACAGCATGCTATAAACAAGCTGGGCGCTGCGAGCTGGGATGTTTCGTAATACGATGCTAATATGTAACATAGTCCAGACTGTGGGCGGGCATATTGGTTGCTAACTTGGGAAGATATGAGATAACGAGGGAAGTCTGGATAGAGCGTGCTATGAACAAGCTGGGCGCTGAGATGTTTCGTAATACGATGCTAATATGTGACATAGTCCAGACTGTGGGCGGGCATATTGGTTGCTAACTTGGGAAGATATGAGATATAGAGAGGGAGTCTGGATACAGCGTGCTATGAACAGGCTGGGCGCTGAGAGCTGGGATGTTTCGTAATACGATGCTAATATGTAACATAGTCCAGATTGGAAATGAGTAAGTCTGTAACATGCGTGGGAGACATCGTTGTTATCATAATCATCATAATTATATGGAAGACTTTATGTAATGCCTAGACTTTGAGATTATTTGATGTAAAGTGCTATATTTAGTGGACACGCTTGTAATTATATGTGAGTAAATATGTTGTTATGTTCCGGCGGCTTGTGTTATGAACTAGAGCAGCGAACGTAGAGCCTGGGTTGATAATGCTACACTAGTACTGTACACGAACTGTTATCCAGGCTTTACACAATTGTTATTCGTTTGTTTAAAAAAAATTGATACTCGTTTGACGGAAATGACCAATGGAATTAAATAGTTATTCCTTATTTGGCCATAATACTTTCTTTATAGAAACAAATGGATGTAATCATATTGTTGTCGCCCTCATTTATTCTGCACATGACTCATCAGGGAAACATAAACATCTCTTCATGACAGTTAATGGCAAACATATTGAATCGAATGCAATCTAGATTATATTTCCCAATATGCTTACAGACAGACATAGAGGTATATGCAATTATATGTGATAAGTACCTGTATTGCTTGTTAATCTGCCATCTCTCCCGGTATGCTTACAGACAGACATAGAGGTATATGCAATTATATGTGATAAGTACCTGTATTCCTGGTTAATCTGCCATCTCTCCCGGTATGCTTACAGACAGATATAGAGGTATATGCAATTATATGTGATAAGTACCTGTATTGCTTGTTAATCTGCCATCTCTCCCGTATGCTTACAGACAGACATAGAGGTATATGCAATTATATGTGATTACCTTATTGTTATCTGCATCTCTTTGCTTAAACAACATGAGGTATACAATTATATGTGATAAGACCGTATTGCTTGTTAATCTGCCATCTCTCCCGGTATGCTTACAGACATACATAGAGGTATATGCAATTATATGTGATAAGTACCTGTATTGCTTGTTAATCTGCCATTCTCCCGTATGCTTACAGACAGACATAGAGGTATATGCAATTATATGTGATAAGTACCTGTATTCCTGGTTAATCTGCCATGTCTCCCGGTATGCTTACAGACAGACATAGAGGTATATGCAATTATATGTGATAAGTACCTGTATTGCTTGTTAATCTGCCATCTCTCCCGGTATGCTTACAGACATACATAGAGGTATATGCAATTATATGTGATAAGTACCTGTATTGCTTGTTAATCTGCCATCTCTCCCGGTATGCTTACAGACAGACATAGAGGTATATGCAATTATATGTGATAAGTACCTGTATTCCTGGTTAATCTGCCATCTCTCCCGGTATGCTTACAGACAGACATAGAGGTATATGCAATTATATGTGATAAGTACCTGTATTGCTGGTTAATCTGCCATCTCTCCCGGTATGCTTACAGACAGACATAGAGGTATATGCAATTATATGTGATAAGTACCTGTATTCCTGGTTAATCTGCCATCTCTCCCGGTATGCTTACAGACAGACATAGAGGTATATGCAATTATATGTGATAAGTACCTGTATTCTTTGTTAATCTTCAATCAAACATAACAGAACAGTTTTATTTCAGACGTATACATATAGGTACAGTCTACATCCGTTATGTCAAAGTCGGTTATGTCGAATCATCCAGTTATCTCGAAGTCGGTTCAAAGTCCCGTTTCAGACACTATCATTCTACATATAATCCGTTTATATCGAATTTTGTTAAGTCAAATTTTGGAATGTCGAAGTATTTTGTTCGGTCAGACGGAATTCGACATAACGGATGTAGTCTGTACATTGTCCCAACACATATGGTTAATATGAAATAGTGTCACGTGTATATACATAAGTACATTAGTGCTTGTTTTCCAATTCAGTGTTTGGTACCATTTTTGTTTCAAATGGTATTTAAATTGAAATTAGCAACTGTTTCTTGGCTTTAGAATGTAATAAAATGCTTATAATAATATAATAAACATGAGATTTTTTATAATGTGACATATTGTGTTGCAATATGTCTCTTATAATTTTATTCAGAATGGCTATGTACTTTATATAGTATGCTTGTTTAATGTTGTATTTGCATATATATGCACGAAGGAGAGAGAAGAAGCAATGTGGAATTAAAAATGCCTTGCCTAAGGGCACAATAGTAACTCGAACTCCGGATATTTCGCACCTGAGGCGAACTCGCTACCCACTGCGTGCGATATCACGACTTCCAGGAACAGATTGTGGATCGTACCTGCGACCATGTCTTCACAGTCCAACATGCTACGTGCTGTGCCAATGACCCATCTACAGTAAACAGATACGAGAAGCCATGTTGAAGTTACGGTAAAAGGAAAGACATTCCGAATACATAGTTCAACATTTTGAAAATATATGAATTAATTCTGCTAAAAATATATATATATAATTCTGTTGAAAATAAATGTACAGTAATGTATATTTCAAGACCTTCATAACAACGTATTTCTTTCTTCTAAATTGCTAAAGGGATGCATACTCTTTGGTAACATACATAATAGTAAAATAAATGTCTGTTTCCTAAGCGCAAGACATAGAGGATATTTATGTTTATTAGTATAGGATACATATTTCCGTGATGAAATAAAATCCATTCTTACACAATTCTTCTTTTTCTTTTATGATTTCCAATGATATTGGCTAATATAATAGTTGGTATCAAATTTAATTCATTTGAACTGCCCCTGTCGGGAGAGCCTCATTTCACTACATTACACAACCGCACAACCACATATGTTAGTGTGACCATCCGTATTAAGAAATAGTTACGGTATAATAAGTTAGTTTCTGTTTGTTGTGAATATTAAAAACTACAGAACAGACAACAAAAATTCATTAGAATATATTATTTATAATTAACTCTTCGTGCTTGCCAGAAAATAGCTAAACTTCAATACTACATCTAATCGCACGGGACTACGTAACGTAACCAGTTGCAGAGAAAAATGTCATCTTTCACATTTTACAGCAGTGGAAGATGTAGTTTCCTTTTACTGAGAAATCATTGGAAAAGCATTAAAAAAGCGTTTAGCTGTTCATGGCACAAGTGACTTCCCGGGAAATTGAATAATTGTTCTCTCGACCCAAATGCATTTGAAAACATGTACCATACTATGAAATGGTGTGCGCTCCTAAATTTGTGTCTCATAAAAGTGATTCATTGTGCTCCATTGAACCTGACAGGGGGTGGGTGCATGACTTCTCCAAGGCTTTATGTATTGTATAATAATTACCTTATTAAAGAACTGGAAACTAGAGATAATTGGATTGTGTGTATATGACATTCACGCAAGCTCTTTAACAGATCAGCGGAGTTGATTGATATATGTTCTAATTACTTCGGCAAATATATATCATTTGTATAATGCTTCTAAATGTTCTGTAATAACGTGTAACGGAACGTCTTTCAGAGAGACGAGCGGTCTGACACTTGGAAGCAATTTTCCAGAGAGACGAGCGGTCTGACACTTCGAAGCAATTTTCCAGAGAGACGAGCGGTCTGACACTTAGAAACAATCTTTCAGAGAGACGAGCGGTCTGACACTTCCAGAGTGACGAGCGGTCTGACACTTGCAGAGGGACGAGCGATCTGACACTTCCGGAGAGACGAGCAGTCTGACACTTAGAAACAATCTTCCAGAGAGACGAGCGGTCTGATACTTCCAGAGAGACGAGCGGTCTGACACTTCCGGAGAGACGAGCAGTCTGACACTTAGAAACAATCTTCCAGAGAGACGAGCGGTCTGATACTTCCAGAGGGACGAGCGGTCTGACACTTCCGGAGAGACGAGCAGTCTGACACTTCCAGAGTGACGAGCAGTCTGACACGTGCAGAGGGACGAGCGGTCTGACACTTCCGGAGAGACGAGCAGTCTGACACTTAGAAACAATCTTCCAGAGAGACGAGCGGTCTGACACTTCCAGAGAGACGAGCGGTCTGACACTTCCGGAGAGACGAGTGGTCTGACACTTCCAGAGAGACGAGCGGTCTGACACTTCCGGAGAGACGAGCGGTCTGACACTTGGAAGCATATCTATCCCAGCTAGTAACGAGTACACACATCTTAGGATAATGTGGGGCAGCAATTTATAATATGAAAACAGCAGAAAGCTCCCAATGTTTACAGTTACTAAAATATCCCTTGTTTTCTGGGTGTATGCTCAATATAATAAAGTTTAAACTTTATTTATTTTACAGTGATTGCAAAGCAAGCTTTAACAACTTGATTTACCAGTTGAATACTCCCTACACTCTTAATACAGCCATGATCATGTTTTGCATATTCTAAAATCCATCATGACAATTTCATTATTTTTCCATGCATGTCCATAATCATTACATCATTTGTCCATCCTCATCATGATTGCATATATCATAATATTGTACTATGTAAATATGTTTAAATGTTACAGACGAGAAACTGTAAAGTTTAAGTCTTAATAAAGCATTCTTCTTCTTCTTCTTAATATATTAATCACTCTTGGCGCGAATGGAAGCTCATATGTGGTCATTCGTGTAGGAGGAAACCGGAACACCAGGGATGAACCCACCAGTCCGATCTGGCGATCGCCGTACCATCTCACAAACTTCCAGGTCCGAGGATCGAACCCAGGTTCCATTGGTGAGAAGCGAGCGCGTTAACCACTGTGCCAATCGGAAAACTCAATATAATAAATAAGTGCAAACAAAATGTATTTGCAATCCGTTGATCAAGTATGTCGTCTGCCAGAAAACTATATCGTCAACGATGTTGTGTTCATCTGATGATTGGCAGCACGAACGTCCATTATCAGACACAGAGGGTAGTTCCGGGACAGAATATTGCTTAAATACAATATACTGATGTTTGTTAATGCGTGTCTGCTAACATACAGTTTCTAATCAATACGGGGATACAACGTGAAATATAAAACCAGTGAGTTGCACTTTTAACATACACACAATTATAAAATTATTCTTCAATCAGTTAGTGATATATATTTGAAGCTATGTTAAATATAAAACTATAAGTTTGTATAAGTTTGTATCCGAATAAACGATTCTTCTTCTTCTATATATATGACAAAAAAATGAAACTGTACAGTTGCCTTAGAGGTAAAATTTATATCCATTTTTAAAACACTGTCGTGACGTCATAACTTTGTGTACTTGCAGTCCATTATTATTAATATTGGACTGGTGTCAAAAGGCCAGAATATTATATTAAATACTACGCGTAACTGTACGAAATTTACAATTATATTTAGTAGGATCTTGTTATATAAGTGTGTGTTAAGTAAGATATAAGCCTCAAACGGATCCAATATGTAAACTATTGGCACTGTCTCCGGCGCTACGCGCCTCACAGTCCAATATTTTACATATTGGATTGTTTTTGGCTTATATCCTATACAGAAAAAACATATAAACACATTTGCTATCAAAATGTGCAAAACATTCGGTAAACTAGTGCAATCTGTGAAGGATTATATTCTACACACATGACAGTAAAATGTGTAGGGATTATTTATGTCTCATCATTCATACAAACAGCTAAAGACATACATCCACACTCTATATAGCTTTACAAGACATACACCTACAACATGCACCATACATCCACACTCTATATAGATTTACAAGACATACAAATACAACATGCACAATACATCCACACTCTCTATAGATTTACAAGACATACAAATACAACATGTACCATACATCCACACTCTATATAGATTTACAAGACATAAAAATACAACGTGTACCATACATCCACACTCTATATAGATTTACAAGACATACACATACAGCATGCACCATACATCCACACTCTATATAGATTTACTAGACATACAAATACAACATGCACCATACATCCACACTCTATATAGATTTACTAGACATACAAATACAACATGCACCATACATCCACACTCTATATAGATGTACAAGACATACACATACAACATGCACCATACATCCACACTCTATATAGATGTACTAGACATACAACATGCACCATACATCCACACTCTCTATAGATTTACAAGACATACAAATACAACATGCACCATACATCCACACTCTATATAGATTTACAAGACATACAAATACAACATGCACCATACATCCACACGCTATATAGATGTACTAGACATACAACATGCACCATACATCCACACTCTATATAGATGTACTAGACATACAACATGCACCATACATCCACACTCTATATAGATGTACTAGACATACAAATACAACATGCACCATACATCCACACGCTATATAGATGTACTAGACATACAAATACAACATGCACCATACATCCACACTCTATATAGATGTACAAGACATACAAATACAACATGCACCATACATCCACACTCTATATAGATTTACAAGACATACACATACAACATGCACCATACATCCACACTCTATATAGATTTACAAGACATACAACATGCACCATACATCCACACTCTATATAGATTTACAAGACATACAACATGCACCATACATCCACACTCTATATAGATTTACAAGACATACAACATGCACCATACATCCACACTCTATATAGATTTACAAGACATACACATACAACATGCACCATACATCCACACTATATATAGATTTACAAGACATACACATACAACATGCACCATACATCCACACTCTATATAGATTTACAAGACATACACATACAACATGCACCATACATCCACACTCTATATAGATTACAAGACATACAACATGCACCATACATCCACACTCTATATAGATTTACAAGACATACACATACAACATGCACCATACATCCACACTCTATATAGATTTACAAGACATACAAATACAACATGCACCATACATCCACACTCTATATAGATTTACAAGACATACACATACAACATGCACCATACATCCACACTCTATATAGATTTACAAGACATACAACATGCACCATACATCCACACTCTATATAGATGTACAAGACATACAAATACAACATGCACCATACATCCACACTCTATATAGATGTACTAGACATACAAATACAACATGCACCATACATCCACACTCTATATAGATGTACTAGAATACAAATACAACATGTACCATACATCCACACTCTATATAGATGTACTAGACATACAAATACAACATGCACCATACATCCACACTCTATATAGATGTACTAGACATACAAATACAACATGCACCATACATCCACACTCTATATAGATGTACTAGACATACAAATACAACATGCACCATACATCCACACTCTATATAGATTTACAAGACATACAAATACAACATGCACCATACATCCACACTCTATATAGATTTACTAGACATACAAATACAACATGCACCATACATCCACACTCTATATAGATTTACAAGACATACAACATGCACCATACATCCACACTCTATATAGATTTACAAGACATACAAATACAACATGCACCATACATCCAAACTATATATAGATTTACAAGACATACAAATACAACATACACCATACATCCACACTCTATATAGATTTATAAGACATACACATACAACATGCACCATACATCCACACTATATATAGATTTACAAGACATACAACATGCACCATACATCCACACTCTATATAGATTTACAAGACATACAACATGCACCATACATCCACACTATATATAGATGTACAAGACATACAACATGCACCATACATCCACACTCTATATAGATTTACAAGACATACACATACAACATGCATCATACATCCACACTCTATATAGATTTACAAGACATACAAATACAACATGCACCATACATCCACACTCTATATAGATTTACAAGACATACACATACAACATGCACCATACATCCACACTCTTTATAGATTTACAAGACATACAACATGCACAAACATCCACACTCTATATAGATGTACTAGACATACAAATACAACATGCACCATACATCCACACTCTATATAGATGTACTAGACATACAAATACAACATATACCATACATCCACACTCTATATAGATGTACTAGACATACAAATACAACATGCACCATACATCCACACTCTATATAGATGTACTAGACATACAAATACAACATATACCATACATCCACACTCTATATAGATGTACTAGACATACAAATACAACATGCACCATACATCCACACTCTATATAGATGTACTAGACATACAAATACAACATGCACCATACATCCACACTCTATATAGATTTACAAGACATACAACATGCACCATACATCCACACTCTATATAGATTTACAAGACATACAAATACAACATGCACCATACATTCACACTCTCTATAGATGTACAAGACATACAAATACAACGTGCACCATACATCCACACTCTATATAGATTTACAAGACATACAACATGCACCATACATCCACACTCTATATAGATTTACAAGACATACAACATGCACCATACATCCACACTCTATATAGATGTACAAGACATACAACATGCACCATACATCCACACTCTATATAGATTTACAAGACATACAACATGCACCATACATCCACACTCTATATAGATTTACAAGACATACAAATACAACATGCACCATACATCCACACTCTATATAGATTTACAAGACATACAAATCAGCAATCCATACATCCACACTCTATATAGATTTACAAGACATACAAATACAACATGCACCATACATCCACACTCTATATAGATTTACAAGACATACACATACAACATGCACCATACATCCACACTCTATATAGATTTACAAGACATACACATACAGCATGCACCATACATCCACACTCTATATAGATTTACAAGACATACAAATACAACATGCACCATACATCCACACTCTATATAGATTTACAAGACATACACATACAACATGCACCATACATCCACACTCTATATACATGTACAAGACATACAAATACAACATGCACCATACATCCACACTCTATATAGATGTACTAGACATACAAATACAACCACCATACATCCACACTCTATATAGATGTAAGACATACAAATACAACATGCACCATACATCCACACTCTATATAGATGTACAAGACATACAAATACAACATGCACCATACATCCACACTCTATATAGATTTACAAGACATACACATACAACATGCACCATACATCCACACTCTATATAGATGTACAAGACATACAAATACAACATGCACCATACATCCACACTCTATATAGATGTACTAGACATACAAATACAACATGCACCATACATCCACACTCTATATAGATGTACAAGACATACAAATACAACATGCACCATACATCCACACTCTATATAGATTTACAAGACATACAAAACAACATGCACCATACACCACACTCAAGATTTACAAGACATACAAATACAACATGCACCATACATCCACACTCTATATAGATGTACAAGACATACAAATACAACATGCACCATACATCCACACTCTATATAGATGTACAAGACATACAAATACAACATGCACCATACATCCACACTCTATATAGATGTACAAGACATACAAATACAACATGCACCATACATCCACACTCTATATAGATTTACAAGACATACAACATGCACCATACATCCAACTCTATAGTTTAACATACAACATGCACCATACATCCACACTCTATATAGATGTACAAGACATACAACATGCACCATACATCCACACTCTATATAGATGTACTAGACATACAACATGCCACATACAACATGCACATACATCCACACTCTATATAGATGTATACAATACAACATGCACCATACATCCACACTCTATATAGATTAAAACAAATACAACATGCACCATACATCCACACTCTATATAGATTTACAAGACATACAACATACACCATACATCCACACTCTATATAGATTTACTAGACATACAAATACAACATGCACCATACATCCACACTCTATATAGATTTACTAGACATACAAATACAACATGTACCATACATCCACACTCTATATAGATTTACTAGACATACAAATACAACATGCACCATACATCCACACTATATATAGCTGTACAAGACATACAAATACAACATGCACCATACATCCACACTCTATATAGATTTACTAGACATACAAATGCAACATGCACCATACATCCACACTCTATATAGATTTACAAGACATACAACATGCACCATACATCCACACTCTATATAGATTTACAAGACATACAACATACACCATACATCCACACTCTATATAGATTTACTAGACATACAAATACAACATGTACCATACATCCACACTCTATATAGATTTACTAGACATACAAATACAACATGCACCATACATCCACACTATATATAGCTGTACAAGACATACAAATACAACATGCACCATACATCCACACTCTATATAGATTTACTAGACATATAAATGCAACATGCACCATACATCCACACTCTATATAGATTTACAAGACATACAACATGCATCATACATCCACACTCTATATAGATTTACAAGACATACAAATACAACATGCACCATACATCCACACTCTATATACATGTACAAGACATACAAATACAACATGCACCATACATCCACACTCTATATAGATTTACAAGACATACAAATACAACATGCACCATACATCCACACTCTATATAGATTTACAAGACATACAACATGCACCATGCACCATACATCCACACTCTATATAGATTTATAAGACATACACATACAACATGCACCATACATCCACAATCTATATAGATTTATAAGACATACACATACAACATGCACCATACATCCACACTCTATATAGATTTACTAGACATACAATACAACATGCACCATACATCCACACTCTATATAGATGTACAAGACATACAAATACAACATGCACCATACATCCACACTCTCTATAGATTTACAAGACATACAAATACAACATGCACCATACATCCACACTCTATATAGATTTACAAGACATACAAATACAACATGCACCATACATCCACACTCTATATATATTTACAAGACATACAAATACAACATGTACCATACATCCACACTCTATATAGATTTATAAGACATACACATACAACATGCACCATACATCCACACTCTATATAGATGTACAAGACATACAAATACAACATGCACCATACATCCACACTCTATATAGATGTACTAGACATACACATACAACATGCACCATACATCCACACGCTATATAGATTTACAAGACATACAAATACAACATGCACAATACATCCACACTCTATATAGATGTAGGAGACATACACATACAACATGCACCATACATCCACACTCTATATAGATGTAGGAGACATACACATACAACATGCACCATACATCCACACGCTATATAGATTTACAAGACATACAACATGCACCATACATCCACACGCTATATAGATTTACTAGACATACAAATACAACATACACCATACATCCACACTCTATATAGATGTACAAGACATACAACATGTACCATACATCCACACTCTATATAGATTTACAAGACATACACATACAACATACACCATACATCCACACTCTATATAGATTTACAAGACATACAAATACAACATGCACCATACATCCACACTCTATATAGATTTACAAGACATACACATACAACATGCACCATACATCCACACTCTATATAGATTTACAAGACATACAAATACAACATGCACCATACATCCACACTCTATATAGATTTACAAGACATACACATACAACATGCACCATACATCCACACTCTATATAGATTTACAAGACATACACATACAACATGCACCATACATCCACACTCTATATAGATTTACAAGACATACAAATACAACGCACCATACATCCACACTCTATATAATTACAAGACATACAACATGCACCATACATCCACACTCTATATAGATTTACAAGACATACACATACAACATGCACCATACATCCACACTCTATATAGATTTACAAGACATACAAATACAACATGCACCATACATCCACACTCTATATAGATTTACAAGACATACACATACAACATGCACCATACATCCACACTCTTATAGATTACAAGACATACAACATGCACCATACATCCACACTCTATATAGATGTACAAGACAACAATACAACATGTACCATACATCCACACTCTATATAGATGTACTAGACATACAAATACAACATGCACCATACATCCACACTCTATATAGATGTACAAGACATACAAATACAACATACACCATACATCCACACTCTATATAGATGTACTAGACATACAAATACAACATGCACCATACATCCACACTCTATATAGATGTACTAGACATACAAATACAACATATACCATACATCCACACTCTATATAGATTTACTAGACATACAAATACAACATGCACCATACATCCACACTCTATATAGATGTACTAGACATACAAATACAACATGCACCATACATCCACACTCTATATAGATTTACAAGACATACAACATGCACCATACATCCACACTCTATATAGATTTACAAGACATACAAATACAACATGCACCATACATCCACACTCTATATAGATGTACAAGACATACAAATACAACATGCACCATACATCCACACTCTATATAGATTTACAAGACATACAACATGCACCATACATCCACACTCTATATAGATGTACAAGACATACAACATGCACCATACATCCACACTCTATATAGATTACAAGACATACAACATCACCATACATCCACACTCTATAAATTACAACACAACAACATACCATACATCCACACTCTATAGATACAGACTACATACAACATGCACCATACATCCACACTCTATATAGATTTACAAGACATACAAATACAACATGCACCATACATCCACACTATATAGATTTACTAGACATACAAATACAACATGCACCATACATCCACACTCTATATAGATTTACAAGACATACAAATACAACATGCACCATACATCCACACTCTATATAGATTTACAAGACATACACATACAACATGCACCATACATCCACACTCTATATAGATTTACAAGACATACACATACAGCATGCACCATACATCCACACTCTATATAGATGTACAAGACATACAAATACAACATGCACCATACATCCACACTCTATATAGATTTACAAGACATACACATACAACATGCACCATACATCCACACTCTATATACATGTACAAGACATACAAATACAATATGCACCATACATCCACACTCTATATAGATGTACTAGACATACAAATACAACGGTCACCATACATCCACACTCTATATAGATGTAGGAGACATACAAATACAACATGCACCATACATCCACACTCTATATAGATGTACAAGACATACAAATACAACATGCACCATACATCCACACTCTATATAGATGTACAAGACATACAAATACAACATGCACCATACATCCACACTCTATATAGATGTACAAGACATACAAATACAACATGCACCATACATCCACACTCTATATAGATGTACAAGACATACAAATACAACATGCACCATACATCCACACTCTATATAGATGTACAAGACATACAAATACAACATGCACCATACATCCACACTCTATATAGATGTACTAGACATACAAATACAACATGCACCATACATCCACACTCTATATAGATGTACTAGACATACAAATACAACATGCACCATACATCCACACTCTATATAGATTTACAAGACATACAACATGCACCATACATCCACACTCTATATAGATTTACAAGACATACAACATGCACCATACATCCACACTCTATATAGATGTACAAGACATACAACATGCACCATACATCCACACTCTATATAGATGTACTAGACATACAACATGCACAATACATCCACACTCTATATAGATGTACAAGATATACAAATACAACATGCACAATACATCCACACTCTATATAGATTTACAAGACATACAAATACAACATGCACCATACATCCACACTCTATATAGATTTACAAGACATACAACATACACCATACATCCACACTCTATATAGATTTACTAGACATACAAATACAACATGTACCATACATCCACACTCTATATAGATTTACTAGACATACAAATACAACATGCACCATACATCCACACTATATATAGCTGTACAAGACATACAAATACAACATGCACCATACATCCACACTCTATATAGATTTACTAGACATACAAATGCAACATGCACCATACATCCACACTCTATATAGATTTACAAGACATACAACATGCATCATACATCCACACTCTATATAGATTTATAAGACATACAAATACAACATGCACCATACATCCACACTCTATATACATGTACAAGACATACAAATGCAACATGCACCATACATCCACACTCTATATAGATTTACAAGACATACAACATGCACCATGCACCATACATCCACACTCTATATAGATTTATAAGACATACACATACAACATGCACCATACATCCACAATCTATATAGATTTATAAGACATACACATACAACATGCACCATACATCCACACTCTATATAGATTTACTAGACATACAAATACAACATGCACCATACATCCACACTCTATATAGATGTACAAGACATACAAATACAACATGCACCATACATCCACACTCTCTATAGATTTACAAGACATACAAATACAACATGCACCATACATCCACACGCTATATAGATTTACTAGACATACAAATACAGCATATACCATACATCCACACTCTATATAGATTTACTAGACATACAAATACAACATGCACCATACATCCACACTCTATATAGATTTACAAGACATACAAATACAACATGCACCATACATCCACACTCTATATAGATTTACTAGACAACCATACAACATGCACCATACATCCACACTCTATATAGATGTACAAGACATACAACATGCACCATACATCCACACTCTATATAGATTTACAAGACATACAAATACAACATGCACCATACATCCACACTCTATATAGATTTACAAGACATACAACATGCACATACATCCACACTCTATATAGATTTACAAGACATACAAATACAACATGCACCATACATCCACACTCTATATAGATTTACAAGACATACAAATACAACATACACCATACATCCACACTCTATATAGATTTACAAGACATACAAATACAACATGCACCATACATCCACACTCTATATAGATTTACAAGACATACAACATGCACCATGCACCATACATCCACACTCTATATAGATTTATAAGACATACACATACAACATGCACCATACATCCACAATCTATATAGATTTATAAGACATACACATACAACATGCACCATACATCCACACTCTATATAGATTTACTAGACATACAATACAACATGCACCATACATCCACACTCTATATAGATTTACAAGACATACAAATACAACATGCACCATACATCCACACTCTCTATAGATTTACAAGACATACAAATACAACATGCACCATACATCCACACTCTATATAGATTTACAAGACATACAAATACAACATGCACCATACATCCACACTCTATATATATTTACAAGACATACAAATACAACATGCACCATACATCCACACTCTATATAGATTTACAAGACATACAAATACAACATGCACCATACATCCACACTCTATATAGATGTACAAGACATACAAATACAACATGCACCATACATCCACACTCTATATAGATGTACAAGACATACACATACAACATGCACCATACATCCACGCTATATAGATTTACAAGACATACAAATACAACATGCACCATACATCCACACTCTATATAGATGTACAACACATACAACATGCACCATACATCCACACTCTATATAGATGTAGGAGACATACACATACAACATGCACCATACATCCACACTCTATATAGATGTAGGAGACATACACATACAACATGCACCATACATCCACACTCTATATAGATTTACAAGACATACAACATGCACCATACATCCACACTCTATATAGATGTACAAGGCATACAACATGCACCATACATCCACACTCTATATATATTTACAAGACATACAACATGCACCATACATCCACACTCTATATAGATTTACAAGACATACAAATACAACATGCACCATACATCCACACGCTATATAGATTTACTAGACATACAAATACAGCATATACCATACATCCACACTCTATATAGATTTACTAGACATACAAATACAACATGCACCATACATCCACACTCTATATAGATTTACAAGACATACAAATACAACATGCACCATACATCCACACGCTATATAGATTTACTAGACAAACAAATACAACATGCACCATACATCCACACTCTATATAGATGTACAAGACATACAAATGCAACATGCACCATACATCCACACTCTATATAGATTTACAAGACATACAAATACAACATGCACCATACATCCACACTCTATATAGATTTACAAGACATACAACATGCATCATACATCCACACTCTATATAGATTTACAAGACATACAAATACAACATGCACCATACATCCACACTCTATATACATGTACAAGACATACAAATACAACATGCACCATACATCCACACTCTATATAGATTTACAAGACATACAAATACAACATGCACCATACATCCACACTCTATATAGATTTACAAGACATACAACATGCACCATGCACCATACATCCACACTCTATATAGATTTATAAGACATACACATACAACATGCACCATACATCCACAATCTATATAGATTTATAAGACATACACATACAACATGCACCATACATCCACACTCTATATAGATTTACTAGACATACAAATACAACATGCACCATACATCCACACTCTATATAGATGTACAAGACATACAAATACAACATGCACCATACATCCACACTCTCTATAGATTTACAAGACATACAAATACAACATGCACCATACATCCACACTCTATATAGATTTACAAGACATACAAATACAACATGCACCATACATCCACACTCTATATATATTTACAAGACATACAAATACAACATGTACCATACATCCACACTCTATATAGATTTATAAGACATACACATACAACATGCACCATACATCCACACTCTATATAGATGTACAAGACATACAAATACAACATGCACCATACATCCACACTCTATATAGATGTACTAGACATACACATACAACATGCACCATACATCCACACGCTATATAGATTTACAAGACATACAAATACAACATGCACAATACATCCACACTCTATATAGATGTAGGAGACATACACATACAACATGCACCATACATCCACACTCTATATAGATGTACAAGACATACAACATGCACCATACATCCACACGCTATATAGATTTACAAGACATACAACATGCACCATACATCCACACGCTATATAGATTTACTAGACATACAAATACAACATACACCATACATCCACACTCTATATAGATGTACAAGACATACAACATGTACCATACATCCACACTCTATATAGATTTACAAGACATACACATACAACATACACCATACATCCACACTCTATATAGATTTACAAGACATACAAATACAACGTGCACCATACATCCACACTCTATATAGATTTACAAGACATACACATACAACATGCACCATACATCCACACTCTATATAGATTTACAAGACATACAAATACAACATGCACCATACATCCACACTCTATATAGATTTACAAGACATACACATACAACATGCACCATACATCCACACTCTATATAGATTTACAAGACATACACATACAACATGCACCATACATCCACACTCTATATAGATTTACAAGACATACAAATACAACGTGCACCATACATCCACACTCTATATAGATTTACAAGACATACACATACAACATGCACCATACATCCACACTCTATATAGATTTACAAGACATACAAATACAACATGCACCATACATCCACACTCTATATAGATTTACAAGACATACACATACAACATACACCATACATCCACACTCTATATAGATGTACAAGACATACAACATGTACGATACATCCACACTCTATATAGATGTACTAGACATACAACATGCACCATACATCCACACGCTATATAGATTTACTAGACATACAAATACAACATACACCATACATCCACACTCTATATAGATGTACAAGACATACACATACAACATACACCATACATCCACACGCTATATAGATTTACTAGACATACAAATACAGCATATACCATACATCCACACTCTATATAGA
The DNA here is from genome assembly GCA_014843695.1 of Archivesica marissinica. Taxonomy (NCBI): domain Eukaryota; kingdom Metazoa; phylum Mollusca; class Bivalvia; order Venerida; family Vesicomyidae; genus Archivesica; species Archivesica marissinica. Next base: position 29,375,533 of record CM026404.1, on the reverse strand, counting down.
TGTACAAGACATACAAATACAACATGCACCATACATCCACACTCTATATAGATTTACTAGACATACAAATACAACATACACCATACATCCACACTCTATATAGATGTACAAGACATACAAATACAACATGCACCATACATCCACACTCTATATAGATTTACAAGACATACAAATACAACATGCACCATACATCCACACTCTATATAGATTTACAAGACATAAAAATACAACATGCACCATACATCCACACTCTATATAGATTTACAAGACATACAAATACAACATGCACCATACATCCACACTCTATATAGATTTACAAGACATACACATACAACATACACCATACATCCACACTCTATATAGATTTACAAGACATACAAATACAACATGCACCATACATCCACACTCTATATAGATTTACAAGACATACAACATGCACCATACATCCACACTCTATATAGATTTACAAGACATACAACATGCACCATACATCCACACTCTATATAGATGTACAAGACATACACATACAACATGCACCATACATCCACACTCTATATAGATTTACAAGACATACAAATACAACATGTACCATACATCCACACTCTATATAGATTTACAAGACATACAAATACAACATGTACCATACATCCACACGCTATATAGATGTACAAGACATAAAAATACAATATGCACCATACATCCATACTCTATATAGATGTACAAGAGACACTTCATTTATATCACATGCATTTATATACTATATCATAATACTTATGTAATATAAAATGGAGAATCAAAATTCTAAAGGCAACGTTGTTAATCCGTATTAAAAACTGGCCATAAAGCAGCATTGATTTAAAAACATGGATGTCGTGATAGCGTAGTAGTAAAGTCTTCGCTGCATGTGCGAAAGGCGGTCCAGAGTTCACGCCCAGCTGGAGCCGTTACGATTGTGTCATTAGGCAAGTCATTTAAATTCCAATATGCCTCTTCTCTCTCCCTCGTCGCGATGGATCAGAAATGAGGTCTCAAGAGTGATTAATATAAGTTGTAGGAACTTATTTAGCAACCGAGCTACAATAAATGTGTATAAACTAAAGTAAACTAACCAGATAGTTACTAGTCCAGTGGTTAATACGTTGGACTGCCAATACATGGATCGCAGGTTCGACCCCCCCCCCCTCAGACCCTAATACTATTAATAGTCTCTAAGTTGGGACTCTAAGCCGAGATATCGTGTCGGCTCTGTACACCGTGCACGTAAAAGAACCAGAGGAGACTCTGAAACGGGTCTCTGTCTGTATCATTGCACTATCCTCCAATATCTAAAATGACTAATCTCTTCAGGAGGCGTCGCTCATATTGGCAACCCGTAGCGACGATAAATAAACGTAAAAAAACACACACACACTCGTCGAATTTCAACCAGCAAAAATATTTTATAGTAGATTCGTAATTTCCACATTAATGGTATGCTATCATCCTCTGTAATTTCCGCATTAATGGTATGCTATCATCCTCTGTAATTTCCGCATTAATGGTACGCTATCATCCTCTGTAATTTCCGCATTAATGGTATGCTATCATCCTCTGTAAGTTCCACATTAATGGTACGCTATCATCCTCTGTAATTTCCGCATTAATGGTACGCTATCATCCTCTGTAAGTTCCACATTAATGGTATGCTATCATCCTCTGTAATTCTATACAATTGTGCTTAGCATATTAATTATGTTGTGCTTTCTTACATTGTCATAACATGGACACACGTTAACACCAAACGGACTTAAGCTTAAACGTTATTTATTTTACGACGATTGCGAAACACGCTTTAACAACTTATATTATTCACTCTCGTTGGCGCAGAAGAAAGCTTATATGTGGTCATTCGTGTGGGCGGCAACCAGAGTACCCGGAGAAAGCCCACCTGTCCCATCTTGCGACTACCGTACCATCTCACATACTTCCCGGTCCGAGGATCGAACCCGGGTGACATTGGTGAGAAGCGAGCACGCTAACCACTGCGCTAATGGGATATATATTCTACGTCTAGACAATTAAATACATTTTGATGGTTATGCATATTGAGGCCAACGACTTTATATTACGACAATGTCTTTGTGAGAGACTGTGCTAACACGTTGCCTCACATTGAAATAAATTGGTCCAATAGTACTTCTGTGGGATTAGAATATAGAACAATGGGGTCAACAGCCAATTATGTTAACTTCTTTGTGATAGAAGGCGGAAGTCACAGCATTACTTCACTAATCTGAAATATATTAAGAGACGAAACACTTTACATTGAAACAAGCGGGTTCAATACACCTTGCTGCTATTAGACCATTAGCGTCGTCGTCAATATCACAGCATGCATGTTATCTCGGCTTTGTGCATGTGCTTGATATCAAATCTTTAGTTTATACAAATTTATTTTAGCTCGATTGCGAAACAGGATCTTACAACTATTAATCACTATCGAGAGACCCCATTCCCATTCATGATGGAATCCATGTCCAATAAAGAGAGAGAGAGAGAGAGACAGAGACAGACAGAGAGAGAGAGAGAGAGAGAGAGAGGAGAGAGAGACAGCGAGTGACAGAGACAGAGAGCGAGACATACAGACAGACAGACAGACAGACAGAGAGAGCGAGAGAGCGAGAGAGAGAGAGAGAGAGAGAGAGAGAGAGAGAGAGAGAGAGAAGAGGCAATGTGGAATTTAAAGTATTTGCCTAAGGGCACACTCGTAACGAAGCGAACGTGCTACAACTGCGCTAGCACGACTTCCTCCAAGGCTTTCAACTTAGCTGTCAATGAGAGACGTTGTTATTTTTTCTACTACATTCCTTGGCAGATAAAGTGTGATTATTCAGAAGTGTAACTTAGTCCTTTAGTTGGAATCCGTTCTTTTCCTGTTGTTCTCTAACCAGATGTTGCGGTATGATAAATGTGATTTCATATCAAAATCATGTTAACTAATTGATAATATTTTGCTACAATAAGTACCCATTGCTATATTGTACGGTATCTGTCGGAATATAGTAATTTAATACCTTAATAAGAAGCGAAAGTAGATTAAAATTGGTAGCATGTTGTGCAAAGGAAACAACGATAACAACAGAGGAACACACTTACAATGATTTACTTTTGGTTATTATTCAGGGGTAATAACTGGCCCTACCACACTGTTATTGGGACATGTGACTTGTCTGGGAATTGGATATGATGATTTAAAAAGAACTATGGTGGAGCTCAGAAATGCAGGATTATCGTTTTGTTTGGATTGTTTGTTTTGGGGGTTAACAATCCACAAACACCTTGCTCATAATAGTGCGAGTCTCCAGCTAGTATCGATCACCCGTGTATCCACATACTCTCTGCAAGCCAGCTGGATATCTTCCTCACATGAAAGAATTCCGACATTCCAAGTGGGATTCGAACCTACAGCGATGATGGGCAAGTGATCGGAAGTCAACGACCTTAACCACTCGGCCAAGGAGCTCCCGCCCGCCCGCTACACCTTCGTGATTATGTCCGGTGCTAATAGACAGCATATGTAGTTGAACTGTCGGTTTTCAAAGACACCCTCTGATAAATATTTATAATCTGTCTCTGCTAAGCATGGGTTATCACTTCTTTCTTCATATTAGATGTCCAATCAATCAAAACAGCATTTGTGGAAGCCGTGATAGCGCAGTGGTAGCGCGTTCGCTCCTTGTACGAACGTTCCAGAGTTCGAGCCCCGCTGGAGCCGTTACGAGTGTGCCTTAGGCAATGCATTTACATTCCACATTGCCTCTTCTCTCTCCCTTGTGACGATGGATTCCATCAGGAATGAGGTCTCTGATTAATATAAGTTGTAAGAACTTGTTTCGCAATCGAGCTATATTAAATTTGTATAAACTAAAACAGCCTTTTATTGTTGTCGATTTATCACATATGAAAGCTAATTGTTTTTTATAATTTCCCGATAGGCCGTATTGCCTATCTGGTGGAAAACCCGAGTGGACCTCCGCGCAATATTGCAGGTACAGACGGACACCCGGGTAGAACCACCGACCTTCCGCAAGCCAGCTCTCTATATGTGAGAATTCACTAAACTAACTAGTATACAAACAAGAATAGTTGCGCATTATTTACGAATTATGTGTGTGTGTTTTACGTTTATTTATCGTCGCTACCGGTTGCCCATATGAGCGACGCCTCCTGAAGAGATTTTACATTTTGGAGGATAGTGCAATGATACAGACAAAGACCCATTCCAGAGTCTCATCTGGTTATTTTACGTGCACGGTGTAAAGCACCGACACGTGACCTCAATTTAACGTCCCATCTGAAAGACTGTTAATTTTATTATGGTCAGACGAGGATCGAACCTGCGACCCCTGGATTACCAGTCCAGCGTGTTACCACTGGACTACAGATCCGTCTGTATCCGTCCGAATTTATTTTATTGAAACTATTTATAGATTTAGGCGACATAGAACATCGATTAGCTACATTAAATTTGAACAGCAACTTAAGAACTTTTGTCAATCCATTCTTCTGAAAATTTGCTGATAAGACAATCAATATTGGTTTTCGGGTCATTGTCAAGGGAGATAAGCCGCATCAATAAGCCAGCTGAATTGGCATGAAAGCTGGGTATGATTACAAACAATTAGTGCCCTATGGAATCCTAATTGCGAATAGGCAGTCAGCGTGATAGCATAATGTTAACTGTAAATGGGTTAATCACTACGCGTTCAGCGCGCCTTGAAATCTTAGTTCCTTTAATGGCTGTCTCCATTAGTTTAATGACCGGTTATCGAGCATGAACGCGGTATAAAATCACCGCCTAACAATCAGTTTGTGATACCGATGATTCTGAACTTCTTGCGCTATAAAAAGTACGTAACCTATTTTATGTTTTCAATTCAAAGTTTATTTGGTATTAACATAGATGGTTCATCGCCAGCAGTATGGCGGTACACACTTCAACACATGAGAAAAGCATGTATAAATACATTCCTATTGTGAATACATACATTCATATTGTGAACAAATACATTCATATTGTGCATAAATACATTCATATTGTGTATACATGCATTCATATTGTGCATAAATGCATTCATATTGTGTATAAATGCATTCATATTGTGAATAAATACATTCATATTGTGTATAAATACATTCATATTGTGTATAAATACATTCATAGTGTGTATAAATACATTCATATTGTGTATAAATATATAAATACATTCATATTGTGTATAAATACATTCATATTGTGTATAAATACATTCATATTGTGTATAAATATATAAATACATTCATATTGTGTATAAATATATAAATACATTCATATTGTGTATAAATATATAAATACATTCATATTGTGCATAAATACATTCATATTGTGTATAAATGCATTCATATTGTGTATAAATATATAAATACATTCATATTGTGTATAAATATATAAATACATTCATATTGTGTATAAATGCATTCATATTGTGTATACATGCATTCATATTGTGTATAAAAGGACTGTAGCATACGTATAATGCATTCATTCTACCAATAGGAACACATTTAAAGTCACGCTAGCACAAATTTATCTTTATACACAACTTTGAGACCATGTGCTTCAGCCTCTACGTCCATTTACTAGATAAATATATTTAGACAATTTATTAATAATTCCACTTTGTGAAATATTTAACAATGTTTTAAGCTTAACCAAGTTAGGCCAGTGGTAATAGTAAATTATTGCGGTAAACAAGTGTTTCTTGTCTGCCTATAGAACGGACATACTAATTGGAAATGGTATTCATTTTCGATCGTATTCATATTATTACATTTTGTGCATATTCTCTTATTTCTATCATCCGTGGTCCTCATCTGGCATCCGCGGTCTTCCCCCACCAATAATAGCTGGAGAGTCGCCGTATGACCCTAACGTGTTGGTGCGACTTTAAGCCCATATACATAACAAACAAACGATAGCTTTATTGTAGCATCCAATATGGTTTAATAATGCATACATGCACACTATGCACACATGCACGATTAAGTTTTAATGTTCTGCAACCGGCGAGATGGTCTAATGCGACGTAGTCCGTTGTTCGCTTATTGTGACGTCCTTGGGCCAACTGTTATAAAAACCCTTCTTAGATCTTAAACTCGAACTTATGTGATTTGATTGGTTCAAGTGGGATTTACACTCAGCTGAACCAATCAGGAGCTTGAAACTGAGCTTGAGTTTGGAGAAAAGTTGTATAACATCGGAGCATGGCCCGGAAGCTACACACTTTTTTTCCAATCCCAAACGTAACCTTTCTGAATAGTCGAACAAACAATAAATCTAAGACTCGACCAATCATATCACTTGAGCTCGAGATCTGAGAAATGGTTTTTAACATCTTCTATTGTAACCTCTACTAAATGCGTTTCCATTGGTCAAAGACGGTCACGTGGTGGCCCTACATGAGACTGTGGAGTGTCAGTAAATAGCTCATGTAGGGTCAGTAGAACAAATGACGGGCTGTCAGATTAGCGCAGTGGTTAGCGTGCTCGCTTCTCACCAATGTCACCCGGGTTCGATCCTCTGACCGGGAAGTATGTGAGATGATACGGTGGTGACCAGATCGGACAGGTGGGTTTTCTCCGGGTACTCCGGTTTCCTCCCACACGAATGACCACATTTGCGCTTTCATCCGCGCCAACGAGAGTGATTAATATAAGTTGTTAAAACTTGCTTCGCAATCGTTGTAAAATAAATAAAGTTTAAACTTAGAACAAATGACGGCTTTCTAAAACTCTCGTTACAGAATTTTAAAAGTGTTTAATTGTTTTCTGAATTTACTTTAGTCAAATAAATTGCCGTTATATTTAGAATGAAGTGACAACCTCATAGCTTCTAAGTAACGAAACACAATAATTATATTTGCCCATCCATTATTTACACTGTCAGCAGTAACATAAATGTCAAGGCCGTCGAAAATGGGAGCAAAGGAAGTTTAAATACCGAAAAGATACTAACAGGCTCCTCTTGCCAGCAGTCATCCTCTAACTTTACATTTGGTGTCGATTTATGTGACTAAAATATGTTTAGAAAACAATTAAACACGTTTAACATTCTGAATCGATACAATAATTCCAATATTGTTTTAATTAAAGGTGGTTGATGCAATAAGTTCGTTGTCTGTAAGGCTAACGACTCACCCCATACATTTTACTGACCCCCTAAAACTACGTGGGGGTCACAAGCAAACCCAGTAACTAATAAACCTGGTCTCACTGACTACCACGAACGTTGCGACATTCCTGAACATGACTAAAAGCATTTTTGTTGAGTTTATCAACATGTCTACTGTAGATTCTTCATTTTCAACTGTGTATTCCTACACGGAAATTAGAATGTTGACGACCTTGGCCTTCCGATGTGAATTAGAATTAATAGTATTTCCTGTGGCTGTCAAATCACATATAGTCTCCCTTAAAATGCCGAATAAAGTCAGGGTCTATGTTGTTTGCTTATTCAGCCACGTGTTTAGCTCCACAAACCGAATAGCAAACAGCATATAGCCTAATAAGGCGGCACGTTCTGTGCACGTTCTGTGCCGTATGATCTGGCTCTATGCTGTTTGCAAAAACATTTGAATCCTTTCTGTAATTAGCATTTTAAGGGCTATCATGTTGGTCAGACAAGCTGCTAATGACTTAATATGCCTATTCTTGGCGACTATAGTAGTGTCCGTCCCGAGGTGGGGGTTGACTATGTTACCATTGCTATATTTGTGAAAGACGCCCAATGTGTCTTTAAGGACTCCATGGTGTGCCAACCCTCTTCCTCATCTTCATAGCACTATTGTTCACCGCCAGAGTGTCAAACATTACAATGGTAAATACACTAAGATAGATCTGTCATTCTCTGTCGTCAGAATATCAAACAACATAGATCCTGATCAGACGCGTGGTAACGCCGCGGCTGATCTGGATCTATGGTGTGTGCACATGCTCTGCATTTGTTACTGAAAGAGTGAAACCCCGAAAACAAACAAACAAATGAAGCGGCGGAACGTGCTGTCCCTGCCATTGGGCTACACGAACCACGTGGTTTTATCTGCTTCTCCTACATGAGAAAATAAAATAAACATGTATGAAGCAGCTCAAATTCATTTAATGAAACTGCCAAAACACGAACGCTTATTGGATTAATATTGCAAATGGATGTTTTAACTCCTTGTTTGAGGCGGAGTAGTTCCCCCAAGGGAAATCAGTAGCAATGTTGATGAACAGACAACCGTTAGTATGGAGAATTTAGCCATCATATACCTCAAATCTGCACCGTCAGCAAAAAAAAATTGAACTTGAAATGTGGGTGGAAACGACAAGCAGGTTTATTGTAACAATTCCAGATAATGGTTTAGACTAATACGGGAATGCCAGCACATAAATAACATAGGATTTTACATGAGTGGAGATATGATATCACATTTTACGAAACGAGTTTTTGAATGTTGAAATTAAGCGAGCGTATTGGTATACAATATGGTACTAAATCACAACGAATGTAAGTTCATTTGTATCACATTAACACAGTAACAACAACCACCAATTAGGGGGTAATCAATTCTCTTTTCACGTACACTTTTGAACCCTATTACATCTCAAGGAAATCAGTAAATTGCATTTGTACTCCGTTAATCACTATATAACGCTAGTGCATATTTATCATATGATTGATTTAAACAGTTGATTTAAGGCATGTACACAAACTATATTTGGCGAATGCGTAAATCAAACTGTCATACCGCGACCAATCAGGTTGTATTGCACGTGTGTACATACAAGAACATATGTGATCGCTCTGTGTATTATTCTGAATACAAGCAAAGTTATGTGATAATGGGTTATATCAAGCCATACTGTTTTCATAGTGAATCATATGGCAACTTTATAATATGAGTCTATTCTACACTCTATATTACAAATAATAACACAACGCCAAACTGCAATACCAGACGAGCGACTTGGGTTTATTGACATACAATGCAGCCGGATGATGAAACCTTATGGTACAATCGTAGTTAGAAACTGTATTACATAACACACTGCATATATATATAGCATCAACTTGTTTCATATCACAAACAACTGTATTACATAACACACTGCATATATATAGCATCAACTCGTTTCATATCGCAAACAACTGTATTACATAACACACTGCATATATATATAGCATCAACTCGTTTCATATCACAAACAACTGTATTACATAACACACTGCATATATATATATATAGCATCAACTCGTTTCATATCACAAACAACCATACATCCACGAACGCAAGAGAAATGTCTCTGTTTAAACACAATAGATTTTTGAAAACAGTTTTACGTATACTAATGGAAAAAAGAAACTGTCCATCAGCTGCAGGCATGGCATTTTCTAATGACAAAACATAAGAACATGAGTTTTTGTATACTGTTTAATCACTGTTACCTGATGACATGATAATCTCGAAATCTGTATGATTTGACACACGGCACCGTGGCAAGCCCTTGAAGAGATGTGGTGTAAAAAGTCAGTTCACAAACTCAGTATTGTGTGTGTCCACCATTTGCGTTGATGCAGGCTTGACAACGACGACGCATAGACGACACTAAGCGAGTTAAGAATGCTTGTGGAATGTTGTTCCATATCCCAACCAACATTTGTCCCAAAGCAGCTAACGTCAATGGCGTAGACGTCGCCCCATGTTATCCCATGCGTGCTCGATAGGAGACAGGTCTGGAGAAACAGATGGCCAGGGAAGGACCGCTATGTTGTGCTGTCTCAAGAAGTCTGTCACAACACGAGCCACGTGTGGACGGGCATTATCTTGCTGAAACGAAACGTTACGTCCTTCTTGAATGAACGGTTGCACATGAGGCCGAATGATTTCTTCCCTGTATCGCAGGCCTGTTAGATTGCCATTCACAATGACAAGTTGGGTGCGCCCATGAGATGTGATACCTCCCCATACCATAACGCTGCCGCCACCAAACGCTCGACGTTGAACTACGCACGCGTCAGTATACCGTTCACCTGGACGTCTGTACACCATTACCCTGCCATCTGAGCCGTCCAGGTGAAATCTCGACTTGTCAGTGAACAGAACACCGTCCCAATCTTGTCTCCTGTACCGTAGAGGCTGTCTGCACCAGGCAAGACGTGCCTGTCAGTGACGTTGGAGCAAAACTGGACGTATGGCAGGTCGTCTGGGCCGGATAATGCGCTCCCTCAGTCGGTTCCGTACAGTCCTGGAACTGATTGGACGAAGGCCAGGAATGGTCCGAGAGGTCAAACTGGAACTCTGGAATCGATTTCTGAGATGAGTCAGTCGAATGTGGTTGTCTTGCTGACGTGACGTCACGCGTGGACGGCCGGTCCGAGGCTAGTCCCTCGTGTTTCCATTCTGTTGAAAACGTCTCCATAGAGATGTTATCGTGTTTCGATGGACACCAAAATGTCTGGCAACTTCAATTTGGGCCATTCCAGTTTCAAGCATACACACGGCGCGAAGACATTGAATTTCTGGAAGCCGTGGCATGACGTACGCACAATTCAGGTTGAAATTAATGTGTTTTTTTACAATATTTAGAGCCTAGTGAATAATGAACCGTTCTTAAAATTTCAAAATCAGGTGTGTAAACTTCGTGTGTCAAACATCTTGTAGAAAGTTAGTCAGTACATTTTGCACGAAGTGCACGTGTCACTCGGGAAACAGTTATATATATTTCGGGTTTTACGCCTGCATCAGCACCATTTTGGGCTATATCGCCGGCGGGCAGTTTACTTAACAACACCTTTCCTGGGCAGGCTCCAGCGGTTAACCAGTACTTGGGTGCACCAACCTCCGTAAGAAACTGCCAACTTTTTCATATAAATGAGACCGGGAAACAGGACATAAAATTAGATGCAACATGATTTCCCAAGTGTTTATTGACCGTTATGTTTTTACCTTCTAAAATATCTTTGTGTGTGTTAACATTTTCTGTTGTGCACAGTTTCTTTTTTCCATTAGTATATAATTCTTTTAAATATCCATTCAAAGCTATCATGTCAAATAGTTCTTTCATTTGCCAAACAAGAACATGTTAACCTAACGCGAACCGACTCGCCAAGGAAAACCCAGAGATAAACATGATATAAAATCAGAAACGATTCTGGAAACCTGTGCCCATTTGTCTGTTATTTCTTTTTTGTAAAAACACTGTCGATTCGCCTGAATGTCGAGCCTCATTCCTTATGGATGTATGGTATATATTCTTACGAACAAAGCATAGCTCTTTGTATATAGCTAATAACCAATAGAAGTAAAGTTACGCATCATTCTTTTAAATACCCATTGTACTCGTACTAACTTCTAAACAGCTTTATAAGTCCACAATAAAACGTTTAAAGACAAATATGTACCTATTTTATTTTATGTTTTGAAAAATGACCCATACACTAGTCTGTGGTTTTGACTTGATAACTGTGTGACTAGCCCGTACGCATTTGTCCGGTAGAATGACTCGCTACACGTTTTACAATTCTTCACTACATGAAATCTCACGACAATTTCGTGCACAGTTAATAACCAATACCACTGTAATGAACACGTTACGCGTAAGACAAATAGTTCACGCTATACTTTCGAACCACGTGAAATTGATTTTATTCATATCGTGGTTAGTTTCAATAGAAGAAAAATCACCATTCTCAAATACTTCAAATATTACCGTGTTAGTTTACGCACATTTATTTTAGCTCGATTGGGAAACAAGTTCTTACAACTTATATTGATCACGCCCGAGAACTCATTCCTGATGGAACCCATCGCCACGAGGGAGAGAGAAGAGGCACCGTGAAAATTAAATGCCTTCCCTAAGGGCACACTCGTAACGGCTCCAGCGGGGCTCGAACTCGGACTTTTCGCACCTGAAGCGAACGTGCATCAACTGCGCTATGCGACTTCCACTATTATCGTGTTTGCCTGCAACTGGGTAGCCAACTTTGTTACTATTGTTTTTCACGATGGATTACTATACCTCCTACCCGTACTGTACGATGACTGGACTAAACCTCCTAACCGTACTGTAAGATGACTGGACTAAACCTCCTAACCGTACTGTACGATGACTGGACTATACCTCCTAACCGTACTGTACGATGACTGAACTATACCTGCTAACCGGACTATACGATGACTGGACTATACCTCCTAACCGGACTGTAAGATGACTGGACTATACCTCCTAACCGGACTGTAAGATGACTGGACTATACCTCCTAACCGGACTGTAAGATGACTGGACTATATCTCCTAACCGTACTGTAAGATGACTGGACAATACCTCCTACCCGTACTGTACGATGACTTGACTATACCTCCTAACCGTACTGTAAGATGACTGGACTATACCTCCTACCCGTACTGTACGATGACTGGACTATACCTCCTAACCGTACTGTAAGATGACTGGACTATACCTCCTAACCGGACTGTACGATGACTGGACTATACCTCCTACCCGTACTGTACGATGACTGGACTATACCTCCTACCCGTACTGTACGATGATTGGACTATACCTCCTAACCGTACTGTAAGATGACTGGACTATACCTCCTAACCGGACTGTACGATGACTGGACTATACCTCCTACCCGTACTGTACGATGACTGGACTATACCTCCTAACCGTACTGTAAGATGACTGGACTATACCTCCTACCCGTACTGTACGGTGACTGGACTATACTTCCTACCCGTACTGTACGATGACTGGACTATACCTCCTAACCGTACTGTAAGATGACTGGACTATACCCACTACACATATGACTATCCTCCTACCCGTACTGTACGATGGACTATACTCTACGACTGTCGATGACTGGACTACCTCCTAACCACTGTACGATGAATGGACTATACCTCCTAACCGTACTGTACGATGACTGGACTATACCTCCTACCGTACTGTACGATGACTGGACTATACCTCCAAACCGTACTGTAAGATGACTGGATATACTAACCGTACTGTACGATGACTGGACTATACCTCCTAACCGTACTGTACGATGACTGGACTATACCTCCTAACCGGACTGTACGATGACTGGACTATACCTCCTAACCGGACTGTACGATGACTGGACTATACCTCCTAACCGTACTGTAAGATGACTGGACTATACCTCCTAACCGGACCGTAGGATGACTGGACTATACCTCCTAACCGTACTATACGATGACTGGACTATACCTCCTAACCGGACTGTAAGATGACTGGACTATACCTCCTACCCGTACTGTACGATGACTGGACTATACTTCCTACCCGTACTGTACGATGACTGGACTATACCTCCTAACCGGACTGTAAGATGACTGGACTATACCTCCTAACCGTACTGTAAGATGACTGGACTATACCTCCTAACCGGACTGTACGATGACTGGACAATACCTCCTAACCGTACTGTAAGATGACTGGACTATACCTCCTAACCGGACCGTAGGATGACTGGACTATACCTCCTAACCGTACTATACGATGACTGGACTATACCTCCTAACCGGACTGTAAGATGACTGGACTATACCTCCTACCCGTACTGTACGATGACTGGACTATACTTCCTACCCGTACTGTACGATGACTGGACTATACCTCCTAACCGTACTGTAAGATGACTGGACTATACCTCCTACCCGTACTGTACGATGACTGGACTATACCTCCTACCCGTACTGTACGATGACTGGACTATACCTCCTAACCGTACTGTACGATGACTGGACTATACCTCCTAACCGGACTGTACGATGACTGGACTATACCTCCTAACCGTACTGTAAGATGACTGGACTATACCTCCTAACCGGACTGTACGATGACTGGACTATACCTCCTAACCGTACTGTAAGATGACTGGACTATACCTCCTAACCGGACCGTAGGATGACTGGACTATACCTCCTAACCGTACTATACGATGACTGGACTATACCTCCTAACCGGACTGTAAGATGACTGGACTATACCTCCTACCCGTACTGTACGATGACTGGACTATACTTCCTACCCGTACTGTACGATGACTGGACCATACCTCCTAACCATACTGTAAGATGACTGGACTATACCTCCTAACGGACTGTACGATGACTGGACATACCTCCTAACCGGACTGTAAGATGACTGACTATACCTAACCGTACTGTACGAGCGACTATACCCCTAACCGACTGTAAGATGACTGCTATACCTCCTAACCGTACTGTAAGATGGACTATAATCCTAACCGTACTGTACGATGACTGGATTATACCTCCTAACCGTACTGTAGATGACTGGACTATACCTCCTAACCGTACTGTAAGATGACTGGACTATACCTCCTAACCGTACTGTAAGATGACTGGACAATACCTCCTAACCGTACTGTAAGATGACTGGACTATACCTCCTAACCGTACTTTATGATGACTGGACTATACGTCCTAACCGTACTGTAAGATGACTGGACTATACCTCCTAACCGGACTGTACGATGACTGGACTATACCTCCTAACCGTACTGTACGATGACTGGACTATACCTCCTAACCGGACTGTAAGATGACTGGACTATACCTCCTAACCGCACTGTACGATGACTGGACTATACCTCCTAACTGCACTGTACGATGACTGGACTATACCTCCTAACCGTACTGTACGATGACTGGACTATACCTCCTAACCGGACTGTACGATGACTGGACTATACCTCCTAACCGTACTGTAAGATGACTGGACTATACCTCCTACCCGTACTGTACGATGACTGGAATATGCCTCCTAACCGGACTGTACGATGACTGGACTATACCTCCTAACCATACTGTGAGATGACTGGACTATACCTCCTACCCGTACTGTACGATGACTGGACTAAATCTCATATCCGGACTGTAAGATGACTGTACTAAATCTCCGATCCGGACTGTATGATTATTGGACTAAATCTCCTATCCGTACTGTAAGATGACTGGACTAAATCTCATATCCGGACTGTAAGATGACTGTACTAAATCTCCTAACCGGACTGTAAGATGACTGGACTAAATCTCTATCCGGACTGTAAGATGACTGGACTAAACCAAATACCCGTACTGTAAGATGACTGGACAAAACCTCCTACCCGTACTATAAGATACTGGACAACACCTAATACCCGTACTGTAAGCTGCCTGGATAAAAGCTAATACCCGTACTGTAAGATGACTGGACTAAACCTCTTACCCGTACTATAAGATCACTGGACAAAACATAATACCCGTACTGTAAGATCACTGTACTAAACATCATACCCGTACTGTAAGATGACTGTACTAAACAAAATACCCGTACTGTAAGATGACTGTACTAAACCTCCTACCCATACTATAAGAGCACTGGACAAAACATAATACCCGTACTGTAAGATAACTTGATAATACCTAATACCCGTACTGTAAGATGACTGGATAAAACCTAATACCCGTACTGTAATATGACTGGACTAAACCTCCTACCCGTACTGTAAGATGATTGGGCAAAACCTCCTACCCGTACTGCACGATGTCTGATCTAATAGTCTGACGCGTACTGCACGATGTCTGATCTAATAGTCTGACGCGTACTGCACGATGTCTGATCTAATAGTCTGACGCGTACTGCACGATGTCTGATCTAATAGTCTGACGCGTACTGCGTCTGATCTAATAGTCTGACGCGTACTGCACGATGGCTGATCTAATAGTCTGACGCGTACTGCACGATGTCTGATCTAATAGTCTGACGTGTACTGCACGATGTCTGATCTAATAGTCTGACGCGTACTGCACAATGTCTGATCTAATAGTCTGACGCGTACGGCACAATGTCTGATCTAATATTCTGACTGTACTGCACGATGCCTGATCTAATAGTCTGACGCGTACTGCACGATGTCTGATCTAATAGTCTGACGCGTACTGCACATGTTGATCTAATAGTCTGACTGTACTGCACGATGTATGATCTAATAGTCTGACGCGTACTTCACGATGTCTGATCTAATAGTCTGACGCGTACTGCACGATGTATGATCTAATAGTCTGACGCGTACTGCACGATGTATGATCTAATAGTCTGACGTGTACTTCAGGATGTCTGATCTAATAGTCTGACGCGTACTGCACACTGTCTGATCTAATAGTCTGACGCGTACTGCACGATGTCTGATCTAATAGTCTGACGCGTACTGCACGATGCCTGATCTAATAGTCTGACGCGTACTGCACGGTGTCTGATCTAATAGTCTGACGCGTACTGCACGATGTCTGATCTAATAGTATGACGCGTACTGCACAATGCTGATCTAATAGTCTGACGCGTACTGCACGATGTCTGATCTAATAGTCTGACGCGTACTGCACGATGTCTGATCTAATAGTATGACGCGTACTGCGATGTCTGATCTAATAGTCTGACGCGTACTGCACGATGTCTGATCTAATAGTCTGACGCGTACTGCACGATGTCTGATCTAATAGTCTGACGCGTACTGCACGATGTCTGATCTAATAGTCTGACGCGTACTGCACGATGGCTGATCTAATAGTCTGACGCGTACTGCACGATGTCTGATCTAATAGTCTGACGTGTACTGCACACTGTCTGATCTAATAGTCTGACGCGTACTGCACAATGTATGATCTAATAGTCTGACTGTACTGCACAATGTATGATCTAATAGTCTGACGCGTACTGCACGATGCCTGATCTAATAGTCTGACGCGTACTGCACG
>CM026404.1:29346286-29357677 GCA_014843695.1 Archivesica marissinica | reverse complement strand
GATCTAATAGTCTGACGCGTACTGCACGATGCCTGATCTAATAGTCTGACGCGTACTGCACGATGTCTGATCTAATAGTCTGACGCGTACTGCACGATGTCTGATCTAATAGTCTGACGCGTACTGCACGATGGCTGATCTAATAGTCTGACGCGTACTGCACGATGTCTGATCTAATAGTCTGACGTGTACTGCACACTGTCTGATCTAATAGTCTGACGCGTACTGCACAATGTATGATCTAATAGTCTGACTGTACTGCACAATGTATGATCTAATAGTCTGACGCGTACTGCACGATGCCTGATCTAATAGTCTGACGCGTACTGCACGATGTCTGATCTAATAGTATGGCGTACTGCACGATGCCTGATCTAATAGTCTGACGCGTACTGCACGATGCCTGATCTAATAGTCTGACGCGTACTGCACGATGCCTGATCTAATAGTCTGACGCGTACTGCACGATGCCTGATCTAATAGTCTGACGCGTACTGCACGATGTCTGATCTAATAGTCTGACGCGTACTGCACGATGCCTGATCTAATAGTCTGACGCGTACTGTTTTCTGATCCTTACTGATCTAGTCTTTAGTTTCTGTCCTGATTTTTTATTTCTTCTGCGTACTGCACGATTGCCTTATCTATAATTCTTTACGCGTACTGCACGATGCCTGATCTAATAGTCTGACGCGTACTGCACGATGCCTGATCTAATAGTCTGACGCGTACTGCACGATGTCTGATCTAATAGTCTGACGCGTACTGCACGATGCCTGATCTAATAGTCTGACGCGTACTGCACGATGCCTGATCTAATAGTCTGACGCGTACTGCACGATGTCTGATCTAATAGTCTGACGCGTACTGCACGATGTCTGATCTAATAGTCTGACGCGTACTGCACGATGTCTGATCTAATAGTCTGACGCGTACTGCACGATGCCTGATCTAATAGTCTGACGCGTACTGCACGATGTCTGATCTAATAGTCTGACGCGTACTGCACGATGTCTGATCTAATAGTCTGACGCGTACTGCACGATGCCTGATCTAATAGTCTGACGCGTACTGCACGATGCCTGATCTAATAGTCTGACGCGTACTGCACGATGCCTGATCTAATAGTCTGACGCGTACTGCACGATGCCTGATCTAATAGTCTGACGCGTACTGCACGATGTCTGATCTAATAGTCTGACGCGTACTGCACGATGTCTGATCTAATAGTCTGACGCGTACTGCACGATGTCTGATCTAATAGTCTGACGCGTACTGCACGATGTCTGATCTAATAGTCTGAGTGTACTGCACGTGTCTGATCTAAGTCTGACGCGTACTGCACGATGCCTGATCTAATAGTCTGACGCGTACTGCACGATGTCTGATCTAATAGTCTGACGCGTACTGCACGATGCCTGATCTAATAGTCTGACGCGTACTGCACGATGTCTGATCTAATAGTCTGACGCGTACTGCACGATGCCTGATCTAATAGTCTGACGCGTACTGCACGATGTCTGATCTAATAGTCTGACGCGTACTGCACGATGCCTGATCTAATAGTCTGACGCGTACTGCACGATGTCTGATCTAATAGTCTGACGCGTACTGCACGATGCCTGATCTAATAGTCTGACGCGTACTGCACGATGTCTGATCTAATAGTCTGACGCGTACTGCACGATGCCTGATCTAATAGTCTGACGCGTACTGCACGATGTCTGATCTAATAGTCTGACGCGTACTGCACGATGCCTGATCTAATAGTCTGACGCGTACTGCACGATGTCTGATCTAATAGTCTGACGCGTACTGCACGATGCCTGATCTAATAGTCTGACGCGTACTGCACGATGTCTGATCTAATAGTCTGACGCGTACTGCACGATGCCTGATCTAATAGTCTGACGCGTACTGCACGATGTCTGATCTAATAGTCTGACGCGTACTGCACGATGCCTGATCTAATAGTCTGACGCGTACTGCACGATGTCTGATCTAATAGTCTGACGCGTACTGCACGATGTCTGATCTAATAGTCTGACGCGTACTGCACGATGTCTGATCTAATAGTCTGACGCGTACTGCACGATGTCTCGTCTAATAGTCTGACGCGTACTGCACGATGTGTTGTCTGACGCGTACTGCACGATGTCTGATCTGTTGGGTTGGTGTTAATAGTCTGACGCGTACTGCACGATGTCTCGTCACATCATCTGACGCGTACTGCACGATGTCTCGTCACATCATCTGACGCGTACTGCACGATGTCTCGTCACATCATCTGACGCGTACTGCACGATGTCTCGTCACATCATCTGACGCGTACTGCCGGTGTCTCGTCACATCATCTGACGCGTACTGCACGATGTCTCGTCACATCGTCTGACGCGTACTGCACGATGTCTCGTCACATCATCTGACGCGTACTGCACGATGTCTCGTCACATCATCTGACGCGTACTGCACGATGTCTCGTCACATCATCTGACGCGTACTGCACGATGTCTCGTCACATCATCTGACGCGTACTGCACGATGTCTCGTCACATCATCTGACGCGTACTGCACGATGTCTCGTCACATCATCTGACGCGTACTGCACGATGTCTCGTCACATCATCTGACGCGTACTGCACGATGTCTCGTCACATCATCTGACGCGTACTGCACGATGTCTCGTCACATCATCTGACGCGTACTGCACGATGTCTCGTCACATCATCTGACGCGTACTGCACGATGTCTCGTCACATCATCTGACGCGTACTGCACGATGTCTCGTCACATCATCTGACGCGTACTGCACGATGTCTCGTCACATCATCTGACGCGTACTGCACGATGTCTCGTCACATCATCTGACGCGTACTGCACGATGTCTCGTCACATCATCTGACGCGTACTGCACGATGTCTCGTCACATCATCTGACACTTATTGCTAGATAACTATGCTTATTTGTATTTTTTGTTTATTTGCAAAATGTATTCGCATCTTTGTGTACTTTCCGAATGTACTGTTGGTATGCCAATCAGAATTGCACCAGCCTCAGATATTTGCTAATACGTACAAATGGTTTATATGATTGTTTTTCTTGGAGATTGTTCAAGGAATGTGTAATTCTCTGATTATGTGTTAGTACGGGGTATAGAACAAAGCAAATTAGAAGAGTAAACATATTGATGCAACTATATTACAGCCTAAACAAATATTGGAAATGGAAAACGAGAGCGATGTAACCACGCAATGTGTAATAAAGACGCTATTTATATTATATTATAATTTGTATAAGGATTACCCCCCCCCCCTCTCCCCATCAAACAGCATTAGTTTATAGAAATGTAATTTAGTTCGATTGCGAAACAAGTGTTTGCAACTTATATCTATCACTCTGGAGACCTCATTCCTGATGGAATCCATCGCCATGAGGAAGAGAGAAGAGGCAACGTGGAGTTTAAATGACCTGCCTAAGGGCACACGCGTAACGGCTGGGCTCGAACTCTGGATATTTTCATCTTTCGAATTTCTAATGACCTACCAAATGCCATAGTTTAGTGTTCGAATCCAACAGTTCACTCGCCTTCCTGTAATGACAAACCTTTCAATCTGCAGCAAAACAATTAACTGAATATTTAGGGGCCACGTCGTATCTCTAAGACATACATATATGTGTTTACATACTGCCAATGTCACACGTGACACCAAAATGACGTCACATGAATGTATGAATACCATGACACTTTTCAAATTTCAATTTACCTTACTAAAATACTGCATACTAATAAAGTCCGCTGTGAAGTTAGTTCAACATATTTAATGTTTCAAGTATTTACACCAACAATTGACAATAATACCTAAACCAGGTATTTGAAACGAAAACTGGTTACACAATGTTCATTCGTTGAACTATAATTCGATCATTCACTCAAACATACGAATGTCCTCTATATATTTATATTCTTATCAGATCTAGATCGTCTTTCCTGCACTGATTGGAATAAATAGTCATAAAAGTGACAAGTAGTTCGTGACTGGATTGTAAGCAACATTGATCATACAGAAGATTCCAGTTTTTATACTCAGATAAAAAACAAAGATGTCATATAAAACAGTGTAGAGCCATACTTGTAGAACATGATGTTACTCGTAAAAAATTGATGTATTCGGATTTGGATTCGTCTTTACAGACGTTCTTAGCATTTTAATAGTACTTATGTCCGGACAATGTGGAGCTAAATTCTGTGTGTATTTTACGTTTATTTATCGTCGCTACCGGTTGTCATATGCATATGAGCGACTCCTCCTGAAGAGATTAGTCATTTTAGATTGTTGGAGGATAGTGCAATGATACAGACAGAGACCAATTACAGAGTCTCCTCTTGTTCTTTTATGTGAACGGTGTACAGCACCGACACGAGACCTCGGTTGAAAGTCCCATCTGAAATACTGTTAATTTTATTATGGCCAGACGGGGGATCGAACCTGCGATCCCTGCAGCTAAATTTCTGTCCTGCTTAGCTATTAAAATGAAATATGTACATGTCTATTGCATTTCCTACGATAAACGTATATTCCATGTTCGTATCTATTTTCGTGTGAATTTCCTCACTAATTATATGCCGCTGACATGCGCACTCGACGTGACGGGCATACTCATTCGCAGTGTTTCTTTTATATTCTTTGAATGATTAATGTAAATATAAGTAATGAATTCGGCTTCCACACATCTTAAGCATGCCCAATGTAGTTCATATCCCGATGGAAACTATTTACACTTGATTCGTTCCATAAATTATCCATTAATGCAATAACGCACTCGTGTTTTTTTGATGTCTGTGATATTCACAGAATGCATTATACAATCAAATATAAAACTGTATTACATGCAATTAATGAAAGACAAGAGAAATCTGTCGCATTGCAATGTCGCCCGCGGAATAGGCCTATTGCATACTTAGACGATAAAATGGTTATATTCCACAAGACTAATTCTTGACAATGATTTTTACACTCATTCTTCTGAACTTTGCTCAACACTCAATTGGATGTCTTTTCCATAAAGGGTTAACTTTCAATACCAGTCTTAATGCTTAAACCACTCAATGGCTTAGCACATGTCTGCACGAATCATTCAGATTTACTTCCGATGTTCGAACTCAAAACTTGCGATCATCCTCCAGTCTCCAATTTTACCCTCCTACGCCAAACAGTGAACTTTTTAGACAATCGTTCTTATATTCAGGGTCACACTTGAGGAGAAGAATTATATAAGACTCTGTCTTCCATTCTAATCCTGTTTCTATATTCTGATTATGCGTGGTGTATGCATTGTTCAATATGTATTATATTGGGAAATAAAATATGTTTAGACTAAAAAAACACTTGTGGAATTCCTTCCCATATCAAATCAAAACAGCTAATGTTGTTCCGCACTTCAAAGCTTTATATATCAGGTTTAATGAACAGACCGTTAACCTAATAAACTGATACTTAATATACCTATTAGTCTTGCCGTTTATATCTTATTTCCCGTGAACATCTTACTGGTCATTGTGTACATGTTTCATTTTGCTATTTTATGTTTTAATTTGTTGAGGACCTCGTGGTAGACCTCGTGGTAGATTGATTAATTATTCACATGAGTTCTCTCATTAAATAAAGTATTTATTATTATTATTATTGTTATTACTGTATTATGGAAATGTCGCCCGCAGAATACAATACTAATAATAATAATAAAGATTTTATTTTAAGAGAGAACTCATTTAACAAAAGTTAATCTCCAATGAGACCCTCAACATATATACAAATCAAATGCAATCAAATGATAGGACTATAAGTGAAAACTGCACATTGGAATTATATAGCTGAAAAGTATAGAAACGATACACAATATGTTATGGAATATGATGATATATGGAATTGGCTAGTAGAGTAGAAAAGAGAAATGAGACAATTAATGACAATACATCTATATAAGAATATGCCGATATGACTTAGATGGGTATCTTGAAATGAAAGTATGAAATGAGCTTAAAGACAGCACATCACAGAATCTAATAAATATAGCAATGGTAATGCACACATGTGCTAAAGACTGTACAGTATCATCTGATGTAATACAAGTCGATATGTCTGATTAGTTTGTATTGTTACTGTTCCACCTTAAGTAGACAATTTGGAACTGTTGGATAGTTGGAACATTTTGAACTGAGTGAGGCAATGAATTCCAAATAGATGATCCTGAACATGCAATTGCATTATGAAATAATTCACAGTTTGGTTTTGGTGTGTATATCTGATGTTCTGAGGTTGATCTGAGAATTCTGGGATGTTTGGAAGGAGGATTTTAAGTATTCTGGAGCAGCTCCATGTAATGTTTTATACATTTGTATAGCCTTCTGATATATGACTCATTCTGGAAAGGTCATCCAATTTAGTTGGAATACTAATTGCGATGACGTGTCGAAATCCTGTTCTAGAATTATTTTAGCTGCTCAGTTTTGGAACCGAACTAGTTTATCTTCTAACGATGACTTGCAGTTACCCCAAATTACACAGCAAAATTATAAGTGAGGCAATATATAAGCATTGTTGAAGAGTTTGCGATTTAAACTTTGAGAACATTGTCAGTATGTTTATCCCAGGATAGTGTGTTGTTATATCTTATGGTAATGTCGCCCGATGAATACAATGTCTTATGGTAATGTCGCCCCTCGTGCAATAGTTCATCTGGTTGTTCGCAGCATCTCTGGGCAATGAAATAGTTGTATATTGTCAACCCTCGGAAGAATCGTATACACTCGGTCTACATTATTTTCTTCGGATCGACAATATACATTGTTATACCTCATTCAATGCCCCATTCGGAACAAAATCACGCTACTCCGACTTTACCGTTTTAATTTCATTGTGATTTTATTTGTTATGCCGCCATCTTGTTTTCATGTAATCTCGAAGAATGTTTTTTGTTGAAAAATTGTTCGGTAAAACAGAAAAATGTAAATAGACTATAAGTAGGTATAACAAATAAAATATTTTATCTCGGTGAGTGTGATAGTAGATATTGTCAACCTGAGGAAAATAATGTTTACCGAGGCGAAGCGGAAGTATATATGTATTTATACAATGCCATGGAGCTGACAAGGACAAGGGCATATATAACATGATTATATGTTGATGAACTCATTTTAAAACAGATAACAATCAGCATCATTTGTCTGCTCCATCTGTGGACATATTTCCCGGGTCAATGCCAGGCTATCTTATATGAGATCACCATCTTTCGAAATTGATTCAACACGGCGAATCCATATTTAATTGGATACTAAACAAAGAAGATATGACAACTGACACATCTGTGGACAGGAAAACGTGTCTTTGATAACATACAGCATTCTTAGTTGAGATACATTTCTTTTAGCTCCATCGTGAAACAAGTTGATTCAACTCTCGAGAACTTATTGCCGATGGAATCCAGAGATGAGGTAATGTAGGTTTAATTGTCGTGACTAAGGACACCACATCCTTGGTTCTGACTCGGCTCACACGCACAGTATCTCGGTTACAAGCGGACACCGTGTCCATATACAATGGAGGTTCCACTTTTTGCTCTGTTGCATTTGTCGTTTCTAGATCCGTACTGTATCTTTCATGATATTTTAAATAGGTTACGTCATCTACATACATTATAAACAATACATATATGCACTATAGTTGACATTGAAATGTCATTGAAATGTCAACCTCAAGTTTGCATGGTGTGGCTTATGTCATAATTATGAAGTTTCATATAGATGTAGAAACTAACATTTTGTTTTTTTGGGGGGTCTTGTGTGGCAGCCATCACATTATTAACATAGAGCACAGCACAACTGCAGCCACAAAGAGTCAATAGTATTATGGAAATATTTTAGAAACATATATATTATATATGAGTATTGTAAACTACTGGTTAAATGAACCCAACCGGTATACCTCAGATGGTCATACTGTCCCACTGGACGCCAGAGATATATGATACGAATACATCTCGAGCAACATAACAGTCCATATAGCCAAATAAAAACAAAATATATAAAAATTATAATGAACTTGTAATCTTCTTTGATTTAAACATATTTATTCGACATTATATAACATAATTTACTACAAATAATTATGTACACAATAAATACAAATGGATTGAAATGAAAGCTAAAAGCTTATTGAAGTTCTCAATCTTCTTTCTAAAACTGTTTCGCCCAGATGCATGTATGCGGTGACGCGTATAAATAAGCTTAACTGCTTGGATATGTGTACCATTGAAAGTGTATATCTTTCTTTGGTTGCATCTCACTTTCCCAACATTTTGATTTTTGGGCTGTCTAGAATGTCCTACTTTCCCAACATTCAACGTTCACACCGTTGCTTTACCTGTGTGGTTAGTATACTGATTGGCTTAAAGTTGCGTTACACACTTGGTTAATAATAAATTATTACATTTAACAGGTGATCAGTATCAGACAAGATCAAATGAATCATACTTCATGATTGAATACTTGATTAATTAATATATTATCAATAGTTTCAATTACAATTAGTGTTAACTACATGCATATGCTTACAGTGATTACAGTGACTACATTTCACATTACTTGATTAATTAATTACAATAAATGTGTGTACCGCGTAATTACATATAATAAAATAAAGATATACTACTGCTATAATTGTAACTCTACGGTGAAAGTGTATATATATTCCACCAAATATGTTGAACTCTACACTTGCATCATGGCAAACGCTCAAGTCGGAGTACGGTTTATAGAGAACAGTCGTGGATCTCAGACGCTGGTACACAATGAATATTTGTTCAGTTTGACGACAAGAAGAGGCGACCGCAGCTACTGGAACTGTGTGAACCGAGATTGTACAGCAAAGATCAACACACGGAATGGGATTCCAACTAAGATAAGGTGAATCACAACCACCCACAGGACCCTGTCGGAGTTACAGCGAAACAAATGATAAGCAACATTCGGAAACGAGTGCGAGATACCATTGAGCCGATACCTGCCATATACCATGATATGTTAGCCACTCTCCGAACACCAGAATGGGATGAGGATACAGAGGCACGGCGTACGTAGTCGCGTTCAAGGACTACGTAACGGAGCATTGGGTGGACGGCGACAAGATGTTGTGGAACAATTTCGACAATCCAGGACCCCGAACCACATCGAAAGATGGCACAACAAGGTCAATGGTCTGTTGACTCATTCCCATCCAAACATCTACACTCTGGTAGAGTTGTTCCAGAAGGAGCAGGCCGTGAACGAAGTACGCCTACTCCAGCATGCGAATGGGGGAAGACGGCGTCCAAAGAAGAAGTACCGCGTTATCGAAGACCGCCTCGTACAGCTGAAGCACTGAGCTGGAAGTGACAGAGTACGCCGATGCAGCATCGTACTTGATCAAACTAGGACAGTAGAATTAGTAATGTCATTTCAAATAGTTAAAATAAATAAATAGTTAAAGCAGTACTATTGATCAGGATTGATCAGGATACAATGTAAATGTATATGTTTAAGTAATTTAAAAGCTAATAAAGTCTTGTTTATACACATGTTTGTTTTATTTTTATACAAAATGTGGCATGTAACTTTTCGCTCTGCAGAATAGCAATTTTGAAAAATTATCACCAATTAAGTCCATTGTTGTCCATAGTGTCTCACTTTCCCAATATACCAAAACCCCAACTTTCTACCTGAAAAACAGAATGTTGGGAAAGTGATAACACCCCTTTCTTTTATGCTTCTCAATATCAGTGAAAGAAAATGCTATTTTTCACCGTTTTGAAGAAGTGGGAGACAGTATTTTCTTTCCCACTGCTTGTGTTTCGTAGTTCTCAGCGGTTGGGTGTACTTTTGTATGTTAGCTATTTTCTGACAATCATTAACCGTTACTTATGGAGAATATATTCTAATGACTCTGTTGTTGTGTCTGTCGTTTTTAATGTTGTCTTAATTTGTTTCAATTTTATTGCTTTATTGAATTCCGATGAATGTTTTTTATTGACCAAACTTGCAGTTCTGTATTGCATGGTTATAGGTTAGAGACAACACAAAACACGTGTATAATATAACAAGTACATGCACACACAATGCATACTACTCACACTTTCTCATCTTCAACACCCATACAACATAATATATACACACATATTCTTAAAATAAAACCGAAAGCTGTGCATACTATTCGATAATGCGCAATACATCTGTGCAAGACACTGACATAAAAATGGAGGTCAATTTCCGACATTTTACACCATTTAAAATATAAATATGTTGAATGGATTAAAATACGATACTGTGTGTGTGTGTTTTACGTTTATTTATCGTCGCTACCGGTTGCCCATATGAGTGACGCCTCCTGAAGAGATTAAGTCATTTTAGATTTTTGGAGTATAGTGCAATGATACAGATAGAGACCCATTCCAGAGTCTCCTCTGGTTCTTTTACGTGCACGGTGTAAAGCACCAACACGAGACCTCGGTTTAACGTCCCATCTGACAGACTCTTAATTGTATTAGGGTCAGACGGGGGATCGAACCTGAGATCCATGGATTACGAAGAAAGAAACTATACCGATATATGTGGAACATTTATATGATCTCAAATCTGTACGTGCCGGTGTCAGGGTAAAAATCACAAATTCGTGAAACTACTCAACTGAAGCATTCGACGGGGTAAAATTATCAAATAAAATCGATGAATATCCCTAAGCAATAAGTGATTAAAACATTAGCGTACATTGATTTTCAGCGTATTATTTCACCTCTATTAACAGTGTGATAGGTGTTTCTGGACGTGGTCGCAATAAGCTTAGAACCTACTGTACATTTAAATTTCAAACAGAAGTATATTGTAAAATGATTTTACCCACACGTCACAGATCAGCATTATGTAAATTTAGATGTGGAGTTGCTCCATTACGTATAGAAACCGGAAGGTATGAGAATTTACCACTTGATGGACGTAAGTGCCCTTTCTGTAATGTATTAGAAGACGAAAGTCATGTATTATTAGAATGTTCACTGTATGATGATTTGAGAGCTGTTCTCTTAGAGAAAGCCTCATTATATGAAAATGACTTTCGGAACAAACCTGTATCCGACCAGCTTAGAATTATTTTTACTACTATACCTCTGATTAGAATTGTTGCCAAAACCTGTTTTTATATTCTTCAAAGACGATCCTTTTATTTATGTAAATAATGTATCCATTTGATTTATTGATTGTGTGTCTCTTATCCATTCCGAGAAACAGCTGCTAATTAGTTCAACCGCGATCTGATCGAGGTTGATAACTGATATTTTAAAACATTTCTTAATTGCGCATTAGTG
>CM026404.1:29224785-29345286 GCA_014843695.1 Archivesica marissinica | reverse complement strand
TTTTTTTCCATTTCAGTATTTCAAAATTTCGGGTTTTAATAAGTATTTAATTATCAATTAGCGACTGTTCCTCGGTTTTAATATGTAAATATAATAATATGTCGTTAGACTGTGATAGTTTGATTATCTGTGATTACATTAGTCTCTTATAATTCTTTTATAATGAATGGTGTTGTACTTTGCCACGATAATTTGTTGTGTATATTTTATGTATTGTACAACGATGAGACTGAAATAAAGAATAAATCTTAGTTTGAGCGTATCGGTAAAAGCAAAACAGAAATGATCAAAACTTTCTATGCACACTAATTAGCAAATACAAACTCGTAGTCTGTCCATCCGTACAGGTATAATCGCTAATAATAGAGTACTCCCCTGGCCGGCACTATATACACATATACCTGCCCACAAACCAAATAACATAATATATGCGTACACATATTCTATGTTTGCGTTAGAATGTGTAAGTTTGTAACTCACATGTATATTTTATGATAATAATTAAATATTTTATCCAACTACCTCACATGATGTATCAACACAATCATATTATATTCTGTACAACACAATCATATTATATTACTGTACAACACAATCATATTATATTACTGTACAACACAATCATATTATATTACTGTACAACACAATCATATTATATTACTGTACAACACAATCATATTATATTACTGTACAACACAATCATATTATATTACTGTACAACAAAATCATATTATATTACTGTACAACACAATCATATTATATTACTGTACAACACAATCTGATAGATTAATTAAAATTTAATGTCTATACATAAAAGTGTATTAATAATTTAATATAGAGGTAATTCCTATCTACTATCTCTAATAACACTCTCATGTTGGAAACATTTTGATTGATTAATGACATGTACCTAGGTCCGTGACTGGAATACTAGCTCGGACGTACACCGGCGTATTCCTTCAGGTAATCCAGGGATCGAACCTGCGAGAGGAGACTCTGGAATGGGTCTCTGTCTGTATCATTGCACTATACTCCAACAATCTAAAATGTCTGATCTATTCAGGAGGCGTCGCTCATATGGGCAACCGGTAGCGACGATTAATAAACGTAAATTACACACGTATTCCTTCACCCACCATAACTAGCTAGAGAGTCGCCATATGACCTATTGTGTAATATTAAACCCCAAAACCAAACAAAGCAAAATCAGCGGTGAATATAATTTTAGTAAGCACTATGAATAATCCATATTTACAACTGCAACTACTACTGCTGCTACCACCACCACCACCACCACCACCACCACCACCACCACCACCACCACCACCACCACCACCACCACCACCTCCAACAATAACAACAACAACAACAACACCAACAGCAACGTCATTGCAGTACAGTAATACACCATATATTAAAATAACATGGAGTATTTATTTGCAAATAAGCAACGGGAGGAGATATTTGAATGCAAACATTAGAATTGTAAAGCTTATAATTATATTAAATGAATGGATATTTATCATTTTACATATAACTGGATCTGTTCAGTATATCGAATTTCGTTAAGTCAAACTTCGGTTATGTCGAAGTATTTTGTTCTGTCCGACGGATTTCGACACAACGGATGTAAACTGTATTTCTCGTTCGCTCAGGAAGTAACTAATTCTACAATTATATAGAATGATTTGTTTTTTCCGAGTAATTAATTACCGCCTATTGGCAGTCGTCTGGAACACAATTAATACATAGTCAAGGCCAGACTGACATATAGGCTTTGTTTCATTTGTCTGTGCAAAGATCACTCTCAGCATATTAGGATATCATCCTGTTGGCAACGGCAGCAGCAGCCATTAGTAGTAGCAGCAGCAGCAGCAGCAACAACAACAGCAGCAACAGCAACAACAACAATAATAATGTATTGAAATAAACCCACGGTGGATGCACACAATTTACCTAGATATATCTACATGCAAACGTTTTCATTTTTAAAAGTAAATTACAAAAAAGTGTTCAAATCCACCCCAACTGTATCAAATATTTGAAATTTACACTTTCGTATATAATTTCTTCGCTCTCAAAATTTGAATATTAATCGGTACACTTGTAATATATAATACAATGTTGTTAAGATATAAGCAAGTCTGAATAATAATTATCATGTTCTTATAGCGAGCTCTAAGCGAGCCTCAAGTAGCGAGCTCTAAGCGAGCCTCAAGTAGCGAACTCTAAGCGAGCCTCAAGTAGCGACCTATAAGCGAGCCTCAAGTAGCGAGCTATAAGCGAGCTTCAAGTAGCGAGCTGTATGGTAAGAAAGTGTGTCGATATTGATCTAATAAATAAAATTCGTTTACCGGAAGTTTGGGTTGCCGGAAGCAACACGGAGGTGCAGGGGAGATTCACTAACGCAAAGAAATGAAAACGAGGCACATTGGTGTTTCCTTGTTCTGATTTATACGTTGTGCTCCGTTTGTAGCAGAAACTCTACATTATTGTGGTACAGTTTGCCTTTCTTAATATCGAATCGAAAGAAATATGTCTGCGATTTTTATTCTGCTTGCATAACGCGTAGCAGCCACGTCCACGCACCTGCAAACCTGACTTCTACAAGAAAAGTAGTTTAGGTTAATCATATTGTATTTGTTATATGACATATTTAAATTACATAGATAGTCATGACAAAACAAACAAAGCGCAAAATGGGTTCTAACAACATTAGTAAACTGTCCTCCCCAAGAAGAATAGTTGAATAATTGGCAAGAAAAGTATAATCGCTTTTGTCAGTCTTCCGTATATGTCAAATTCATCGCGGGAATGTAGTCAGCTTCCTCCTATACTGTTAGTTCAGTAATTGATTTTGACTGCAACCTTTTAATGGCATTACGCGGTGATATGTGGCACTTATTTCATATTATTTAGACACATTAAAGCTACTCCGAATGACTATCTATGCTTGGCCTCACTTTGAGGCGTTGCCTTATTCATATTATATTCACTCTTAATATGAGCATATTAATCTGTAAGCTTGTAATATAATACAATCTTATTAAGATATATGCAATGCTGAATACTAATTATCATGTTCATATATATTATACATGTATATGTGTATTTGTCGGTGTTACTTGAAAACGTAAATGGTCTAGCTACGTTAGCTCAACATTTAAAAAGGAAAAGAAAATATATCACAGCCCAAATTAGTAATGGTAATACAATTGTCGCGTGGATTTGATATGAAATTTTAGATAGGTCAAAACCTAATCTGTCTAATGATGTAACGATGAGGTCATAGTCTCAAAATGCCACAACATGAAGCCATATGAAAGTCGTTATAGCGCAGATGTAGAACATTCGTTTCATGCGCGTGTTTGAGCACAGCTGGAGCCGTTCCAATATAAATCCTTAGGCCAGGCATTTAAATTCCACACTGCTCTCCCTCGTCGCGATAGATTCCCTCAGGAATGAGGTCTAGAGAATGATTAATATAAGTTGTAAGAACTTGTTTGGCAAGCGAGCTAAAATAAATTTGCATAAAACAATCATAAGCTTTCTTAAAACACCGATGCCAAATAAGACAACAAAATATCCACACAGTAAGTAGTTAGTAATCAATGACGCCCACATACTACTCATATGATGTTCAGACCGGAAGCTTCACGCGCCATTGTACAGTAAGCTTTTTTTCCATTTCAGTATTTCAAAATTTCTGGTTTTAGTAAGTATTTAATTTTCAATTAGCGACTGTTCCTCGGTTTTAATATGTAAATATAATAATATGTCGTTAGGCTGTGATAGTTTGATTATCTGTGATTACATTAGTCTCTTATAATTATTTTATAATGAATGGTGTTGTACTATGCCACGATAATTTGTTGTGTATATTTTATGTATTGTACAACGATGAGACTGAAATAAAGAATAAATCTATTAAAATTGTTATTCATTTTATTGACATGGTATTTGAGAATAGAGTAATGATGATTGAGCTTATTTACCCTCGCCTCGGGCGAATCATGTGGGCGAGCGATAATAGAGTACTCCCCTGGCCGGCACTATATACACATATACCCTGCCCACAAACCAAATAACATAATATATGCGTACACATATATTCTATGTTTGCGTTAGAATGTGTAAGTTTGTAACTCACATGTATATTTTATGATAATAATTTAAATATTTTATCCAACTACCTCACATGATGTATCAACACAATCATATTATATTTCTGTACAACACAATCATATTATATTACTGTACAACACAATCATATTATATTACTGTACAACACAATCATATTATATTACTGTACAACACAATCATATTATATTACTGTACAACACAATCATATTATATTACTGTACAACACAATCATATTATATTACTGTACAACACAATCATATTATATTTACTGTACAACAAAATCATATTATATTACTGTACAACACAATCATATTATATTACTGTACAACACAATCTGATAGATTAATTAAAATTTAATGTCTATACATAAAAGTGTATTAATAATTTAATATAGAGGTAATTCCTATCTACTATCTCTAATAACACTCTCATGTTGGAAACATTTTGATTGATTAATGACATGTACCTAGGTCCGTGACTGGAATACTAGCTCGGACGTACACCGGCGTATTCCTTCAGGTAATCCAGGGATCGAACCTGCGAGAGGAGACTCTGGAATGGGTCTCTGTCTGTATCATTGCACTATACTCAACAATCTAAAATGTCTGATCTATTCAGGAGGCGTCGCTCATATGGGCAACCGGTAGCGACGATTAATAAACGTAAATTACACACGTATTCCTTCACCCACCATAACTAGCTAGAGAGTCGCCATATGACTATTGTGTAATATTAAACCCCAAAACCAAACAAAGCAAAATCAGCGGTGAATATAATTTTAGTAAGCACTATGAATAATCCATATTTACAACTGCAACTACTACTGCTGCTACCACCACCACCACCACCACCACCACCACCACCACCACCACCACCACCACCACCACCACCACCACCTCCAACAATAACAACAACAACAACAACACCAACAGCAACGTCATTGCAGTACAGTAATACACCATATATTAAAATAACATGGAGTATTTATTTGCAAATAAGCAACGGGAGGAGATATTTGAATGCAAACATTAGAATTGTAAAGCTTATAATTATATTAAATGAATGGATATATTATCATTTTACATATAACTGGATCTGTTCAGTATATCGAATTTCGTTAAGTCAAACTTCGGTTATGTCGAAGTATTTTGTTCTGTCCGACGGATTTCGACACAACGGATGTAACTGTATTTCTCGTTCGCTCAGGAAGTAACTAATTCTACAATTATATAGAATGATTTGTTTTTTCCGAGTAATTAATTACCGCCTATTGGCAGTCGTCTGGAAACACAATTAATACATAGTCAAGGCCAGACTGACATATAGGCTTTGTTTCATTTGTCTGTGCAAAGATCACTCTCAGCATATTAGGATATCATCCTGTTGGCAACGGCAGCAGCAGCCATTAGTAGTAGCAGCAGCAGCAGCAGCAACAACAACAGCAGCAACAGCAACAACAACAATAATAATGTATTGAAATAAACCCACGGTGGATGCACACAATTTACCTAGATATATCTACATGCAAACGTTTTCATTTTAAAAGTAAATTACAAAAAAGTGTTCAAATCCACCCCAACTGTATCAAATATTTGAAATTTACACTTTCGTATATAATTTCTTCGCTCTCAAATTTGAATATTAATCGGTACACTTGTAATATATAATACAATGTTGTTAAGATATAAGCAAGTCTGAATAATAATTATCATGTTCTTATAGCGAGCTCTAAGCGAGCCTCAAGTAGCGAGCTCTAAGCGAGCCTCAAGTAGCGAACTCTAAGCGAGCTCAAGTAGCGACCTATAAGCGAGCCTCAAGTAGCGAGCTATAAGCGAGCTTCAAGTAGCGAGCTGTATGGTAAGAAAGTGTGTCGATATTGATCTAATAAATAAAATTCGTTTACCGGAAGTTTGGGTTGCCGGAAGCAACACGGAGGTGCAGGGGAGATTCACTAACGCAAAGAAATGAAACGAGGCACATTGGTGTTCCTTGTTCTGATTTATACGTTGTGCTCCGTTTGTAGCAGAAACTCTACATTATTGTGGTACAGTTTGCCTTTCTTAATATCGAATCGAAAGAAATATGTCTGCGATTTTTATTCTGCTTGCATAACGCGTAGCAGCCACGTCCACGCACCTGCAAACCTGACTTCTACAAGAAAAGTAGTTTAGGTTAATCATATTGTATTTGTTATATGACATATTTAAATTACATAGATAGTCATGACAAAACACAAACAAAGCGCAAAATGGGTTCTAACAACATTAGTAAACTGTCCTCCCCAAGAAGAATAGTTGAATAATTGGCAAGAAAAGTATAATCGCTTTTGTCAGTCTTCCGTATATGTCAAATTCATCGCGGGAATGTAGTCAGCTTCCTCCTATACTGTTAGTTCAGTAATTGATTTGACTGCAACCTTTTAATGGCATTACGCGGTGATATGTGGCACTTATTTCATATTATTTAGACACATTAAAGCTACTCCGAATGACTATCTATGCTTGGCCCTTTGAGGCGTTGCCTTATTCATATTAATTCACTCTTAATATGAGCATATTAACTGTAAGCTTGTAATATAATACAATCTTATTAAGATATATGCAATGCTGAATACTAATTATCATGTTCATATATATTATACATGTATATGTGTATTGTCGGTGTTACTTGAAAACGTAAATGGTCTAGCTACGTTAGCTCAACATTTAAAAAGGAAAAGAAAATATATCACAGCCCAAATTAGTAATGGTAATACAATTGTCGCGTGGATTTGATATGAAATTTAGATAGGTCAAAAACCTAATCTGTCTAATGATGTAACGATGAGGTCATAGTCTCAAAATGCCACAACATGAAGCCATATGAAAGTCGTTATAGCGCAGATGTAGAACATTCGTTTCATGCGCGTGTTTGAGCACAGCTGGAGCCGTTCCAATATAAATCCTTAGGCCAGGCATTTAAATTCCACACTGCTCTCCCTCGTCGCGATAGATTCCCTCAGGAATGAGGTCTCGAGAGTGATTAATATAAGTTGTAAGAACTTGTTTGGCAAGCGAGCTAAAATAAATTTGCATAAAACAATCATAAGCTTTCTTAAAACACCGATGCCAAATAAGACAACAAAATATCCACACAGTAAGTAGTTAGTAATCAATGACGCCCACATACTACTCATATGATGTTCAGACCGGAAGCTTCACGCGCCATTGTACAGTAAGCTTTTTTTCCATTTCAGTATTTCAAAATTTCTGGTTTTAGTAAGTATTTAATTTTCAATTAGCGACTGTTCCTCGGTTTTAATATGTAAATATAATAATATGTCGTTAGGCTGTGATAGTTTGATTATCTGTGATTACATTAGTCTCTTATAATTATTTTATAATGAATGGTGTTGTACTATGCCACGATAATTTGTTGTGTATATTTTATGTATTGTACAACGATGAGACTGAAATAAAGAATAAATCTATTAAAATTGTTATTCATTTTATTGACATGGTATTTGAGAATAGAGTAATGATGATTGAGCTTATTTACCCTCGCCTCGGGCGAATCATGTGGGCGAGCGATAATAGAGTACTCCCCTGGCCGGCACTATATACACATATACCCTGCCCACAAACCAAATAACATAATATATGCGTACACATATATTCTATGTTTGCGTTAGAATGTGTAAGTTTGTAACTCACATGTATATTTTATGATAATAATTTAAATATTTTATCCAACTACCTCACATGATGTATCAACACAATCATATTATATTTCTGTACAACACAATCATATTATATTACTGTACAACACAATCATATTATATTACTGTACAACACAATCATATTATATTACTGTACAACACAATCATATTATATTACTGTACAACACAATCATATTATATTACTGTACAACACAATCATATTATATTACTGTACAACAAAAATCATATTATATTACTGTACAACACAATCATATTATATTACTGTACAACACAATCTGATAGATTAATTAAAATTTAATGTCTATACATAAAAGTGTATTAATAATTTAATATAGAGGTAATTCCTATCTACTATCTCTAATAACACTCTCATGTTGGAAACATTTTGATTGATTAATGACATGTACCTAGGTCCGTGACTGGAATACTAGCTCGGACGTACACCGGCGTATTCCTTCAGGTAATCCAGGGATCGAACCTGCGAGAGGAGACTCTGGAATGGGTCTCTGTCTGTATCATTGCACTATACTCAACAATCTAAAATGTCTGATCTATTCAGGAGGCGTCGCTCATATGGGCAACCGGTAGCGACGATTAATAAACGTAAATTACACACGTATTCCTTCACCCACCATAACTAGCTAGAGAGTCGCCATATGACTATTGTGTAATATTAAACCCCAAAACCAAACAAAGCAAAATCAGCGGTGAATATAATTTTAGTAAGCACTATGAATAATCCATATTTACAACTGCAACTACTACTGCTGCTACCACCACCACCACCACCACCACCACCACCACCACCACCACCACCACCACCACCACCACCACCACCTCCAACAATAACAACAACAACAACAACACCAACAGCAACGTCATTGCAGTACAGTAATACACCATATATTAAAATAACATGGAGTATTTATTTGCAAATAAGCAACGGGAGGAGATATTTGAATGCAAACATTAGAATTGTAAAGCTTATAATTATATTAAATGAATGGATATATTATCATTTTACATATAACTGGATCTGTTCAGTATATCGAATTTCGTTAAGTCAAACTTCGGTTATGTCGAAGTATTTTGTTCTGTCCGACGGATTTCGACACAACGGATGTAACTGTATTTCTCGTTCGCTCAGGAAGTAACTAATTCTACAATTATATAGAATGATTTGTTTTTTCCGAGTAATTAATTACCGCCTATTGGCAGTCGTCTGGAAACACAATTAATACATAGTCAAGGCCAGACTGACATATAGGCTTTGTTTCATTTGTCTGTGCAAAGATCACTCTCAGCATATTAGGATATCATCCTGTTGGCAACGGCAGCAGCAGCCATTAGTAGTAGCAGCAGCAGCAGCAGCAACAACAACAGCAGCAACAGCAACAACAACAATAATAATGTATTGAAATAAACCCACGGTGGATGCACACAATTTACCTAGATATATCTACATGCAAACGTTTTCATTTTAAAAGTAAATTACAAAAAAGTGTTCAAATCCACCCCAACTGTATCAAATATTTGAAATTTACACTTTCGTATATAATTTCTTCGCTCTCAAATTTGAATATTAATCGGTACACTTGTAATATATAATACAATGTTGTTAAGATATAAGCAAGTCTGAATAATAATTATCATGTTCTTATAGCGAGCTCTAAGCGAGCCTCAAGTAGCGAGCTCTAAGCGAGCCTCAAGTAGCGAACTCTAAGCGAGCTCAAGTAGCGACCTATAAGCGAGCCTCAAGTAGCGAGCTATAAGCGAGCTTCAAGTAGCGAGCTGTATGGTAAGAAAGTGTGTCGATATTGATCTAATAAATAAAATTCGTTTACCGGAAGTTTGGGTTGCCGGAAGCAACACGGAGGTGCAGGGGAGATTCACTAACGCAAAGAAATGAAACGAGGCACATTGGTGTTCCTTGTTCTGATTTATACGTTGTGCTCCGTTTGTAGCAGAAACTCTACATTATTGTGGTACAGTTTGCCTTTCTTAATATCGAATCGAAAGAAATATGTCTGCGATTTTTATTCTGCTTGCATAACGCGTAGCAGCCACGTCCACGCACCTGCAAACCTGACTTCTACAAGAAAAGTAGTTTAGGTTAATCATATTGTATTTGTTATATGACATATTTAAATTACATAGATAGTCATGACAAAACACAAACAAAGCGCAAAATGGGTTCTAACAACATTAGTAAACTGTCCTCCCCAAGAAGAATAGTTGAATAATTGGCAAGAAAAGTATAATCGCTTTTGTCAGTCTTCCGTATATGTCAAATTCATCGCGGGAATGTAGTCAGCTTCCTCCTATACTGTTAGTTCAGTAATTGATTTGACTGCAACCTTTTAATGGCATTACGCGGTGATATGTGGCACTTATTTCATATTATTTAGACACATTAAAGCTACTCCGAATGACTATCTATGCTTGGCCCTTTGAGGCGTTGCCTTATTCATATTAATTCACTCTTAATATGAGCATATTAACTGTAAGCTTGTAATATAATACAATCTTATTAAGATATATGCAATGCTGAATACTAATTATCATGTTCATATATATTATACATGTATATGTGTATTGTCGGTGTTACTTGAAAACGTAAATGGTCTAGCTACGTTAGCTCAACATTTAAAAAGGAAAAGAAAATATATCACAGCCCAAATTAGTAATGGTAATACAATTGTCGCGTGGATTTGATATGAAATTTAGATAGGTCAAAAACCTAATCTGTCTAATGATGTAACGATGAGGTCATAGTCTCAAA
Source organism: Archivesica marissinica (assembly GCA_014843695.1). NCBI lineage: Eukaryota > Metazoa > Mollusca > Bivalvia > Venerida > Vesicomyidae > Archivesica > Archivesica marissinica. The sequence goes on along the minus strand of CM026404.1, from coordinate 29,334,643 downwards.
ATGCCACAACATGAAGCCATATGAAAGTCGTTATAGCGCAGATGTAGAACATTCGTTTCATGCGCGTGTTTGAGCACAGCTGGAGCCGTTCCAATATAAATCCTTAGGCCAGGCATTTAAATTCCACACTGCTCTCCCTCGTCGCGATAGATTCCCTCAGGAATGAGGTCTCGAGAGTGATTAATATAAGTTGTAAGAACTTGTTTGGCAAGCGAGCTAAAATAAATTTGCATAAAACAATCATAAGCTTTCTTAAAACACCGATGCCAAATAAGACAACAAAATATCCACACAGTAAGTAGTTAGTAATCAATGACGCCCACATACTACTCATATGATGTTCAGACCGGAAGCTTCACGCGCCATTGTACAGGGCGACTACTCCCAAAGTATCAATTTCAATGCACATTACGACATTTTAACACACAATGCACACATGCTCGTACATGTATATGTGTCGGAGTTCACAACCATGATAATATAACGTGTAGCTATATGCAATACAAGTTCGAACTGTCACTCGAGATTCGAAATTAGACAGCAGTGGCTCCAGCGAGATGACGAGTGGTAAAAAAGTCATTTACGATTCCCAATCCATTTACCGAGAGCTTTGTATGATATGGGGTTATCAATATAAGGCAATGATTTATTATTGGTTTGCACGAATGCTATTGCGACTTGTGACGGCAAAGCAAACATACACAATTCCCTGCGACAAAAACAAAGACAGGGAAGGAAAGAGCAATTTCTTTCGTTTTGTCTTCTTTTTCTGTGTATAAGCTGAAATTGTATGACTACGTGTTATCTCTACTTATTGGTGTGAACATTGTAGCGTTATCCTCTTCCACCAGGTCTACCTCCACAACATACACGTCGTGACCTAGGCACGTCCCGCAGTAGCAGCTATATCAATACATCGTCTCTTCGACACATACTCGGATCCTCGTTTAGGTTTGGCATGAGGGGAACAGCCCGATGATGCATTGACGTTACGACGACCCTTGAATGGAGATATATGTTCTGGTTTCTTCTACTGCGGGATGACAAATTTGGATGATGTGGCCCTAAATGGGACCGTTTGCAGAAAGAATCAGAACTTGTCACCCTGGACCAGAGGAAGAGGGAGCCGCCTTCATGATGTATACAAGATCCACAGCCGACGTAGGAAAAATAATCTAGTTAGAGAAACCAGTCGACCACGTGCCTCGGCGGAGGTGACGTTAAATAAAACTACACATCATCATCAGCCTGTTTACGTAAAACCTCCGTGATGTAACGGACACGGTACCCGCCACTTAATCGATATATTGTGAGTCCAAACCCCTTGGTGATGTATTTAGGTAATACATATCAGTCCACAATGCCTCTTCTCCCGCCCTCATAACGATGGATGCCATCTAGTGTGAGTTCACCAATGCCTCTTCTCCCACCCTCATAACGATGGATTCCATTTAGTGTGAGGTCACCAATCCCTCTTATCCCGCCCTCATAACGATGGATTCCATCTAATGTGAGTTCACCAATGCCTCTTCTCCCACCCTCATAACGATGGATTCCATTTAGTATGAGTTCACCAATGCCTCTTCTCCCACCCTCATAACGATGGATTCCATCTAATGTGAGTTCACCAATGCCTCTTCTCCCACCCTCATAACGATGGATTCCATTTAGTATGAGTTCACCAATGCCTCTTCTCCCACCCTCATAACGATGGATTCCATTTAGTATGAGTTCACCAATGCCTCTTCTCCCACCCTCATAACGATGGATGCCACCTAGTATGAGGTCACCAATGCCTCTTCTCCCACCCTCATAACGATGGATGCCATCTAATGTGAGTTCACCAATGCCTCTTCTCCCACCCTCATAACGATGGATTCCATTTAGTGTGAGGTCACCAAGAACAATTAAACTTAGCTTGATCATATTTTATTGCTTGCTATATATACTAGATGGCATCCACCGTTATATATATATAATACAATTAGAAAAATAAAATGATTAGTGCAGTAGTTAGCACGCTCGCTTCTTATCAATGCAACCCGGGTTCGATCCACTGACCGGGTGGTATGTGATATGGTACGGTGGTCGCCAGATCGGACAGGTGGGTTTTCTCCGGTTTCCTCCCACATGAATGCCCCACAAATACGCTTTAATCCGCGCCAACGCCAGTGATCAATATAAGGTGTTAAAGCTTGTTTCGCAATCGTTGTAAAATAAATAGAGTTTGGCATTGAACAAGATGCTATGTTCATATTTGAACACTGTGAGGCTAATGGGTTGGGTAACATATTTTACCAACATTAGCCAGTGCCCTCTCCCTCCTCCAATAAACCGGATATTAATGCTAACAAAATGACCGTAGTAAAAACAATACAATAGAGAAGCATTCTGTAACAGCTCTCTGCTTCTGTGCCATGGCACACTATACCCACAGCCAACCAGACCCGTCGCCCCTCCAAAAATAGAGAAGTATTCTGTAACAGCTCTCTGTTTCTGTGCCATGGCACACTATACCCACAGCCAACCACACCCGTCGCCCCTCCAAAAATAGAGAAGCATTCTGTAACAGCTCTCTGTTTCTGTGCCATGGCACACTATACCCACAGCCAACCACACCCGTCGCCCCTCCAAAAATAGAGAAGCATTCTGTAACAGCTCTCTGTTTCTGTGCCATGGCACACTATACCCACAGCCAACCAGACCCGTCGCCCCTCCAAAAATAGAGAAGCATTCTGTAACAGCTCTCTGCTTCTGTGCCATGGCACACTATACCCACAGCCAACCAGACCCGTCGCCCCTCCAAAAATAGAGAAGTATTCTGTAACAGCTCTCTGTTTCTGTGCCATGGCACACTATACCCACAGCCAACCACACCCGTCGCCCCTCCAAAAATAGAGAAGCATTCTGTAACAGCTCTCTGTTTCTGTGCCATGGCACACTATACCCACAGCCAACCACACCCGTCGCCCCTCCAAAAATAGAGAAGCATTCTGTAACAGCTCTCTGTTTCTGTGCCATGGCACACTATACCCACAGCCAACCACACCCGTCACCCCTCCAAAAATAGAGAAGCATTCTGTAACAGCTCTCTGTTTCTGTGCCATGGTACACTATACTAACAGCCAGACCCGTCGCCCCCCCCCCAATAGAGGACATCGGCTATGAGAGAACAGCAGATTAACCTAATGCTGTAGGAACTTGTTTCGCAATCGAGCTAAAAGAAATGTGTATTAACTAACAAAATACTGTTTGCAGCCTATGAAATAGTGAACCATGTAATCGAGCATTTCAAATGTCAAATGTTAGATGTTATTGAAACCACTAATGGTAGAATACAATCTCCTAGCGACTGTACGTTATAATCCTCGTGCCAAGTCAAGACACGTCAATTAAAATAAAAGTGGAAAGTCGCCATAATAACGAGGATAACTCGAGCCGCTTATTCCGCCTCTTCAACCAGCTAACATAATTTAATTTTACATTTTAAAACATTTCGTGCGAGAATGAGTGTACGTCCGGATTGTAATTAACTAAACACAAGCAGTCATCATTTCAGTATTCTCTGCTGAGACCCATTTCCAATTCTTCAAATGTACAGTTTCACATGAATGTGCACACATGGCATTTGTAAATTACATTTAAGTTTTCCGAATAGAAAGTATGCGTGTCACTTAAATAGATTCCAATTTAATTACATTGTGTGAGTGGCTAGTCTGTACAAATTAATTTAACTCGATTGCGAAACAAAGTTCTTACAATTTATATTAATCACTCTCGAGACCTCAGTACTGATGGAATCCGTCGCCACGAGGGAGAGAGAAGAGGCCTGTGTAACTTAAATGCCTTGCCTAAGGGCATAATCGTAACTGCTCCAGCGTGAAATAATAGCTGGATAGTGGCAGTATGTGTGTGTGTATGTTTTACGTTTATTTATCGTTGCTACCGGTTGCCCATATGAGCGACGCCTCCTGAAGAGATTAGTCATTTTAGATTTTTGGAGGATAGTGCAATGATACAGACAGAGACCAATTCCAGAGCCTGCTCTGGTTCTTTAACGTGCACGGTGTAAAGCACCGACACGAGACCTCGGTTTAAAGTCCCAACTGAAAGACTGTTAATTTTATTAGAGTCAGACGGGGGATCAAACCTGCGATCCCTGGATTACCAGTCCAGCGTGCTACCACTGGATTACAGATCCGTCTGTGGCAGTATGTTCTTGGGGCCACTTATAAGCCTAGAAACAAACACACAACTCGTTTGGCTCACCAGACCATCTATCAGAATGAACTATTAAGTAAATACTATCTAGCTGCCATTATCAATTCTTTATAAAGCTGTCCGTGCACAATTTATATTAATCTCAGATATATATTTCAACCGAATGTGCACTTCAAATTAGAGGTTCTTATAATTGCAATTACATATCCAAAGTTGAAGTTTGGTATGCAGACGTCATCAAGCAGCTTAGTGTATCATTATGTTGACATCGACGTTTAGATGATGACGTGGTTCCTACGCGTCTTGGACTTCAAATCACTTACCTCTTGCCGCTGTAGGGTCGAATCCCACTTTTGGTAGCGAATTATTTCAAGTGAAAAGGCTATTGAGCTGCATTGCGGTAGGTTGATGGTTATACCCGGGTATCGGCCCGTGCTTGAAATACTGCTCGGGGCACAAGGGGTCTTCTGGAGGTAGCACAACCGCAGAGTTGCATATGACCTAAGATGTTGGTGCGACATTAGACCCTTCCCAAAACAATGAAATAAATTCGATGAATACAGAATGGCAATTATAACAGAGTAAGATATGTTATGCGACAGCATAGATGCATATGATATATATACAGTGATTGGTGAATTACTTCATTGATTGTTCTGAGTTTGGTAATTAATTATACATAATAGATGGATAACTTGTTTCCAAGAATATATATTGTACAAGTTGAACGAGTTACGAAGTCATCCCATTGATATTTTGTAAGGCTATATTACATCAGAAATGGAATAATAGGGCAAAGCAATCCCTACAAATACTGATCAGAAGTTGATATTGCTTCCAATAGTTCGTCGTTTTAGCCAAGCCTTATAGATAGAGTCATGTTGCTTCTAATAATAACACATTAGTCTGAGCGGAAGATGTGGACGTGTGGGCACGGTCGTTGAGTTGGACATAAGTTCCCTCTCACCGCTGTACGTTCGAATTGCACTGTCGAATTATTTCATGTGAAGACGCTACCCAGCTGACTTGCGGAAAGTCGGTGGTTCTACGCAGGAGACTGTCCGTGAACGTGTGTAGATATGTACAGGAATGTCCGTGAACGTGTGTAGATATGTACAGGATTGGTGCAGGAGGAAGTGGTTCTCTACGCAGGAGATTGTCCGTGAACGTGTGTAGATATGTACAGGATTGGTGCAGGAGGAAGTGGTTCTCTACGCAGGAGATTGTCCGTGAACGTGTGTAGATATGTACAGGATTGGTGCAGGAGGAAGTGGTTCTCTACGCAGGTGACTGTCCGTGAACGTGTGTAGATATGTACAGGATTGGTGCAGGAGGAAGTGGTTCTCTATGCAGGAGATTGTCCGTGAACGTGTGTAGATATGTACAGGATTGGTGCAGGAGGAAGTGGTTCTCTACGCAGGAGACTGTCCGTGAACGTGTGTATAGATATGTACAGGATTGGTGCAGGAGGAAGTGGTTCTCTACGCAGGAGACTGTCCGTGAACGTGTGTATAGATATGTACAGGATTGGTGCAGGAGGAGGTGGTTCTCTACGCAGGAGACTGTCCGTGAACGTGTGTAGATATGTACAGGATTGGTGCAGGAGGAAGTGGTTCTCTACGCAGGAGACTGTCCGTGAACGTGTGTAGATATGTACAGGATTGGTGCAGGAGGAAGTGGTTCTCTACACAGGAGACTGTCCGTGAACGTGTGTAGATATGTACAGGATTGGTGCAGGAGGAAGTGGTTCTCTACGCAGGAGACTGTCCGTGAACGTGTGTAGATATGTACAGGATTGGTGCAGGAGGAAGTGGTTCTCTACGCAGGAGACTGTCCGTGAACGTGTGTAGATATGTACAGGATTGGTGCAGGAGGAAGTGGTTCTCTACGCAGGAGACTGTCCGTGAACGTGTGTAGATATGTACAGGATTGGTGCAGGAGGAAGTGGTTCTCTACGCAGGAGACTGTCCGTGAACGTGTGTAGATATGTACAGGATTGGTGCAGGAGGAAGTGGTTCTCTACGCAGGAGACTGTCCGTGAACGTGTGTAGATATGTACAGGATTGGTGCAGGAGGAAGTGGTTCTCTACGCAGGAGACTGTCCGTGAACGTGTGTAGATATGTACAGGATTGGTGCAGGAGGAAGTGGTTCTCTACGCAGGAGACTGTCCGTGAACGTGTGTAGATATGTACAGGATTGGTGCAGGAGGAAGTGGTTCTCTACGCAGGAGACTGTCCGTGAACGTGTGTAGATATGTACAGGATTGGTGCAGGAGGAAGTGGTTCTCTACGCAGGAGACTGTCCGTGAACGTGTGTAGATATGTACAGGATTGGTGCAGGAGGAAGTGGTTCTCTACGCAGGAGACTGTCCGTGAACGTGTGTAGATATGTACAGGATTGGTGCAGGAGGAAGTGGTTCTCTACGCAGGAGACTGTCCGTGAACGTGTGTAGATATGTACAGGATTGGTGCAGGAGGAAGTGGTTCTCTACGCAGGAGACTGTCCGTGAACGTGTGTAGATATGTACAGGATTGGTGCAGGAGGAAGTGGTTCTCTAATCAGGTGACTGCCCGTGAACGTGTGTAGATATGTACAGGATTGGTGCAGGAGGAAGTGAGATATGTACAGGATTGGTGCAGGAGGAAGTGGTTCTCTACGCAGGTGACTGTCCGTGAACGTGTGTAGATATATGTACAGGATTGGTGCAGGAGGAAGTGAGATATGTACAGGATTGGTGCAGGAGGAAGTGGTTTGACTTTGGGAGACATCGGGCAATGCCTGGTGACATGACGAGGGGGGGGGTGCATCTCTCCGAGTGTTAATCTCTCTCTTGTTTACTATTGGAAAACTCGCTGGTTGATTATACTAGATACTAGTTCACATGATCTAATTAACCTTTTCAACCATTTCCTTAAGGATGTGCATGTATACTATTAGACTATTGTTTACAAGAATAATAATGGAAATGAATTGGATGATGTAATAGTTGACGTATGCGTGCATTGACCACTGAGATTCAACGGGTAAACTGAAGAGTCAATGTCCGTTTCGAGGAACACCCGCAAGGTAAAGATTATATAATTTCATCAGGTCTATCCTTTGAAAAAATATAAATAAATTTAGAAGTTATATGTAATCACAAATCTTAGCTATAATTGATATTATATAATTATGCATTGTAAATTAACAGAACATCAATTCTAGTCGCGTTTTCTGTTTCAAATGTATTCGAATGGCTTAGTTTATACAAATTTATTTTAGCTCGATTGCGAAACAAGTTTTTACTTCTTACATTAATCACAATTGTTAGACTGCATTGCAACCATTTTGGGTAGAAAACGTTTGTTTTTTTAAAGACATCATTAATTTTCTTGAAAATGTTTGGTTTTAAAACACTCATTACCACCACTACGTGGATAGGATCAGTTTTATCTTAAAACATTCTCTTAGACTGCATTTTTATTTGAAAACACTTCATTAGACTGCACTGCCATTATGTGGATATGATATGGATATGGATTGTGGCTCTGCCTGCAGTGGAGGAAATAAAGTTATCTACTACGTGGATAGGATCAGCTTTATTTTAAAACATTCTCTTAGACTGCATTGCCACTACGGAGATAGGATCAACTTTATTTTAAAACATTCTCTTAGACTGCATTGCCACTACGGAGATAGGATCAGTTTAATTTGAAAACACTTCCTTAGACTGCATTGCCACTACGGGGATAGTATCAGTTTAATTTGAAAACACTTCCTTAGACTGCATTGCCACTACGGGGATAGGATCAGTTTAATTTGAAAACACTTCCTTAGACTGCATTGCCACTACGGGGATAGGATCAGTTTAATTTGAAAACACTTCCTTAGACTGCATTGCCACTACGGGGATAGGATCAGTTTAATCTGAAAACACTTCCTTAGACTGCATTGCCACTATGTTTGTAGGAAACGTTTTACTAGTATTTCAAGACAATATATTTAGAATGAACACTATACTAGATTATAATGTAACGACTGGTAGGAAGATGTCGATTTTTAAGAAGCTACTTTAGACTGTCTTGCAGCGAGTTAGATAGGAAAAATATTTAGCCCTTAACCTGCCGAATCAATTGGACAGAATGTGCAAACAACATACATCCAGCGTAGCGCCGCGTCTGATCAGGATCTATGTTGTTGGCTATTCAGACAAGCAGTCTAGCTCCACCATCCGAATAGCAAACAGCATAAAGCCTGATCAGACGACACGTTCTGTGCCGTCTGATCTTGGCTTATGCTGTTTGCAAAAGCGCCTTTAGTTGTGATGAGGGTTAAAACACTAGTGGTATACTGGTTTGCAGCCACGTTGGTAGGAACTGCTCGACACGGTTGTTGATGATCCCTTTAATCAATCATAGTCAATTAAAAGTGTCCTAGTAATTTGAGAATTAATGCATTGGTAATATAATAATATGATTAATGGGATACCATAAGGGATTAATGAAATAATGTTCTAATTGTTAGCACCATCATACTAGAGCTGTGAATGTATCAGATTGCCAAGCATGTTGTGCGTTGCTTTATCCGTCCATTGATTCCTCATTGTGAATACACAGACACAGTGAACTAATGACATTATTTTCATGTGCCCTCATACATTTGTTTAGCTTGTCGCTCTGTGCCCTATATATGTACTGTTATTTTCTACTTGAACTGGACTTCGTGGTCGTTGACTTCAAATCACTTGCCCGTCACCGCTGCAGGTTCGAATCCCAATGGGGGTGTGTAACTCTTTCAGCTGACGACAGATCGGTGGTTCTACCCATGTGTCCGTCACGCGTGTATTAAATACTGCTCGGAGTGGCACCTGGGGTTCTCCACCATTAGAAATGGAAGGTCGTCATACGACCTTCCTTAGCAGCTGTTGGCACGACATTCCCACCCCCAGCACATCTTGCTACGGTGTAGTATCCAGCACCGGCGATGCATTATAGTATAATACCGATGCACGTGTATAATATCCATTATCGATACACGATATAAGTTCTATTATTTGCTAACGCAAAGTGAAGCACTCAACAAAGTACTACAAATCACCGATGCTCAGGAAACTGACACATTCTTCCACCAAGCCACTGGCAGACGTTCAGATATCCTTCACATACCTCCAAATACCACTCGCAGATGTTCCGATATCCTTCACAGACTCCCAAGAACCACTCGCAGACTCTCAGACATACTTCACAGACTTCCAAGAACCACTCGCAGACATTCAGACATACTTCAGACTCCCAAGAACACCACTCGCAGACATTCAGACATACTTCACAGACGCCCAAGAACCACTCGCAGATATTCAGACATACTTCACAGACTTCCAAGAACCACTCGCAGACATTCAGACAACCTTCACAGACTTCCAAGAACCACTCGCAGACATTCAGACATACTTCACAGACTTCCAAGAACCACTAGCAGACTTTCAGACATCCTTCACAGACTTCCAATAACCACTCGCATACGTTCAAACATCCATCCCAGACATTCAAGAACCACTCGCAGACTTTCAGAAATACTTCACAGACTTCCAAGAACCACTCGCAGACTTTCAGACATACTTCACAGACACCCAAGAACCACTCGCATACGTTCAAACATCCATCCCAGACATTCAAGAACCACTCGCAGACTTTCAGACATCCTTCACAGACTTCCAAGAACAACTCGCAGACTTTCAGACATCCTTCACAGATTTCCAAGAACCACTCGCCGACGTTCAGACATCCTTCACAGACTTCCAAGAACCACTCGCAGACTTTCAGACATACTTCACAGACTCCCAAAAACCACTCGCAGACATTCAGACATATTTCACAGACTTCCAAGAACCACTCGCAGACTTTCAAACATACTTCACAGACTTCCAAGAACCACTCGCAGACATTCAGACAACCTTCACAGACTTCCAAGAACCACTCGCAGACATTCAGACATACTTCACAGACTTCCAAGAACCACTAGCAGACTTTCAGACATCCTTCACAGACTTCCAATAACCACTCGCAGACTTTCAGACATCCTTCACAGACTTCCAAGAACCACTCGCAGACATTCAGACATCCTTCACAGACTTCAAAGAACCACTCGCAGACTTTCAGACATACTTCACAGACTCCCAAGAACCACTCGCATACTTTCAAACATCCATCCCAGACATTCAAGAACCACTCGCAGACTTTCAGACATCCTTCACAGACTTCCAAGAACAACTCGCAGACTTTCAGGCATCCTTCACAGACTTCCAAGAACAGCTCGCATGCTTTCAGATATCCTTCACAGACTTCCAAGATCAGCTAGCATGCTTTCAGACATACTTCACAGACTTCCGAGAACCACTCGCATACTTTCAAACATCCTTCACAGACTTCCAAGAACCACTCGCAGACTTTCAGACATCCTTCACAGACTTCCAAGAACCACTCACAGACTTTCAGACATACTTCACAGACTTCCAAGAACCACTAGCAGACTTTCAGACATCCTTCACAGATTTCCAAGAACCACTCGCCGACTTTCAGACATCCTTCACAGACTTCCAAGAACCACTCGCAGACTTTCAGACATACTTCACAGACTCCCAAGAACCACTCGCAGACATTCAGACATATTTCACAGACTTCCAAGAACCACTCGCAGACTTTCAGACATACTTCACAGACTTCCAAGAACCACTCGCAGACATTCAGACAACCTTCACAGACTTCCAAGAACCACTCGCAGACATTCAGACATACTTCACAGACTTGCAAGAACCACTAGCAGACTTTCAGACATCCTTCACAGACTTCCAAGAACCACTCGCAGACATTCAGACATCCTTCACAGACTTCAAAGAACCACTCGCAGACTTTCAGACATACTTCACAGACTCCCAAGAACCACTCGCATACTTTCAAACATCCATCCCAGACATTCAAGAACCACTCGCAGACTTTCAGACATCCTTCACAGACTTCCAAGAACAACTCGCAGACTTTCAGGCATCCTTCACAGACTTCCAAGAACAGCTCGCATGCTTTCAGATATCCTTCACAGACTTCCAAGATCAGCTCGCATGCTTTCAGATATCCTTCACAGACTTCCAAGATCAGCTCGCATGCTTTCAGACATACTTCACAGACTTCCGAGAACCACTCGCATACTTTCAAACATCCTTCACAGACTTCCAAGAACCACTCGCAGACTTTCAGACATCCTTCACAGACTTCCAAGAACCACTCACAGACTTTCAGACATACTTCACAGACTTCCAAGAACCACTCGCAGACTTTCAGACATCCTTCACAGATTTCCAAGAACCACTCGCCGACTTTCAGACATCCTTCACAGACTCCCAAGAACCACTCGCAGACATTCAGACATATTTCACAGACTTCCAAGAACCACTCGCAGACTATCAGACATACTTCACAGACTCACAAGAACCACTCGCAGACATTCAGACATACTTCACAGACTCCCAAGAACCACTCGCAGACATTCAGATATACTTCACAGACTTCCAAGAACCACTCGCATACTTTCAGACATACTTCACATTCTTCCAAGAACAACTCACATACTTTCAGACATACTTCACAGACTTCCAAGAACCACTCGCAGACATTCAGACATACTTCACAGACTCCCAAGAACCACTCGCAGACTTTCAGACATACTTCACATTCTTCCAAGAACCACTCGCAGACTTTCAGACATACTTCACAGACTTCCAAGAACCACTCGCAGACATTCAGACATACTTCACATTCTTCCAAGAACCACTCACATACTTTCAGACATACTTCACAGACTTCCAAGAACCACTCGCAGACATTCAGACATCCTTCACAGACTTCCAAGAACCACTCGCAGACATTCAGACATACTTCACAGACTCCCAAGAACACCACTCGCAGACATTCAGACATACTTCACAGACTCCCAAGAACCACTCGCAGATATTCAGACATACTTCACAGACTTCCAAAAACCACTCGCAGACATTCAGACAACCTTCACAGACTTCCAAGAACCACTCGCAGACATTCAGACATACTTCACAGACTTCCAAGAACCACTCGCATATTTTCAGACATACTTCACAGACTTCCAAGAACCACTAGCAGACTTTCAGACATCCTTCACAGACTTCCAATAACCACTCGCAGACTTTCAGACATCCTTCACAGACTTCCAAGAACCACTCGCAGACTTTCAGACATCCTTCACAGACTCCCAAGAACCACTCGCAGACCTTCCATGACCTACTTCCACTTACAAGCTACAGACTAATGTTATTTTATTAAAACTCAAACCATCCTACATAATGTATTGTCCTACGTAACAATAACTTCTCTGAGTATTTAAGCTTTTAAATCTATTTATTGGGCATAAATAACTAGACCGCGCTAGAATATAGCCAGTTTATCATAGTGTATAAAAATAAATCTGTTTTTAAAAGCAGATTATGTCTGCATATGAAAAGCCGTATTATAGCCCTACCTTACCAAATGATGTCTATCTACAGACAGTCTGTCTTCAACTTCTGAATAACACTTGTATGTATTCAAATGATTACCTTTTACACAAACATACGTGGAACTGATTTTATTAGTTGATGACATTCTATTGTTTCGTTCTCATTTAATACTAGACAGGCCAGGATCCGATTGATTGACAGTCTATATAGATAGCTGGCTTTCTATTACCTCCCCTGTCCGATAAAGTCCGATTTATCCCTAAGTGTATTGCGGTGCTTTCAGTTGGAATCCTTTGTTTTTACAGTTGTTCCCTAACAGGATGTTGCGTTATGATGAATGTGATTTTATCCAAATCATGTTAATTAATTTATAAGATATAATTACAGATTGTTTACCCACTTACTATACTGTATATTATCTGTCGATATATAGTAACATAATAATTATAAGATAAGAAATTGGAAGGCATGTAGTGTAAAGGAAACAATGATAAAAACAGAGGAAACAACTTAAAGGGACCTACATAATTTAGAGATTATTCAGGGGCAGTAACTGATCGGTGTCTCTCAGTGTGCAATATGGGTAATATTACTAAACAAACAGGGACAATTAATGAACCTTGTTCAGGGACACATCTCTTCGCTTATTAAAGAACGCCGTTGTTCAGGGACACACCGTTTCGCTTATCAAAGAACGTCGTTGTTCAGGGACACATCGCTTCGCTTATCAAAGAACGTCGTTGTTCAGGGACACACAGCTTCGCTTATCAAAGAAAGTCGTTGTTCAGGGACACACAGCTTCGCTTATCAAAGAAAGTCGTTGTTCAGGGACACACTGCTTCGCTTATCAATGAACGTCGTTGTACAGGGACACATCGCGTCGCTTATCATAGAACTTCGTTGTTCCGGGACACACCGCTTCGCTTATCAATGAACTTCGTTGTTCAGGGACACATCGCGTCGCTTATCAAAGAACGTCGTTGTTCAGGGACACACCGCTTCGCTTATCAAAGTACGTCGTTGTTCAGGGAAACACCGCTTCGCTTATCAATGAACGTCGTTGTTCAGGGACACATCGCTTCGCTTATCAAAGAACGTCGTTGTTCAGGAACACACAGCTTCGCTTATCAACGAAAGTCGTTGTTCAGGGACACACTGCTTCGCTTATCAATGAACGTCGTTGTACAGGGACACATCGCGTCGCTTATCAAAGAACGTCGTTGTTCAGGGACACACCGCTTCGCTTATCAATGAACGTCGTTGTTCAGGGACACATCGCTTCGCTTATCAAAGAACGTCGTTGTTCAGGGACACACCGCTTCGCTTATCAAAGAACGTCGTTGTTCAGGAACACACAGCTTCGCTTATCAACGAAAGTCGTTGTTCAGGGACACACTGCTTCGCTTATCAATGAACGTCGTTGTACAGGGACATATCGCGTCGCTTATGAAAGAACGTCGTTGTTCAGGGACACACCGCTTCGCTTATCAATGAACGTCGTTGTTCAGGGACACATCGCGTCGCTTATCAAAGAACGTCGTTGTTCAGGAACACACCGCTTCGCTTATCAAAGAAGGTCGTTGTTCAGGGACACACCGCTTCGCTTATCAAAGTACGTCGTTGTTCAGGGACACACCGCTTCGCTTATCAATGAACGTCGTTGTTCAGGGACATACCGCTCCGCATATCAAAGAACGTCGTTGTTCAGGGACACATCGCTTCGCTTATCAAAGAACGTCGTTGTTCAGGGACATACCGCTCCGCATATCAAAGAACGTCGTTGTTCAGGGACACAACGCTTCGCTTATCAAAGAACGTCGTTGTTCAGGGACACACCGCTTCGCTTATCAATGAACGTCGTTGTTCAGGGACACATCGCTTCGCTTATCAAAGAACGTCGTTGTTCAGGAACACAACGCTTCGCTTATCAAAGAACGTCGTTTATATAGTTTATATCTGCTGAGACAAACATTACAGCACAGTTAGCAAGACTGGTACAGTTTATATCTGCTGGGACAAACATTACAACCCAGTTAACAAGGCTGGTACAGTTTATATCTGCTGGGACAAACATTACAGCCCAGTTAGCAAGGCTAATGCAGTTTATATCTGCTGGGACAAACATTACAGCCCAGTTAGCAAGACTTGTACAGTTTATATCTGCCGAGACAAACATTACAGCCCAGTTAGCAAGGCTGGTGCAGTTTATATCTGCTGGGACAAACATTACAGCCCAGTTAGCAAGACTTGTATAGTTTATATCTGCTGAGACAAACATTACAGCCCAGTTATCAAGGCTGGTACAGTTTATATCTGCCTAGACAAACATTACAGCCCAGTTAGCAAGGCTGGTACAGTTTATATCTGCTGGGACACACATTACAGCCCAGTTAGCATGGCTGGTGCAGTTTATATCTGCTGGGACAAACATTACAGCCCAGTTAGCAAGACTTGTATAGTTTATATCTGCCGAGACAAACATTACAGCCCAGTTAGCAAGGCTGGTGCTGTTTATATATGCCGGACAAACATTACAGCCCAGTTAGCAAGGCTGGTACAGTTTATATCTGCTGGGACAAACATTACAGCCCAGTTAGCATGGCTGGTACAGTTATATCTGCTGGGAAAAACAGTACAGCCCAGTTAGCAAGACTTGTACAGTTTATATCTGCCGAGACAAACATTACAGCCCAGTTAGCAAGGCTGGTACAGTTTATATCTGCTGGGACAAACATTACAGCAAAGATAGCAAGGCTGGTACAGTTTATATCTGCTGGGACAAACATTACAACCCAGTTAGCAAGACTGCTACATTTTATATCTGCTGGGACAAACATTACATCCCAGTTAGCAAAGCTGGTACAGTTTATATCTGCTGGGACAAACATTACAGCAAAGATAACAAGGCTGTTACAGTTTATATCTGCTGGGACAAATATTATAGCCCAGTTAGCAGGACTTGTACAGTTTATATCTGCCAAGACAAACATTACAGCCCAGTTAGCAAGGCTGGTACAGTTTATATCTGCCTGGACAAACATTACAGCCCAGTTAGCAAGGCTGGTACAGTTATATCTGCTGGGACAAACATTACAACACAGTTAGCAAGGCTGGTACAGTTATATCTGCTGGGACAAGGCTGGTACAGTTTTATCTGCTGGGACAAACATTACAGCAAAGATAGCAAGGCTGGTACAGTTTATATCTGCTGGGACAAACATTACAGCAAAGATAGCAAGGCTGTTACAGTTTATATCTGCTGGGACAAATATTATAGCCCAGTTAGCAGGACTTGTACAGTTTATATCTGCCAAGACAAACATTACAGCCCAGTTAGCAAGGCTTGTACAGTTTATATCTGCTGGGACAAACATTACAGCCCAGTTAGCAAGGCTGGTACAGTTATATCTGCTGGGACAAACATTACAACACAGTTAGCAAGGCTGGTACAGTTATATCTGCTGGGACAAACATTACAGCCCAGTTAGCAAGACTTGTACAGTTTATATCTGCTGGGACAAACATTACAGCCCAGTTAGCAAGGCTGGTACAGTTTATATCTGCTGGGACAAACATTACAGCACAGTTAGCAAGGCTTGTACAGTTATATCTGCTGGGACAAACATTACAGCCCAGTTAGCAAGACTTGTACAGTTTATATCTGCTGGGACAAACATTACAGCCCAGTTAGCAAGGCTGGTACAGTTTATAT
The DNA here is from genome assembly GCA_014843695.1 of Archivesica marissinica. Taxonomy (NCBI): domain Eukaryota; kingdom Metazoa; phylum Mollusca; class Bivalvia; order Venerida; family Vesicomyidae; genus Archivesica; species Archivesica marissinica. The sequence continues at coordinate 29,318,209 of CM026404.1, read as the reverse complement.
CTGCTGGGACAAACATTACAGCCCAGTTAGCAAGGCTGGTACAGTTTATATCTGCTGGGACAAACATTACAGCAAAGATAGCAAGGCTGGTACAGTTTATATCTGCTGAGACAAACATTACAACCCAGTTAGCAAGACTGATACATTTTATATCTGATGGGACAAACATTACAGCCCAGTTAGCAAGGCTGGTACAGTTTATATCTGCTGGGACAAACATTACAGCCCAGTTAGCAAGGCTGGTACAGTTTATATCTGCTGGGACAAACATTACAACACAGTTAGCAAGGCTGGTACAGTTATATCTGCTGGGACAAACATTACAGCCCAGTTAGCAAGACTTGTACAGTTTATATCTGCTGGGACAAACATTACAGCCCAGTTAGCAAGGCTGGTACAGTTTATATCTGCTGGGACAAACATTACAGCACAGTTAGCAAGGCTGGTACAGTTATATCTGCTGGGACAAACATTACATCCCAGTTAGCAAGGCTTGTACAGTTTATATCTGCTGGGACAAACATTACAGCCCAGTTAGCAAGGCTGGTACAGTTTATATCTGCTGGGACAAACATTACAGCCCAGTTAGCAAGGCTTGTACAGTTATATCTGCTGGGACAAACATTACAGCCCAGTTAGCAAGACTTGTACAGTTTATATCTGCTGGGACAAACATTACAGCCCAGTTAGCAAGGCTGGTACAGTTTATATCTGCTGAGACAAACATTACAGCCCAGTTAGCAAGACTGGTACAGTTTATATCTGATGGGACAAACATTACAGCCCAGTTAGCAAGGCTGGTACAGTTTATATCTGCTGGGACAAACATTACAGCCCAGTTAGCAAGGCTGGTACAGTTTATATCTGCTGGGACAAACATTACAGCCCAGTTAGCAAGGCTGGTACAGTTTATATCTGCTGGGACAAACATTACAACCTAGTTAGCAAGGCTGGTACAGTTTATATCTGCTGGGACAAACATTACAACCCAGTTAGCAAGGCTGGTACAGTTTATATCTGCTGGGACAAACATTACAGCCCAGTTAGCAAGACGTGTACAGTTTATATCTGCTGGGACAAACATTACAGCCCAGTTAGCAAGGCTAGTGCAGTTTATATCTGCTGGGACAAACATTACAGCCCAGTTAGCAAGATTTGTACAGTTTATATCTGCCGAGACAAACATTACAGCCCAGTTAGCAAGGCTGGTTCAGTTTATATCTGCTGGGACAAACATTACAGCCCAGTTAGCAAGACTTGTATAGTTTATATCTGCCGAGACAAACAGTACAGCCCAGTTAGCAAGGCTGGTACAGTTTATATCTGCTGGGACAAACATTACAGCCCAGTTAGCAAGGCTGGTACAGTTATATCTGCTGGGACAAACATTACAACACAGTTAGCAAGGCTGGTACAGTTTATATCTGCTGGGACAAACATTACAGCCCAGTTAGCAAGGCTGGTACAGTTTATATCTGCTGGGACAAACATTACAGCCCAGTTAGCAAGACTTGTACAGTTTATATCTGCCGAGACAAACATTACAACCCAGTTAGCAAGGCTGGTACAGTTTATATCTGCTGGGACAAACATTACAGCCCAGTTAGCAAGACTTGTACAGTTTATATCTGCTGGGACAAACATTACAGCCCAGTTAGCAAGGCTGGTGCAGTTTATATCTGCTGGGACAAACATTACAGCCCAGTTAGCAAGACTTGTACAGTTTATATCTGCCGAGACAAACATTACAGCCCAGTTAGCAAGGCTGGTTCAGTTTATATCTGCTGGGACAAACATTACAGCCCAGTTAGCAAGACTTGTATAGTTTATATCTGCCGAGACAAACATTACAACCCAGTTAGCAAGGCTGGTGCAGTTTATATCTGCTGGGACAAACATTACAGCCCAGTTAGCAAGGCTGGTACAGTTTTATCTGCTGGGACAAACATTACAGCCCAGTTAGCAAGGCTGGTACAGTTTATATCTGCTGGGACAAACATTACAGCCCAGTTAGCAAGGCTGGTACAGTTTATATCTGCTGGGACAAACATTACAGCCCAGTTAGCAAGATTTGTACAGTTTATATCTGCTGGGACAAACATTACAGCCCAGTTAGCAAGGCTGGTGCAGTTTATATCTGCTGGGACAAACATTACAGCCCAGTTAGCAAGACTTGTACAGTTTATATCTGCCGAGACAAACATTACAGCCCAGTTAGCAAGGCTTGTACAGTTTATATCTGCTGGGACAAACATTACAGCCCAGTTAGCAAGGCTGGTACAGTTATATCTGCTGGGACAAACATTACAGCCCAGTTAGCAAGGCTGGTACAGTTATATCTGCTGGGACAAACATTACAGCCCAGTTAGCAAGACTTGTACAGTTTATATCTGCTGGGACAAACATTACAGCCCAGTTAGCAAGGCTGGTGCAGTTTATATCTGGCGAGACAAACATTACAGCCCAGTTAGCAAGGCTGGTACAGTTTATATCTGCTGGGACAAACATTACAGCAAAGATAGCAAGGCTGGTACAGTTTATATCTGCTGAGACAAACATTACAACCCAGTTAGCAAGACTGATACATTTTATATCTGCTGGGACAAACATTACATCCCAGTTAGCAAGTCTAGTACAGTTTATATCTGCTGGGACAAACATTACAGCCCAGTTAGCAGGGCTGGTACAGTTTATATCTGCTGGGACAAACATTACAACCTAGTTAGCAAGGCTGGTACAGTTTATATCTGCTGGGACAAACATTACAACCCAGTTAGCAAGGCTGGTACAGTTTATATCCTCCGGGACAAACATTACAGCCCAGTAAGCAAGACGTGTACAGTTTATATCTGCTGGGACAAACATTACAGCCCAGTTAGCAAGGCTAGTGCAGTTTATATCTGCTGGGACAAACATTACAGCCCAGTTAGCAAGATTAGTACAGTTTATATCTGCCGAGACAATCATTACAGCCCAGTTAGCAAGGCTGGTTCAGTTTATATCTGCTGGGACAAATATTACATCCCAGTTAGCAAGGCTGGTACAGTTATATCTGCTGGGATAAACATTACAACCCAGTTAGCAAGGCTGGTGCAGTTTATATCCGCTGGGACAAACATTACAACCCAGTTAGCAAGGCTGGTACAGTCTATATCTGCTGGGACAAACATTACAGCCCAGTTAGCAAGACTTGTACAGTTTATATCTGCTGGGACAAACATTACAGCCCAGTTAGCAAGGCTAGTGCAGTTTATATCTGCTGGGACAAACATTACAGCCCAGTTAGCAAGACTTGTACAGTTTATATCTGCTGGGACAAACATTACAGCCCAGTTAGCAAGGCTGGTACAGTTTATATCTGCTGGGACAAACATTACAGCCCAGTTAGCAAGACTTGTATAGTTTATATCTGCCGAGACAAACTGTACAGCCAAGTTAGCAAGGCTGGTACAGTTTATATCTGCTGGGACAAACATTACAGCCCAGTTAGCAAGTCTGGTACAGTTTATATCTGCTGGGACAAACATTACATCCCAGTTAGCAAGGCTGGTACAGTTATATCTGCTGGGACAACCATTACAACCCAGTTAGCAAGGCTAGTATAGTTTATATCTGCTGGGACAAACATTACAGCCCAGTTAGCAAGGCTGGTACAGTTTATATCTGCTGGAACAAACATTACCGCCCAGTTAGCAAGACTTGTACAGTTTATATCTGCCGAGACAAACATTACAGCCCAGTTAGCAAGGCTGGTTCAGTTTATATCTGCTGGGACAAACATTGCAGCCCAGTTAGCAAGACTTGTATAGTCTATATCTGCCGAGACAAACAGTACAGCCCAGTTAGCAAGGCTGGTGCAGTTTATATCTGCTGGGACAAACATTACAGCCCAGTTAGCAAGGCTGGTACAGTTTGTATCTGCTGGGACAAACATTACAGCCCAGTTAGCAAGGCTAGTGCAGTTTATATCTGCTGGGACAAACATTATAGCCCAGTTAGCAGGATTTGTACAGTTTATATCCTCCGAGACAAACATTACAGCCCATTTAGCAAGGCTGGTGCAGTTTGTATATGCTGGGACAAACATTACAGCCCTGTTAGCAAGACTTTTATAGTGCATATCTGCCGAGACAAACATTACAGCCCAGTTAGCAAGGCTAGTACAGTTTATATCTGCTGGGACAAACATTACAGCAAAGATAGCAAGGCTGGTACAGTTTATATCTGCTGGGACAAACATTACAACACCGTTAGCAAGACTGGTACATTTTATATCTGCTGGGACAAATATTGTAGCCCAGTTAGCAGGATTTGTACAGTTTATATCTGCCGAGACAAACATTACAGCCCATTTAGCAAGGCTGATACAGTTTATTTCTGCTGGGACAAACATTACAACACCGTTAGCAAGACTGGTACATTTTATATCTGCTGGACAAACATTACATCCCAGTTAGCAAGGCTAGTATAGATTATATCTGCTGGGACAAACATTACAGCAAAGATAGCAAGGCTGGTACAGTTTATATTTGCTGGGACAAACATTACAACCCAGTTAGCAAGACTGGTACATTTTATATCTGCTGAATAAACATTACATCCCAGTTAGCAAGGCTGGTGCAGTTTATATCTGCTGGGACAAATATTACAGCCCTGTTAGCAAGACCTGTATAGTGTATATCTGCCGAGACAAACATTACAACCCAGTTAGCAAGGCTGGTACAGTTATATCTGCTGGGACAAACATTACAGCCCAGTTAGCAAGGCTGGTACAGTTGTATCTGCTGGGACAAACATTACAACCCATTTAGCAAGGCTGTTACAGTTTATTTCTGCTGGGACAAACATTACAGCCTAGTTAGCAAGGCTGGTACAATTGTATCTGCTGGGACAAGCATTGCAGCCCAGTTAGCAAGATTTATACAGTTTATATCTGCTGGGACAAACATTACAGCCCAGTTAGCAACGCTGGTGCAGTTTATATCTGCTGGGACAAACATTACAGCCCAGTTAGCAAGGCTTGTACAGTTATATCTGCTGGGACACACATTACAGCCCAGTTAGCAAGACTTGTACAATTTATATATGCTGGGACAAACATTACAGCCCAGTTAGCAAGGCTGGTACAGTTTATATCTGCTGGGACAAACATTACAACCCAATTAGCAAGGCTGGTGCAGATTATATCTGCTGGGACAAACATTACAGCCCAGTTAGCAAGGCTGGTACTGTTTGTATCTGCTGGGACAAACATTACAGCAAAGATAGCAAGGCTGGTACAGTTTATATCTGCTGGGACAAACATTACAGCCCAGTTAGCAAGGCTAGTGCAGTTTTTATCTGCTGGGACAAATAGTGTAGCCCAGTTAGCTGGATTTGTACAGTTTATATCTGCCGAGACAAACATTACAGCCCATTTAGCAAGGCTGGTACAGTTTATTTCTGCTGGGACAATCTTTACAACACCGTTAGCAAGACTGGTACATTTTATATCTGCTGGACAAACATTACATCCCAGTTAGCAAGGCTGGTACAGATTATATCTGCTGGGACAAACATTACAGCAAAGATAGCAAGGCTGGTACAGATTATATCTGCTGGGACAAACATTACAGCCCTGTTAGCAAGACTTGTATAGTGTATATCTGCCGAGACAAACATTACAACCCAGTTAGCAAGGCTGGTACAGTTATATCTGCTGGGACAAACATTACATCCCAGTTAGCAAGGCTGGTACAGTTTATATCTGCTGGGACAAACATTACAGCAAAGATAGCAAGGCTGGTACAGTTTATATCTGCTGGGACAAACATTACAACCCAGTTAGCAAGACTGGTACATTTTATATCTGCTGAATAAACATTACATCCCAGTTAGCAAGGCTGGTGCAGTTTATATCTGCTGGGACAAACATTACAGCCCTGTTAGCAAGACCTGTATAGTGTATATCTGCCGAGACAAACATTACAACCCAGTTAGCAAGGCTGGTACAGTTATATCTGCTGGGACAAACATTACAGCCCAGTTAGCAAGGCTGGTACAGTTGTATCTGCTGGGACAAACATTACAACCCATTTAGCAAGGCTGTTACAGTTTATATCTGCTGGGACAAACATTACAGCCTAGTTAGCAAGGCTGGTACAGTTATTTCTGCTGGGACAAACATTATAGCCCAGTTATCAAGGCTGGTACAATTGTATCTGCTGGGACAAGCATTGCAGCCCAGTTAGCAAGATTTGTACAGTTTATATCTGCTGGGACAAACATTACAGCCCAGTTAGCAAGGCTGGTGCAGTTTATATCTGCTGGGACAAACATTACAGCCCAGTTAGCAAGGCTTGTACAGTTATATCTGCTGGGACACACATTACAGCCCAGTTAGCAAGACTTGTACAGTTTATATCTGCTGGGACAAACATTACAGCCCAGTTAGCAAGGCTGGTACAGTTTATATCTGCTGGGACAAACATTACAGCCAAGTTAGCAAGGCTGGTACAGTTTATATCTGCTGGGACAAACATTACAGCCCAGTTAGCAAGGCTAGTGCAGTTTATATCTGCTGGGACAAACATTATAGCCCAGTTAGCAGGATTTGTACAGTTTATATCTGCCGAGACAAACATTACAGCCCATTTAGCAAGGCTGGTACAGTTTATATCTGCTGGGACAAACATTACAGCCCCGTTAGCAAGACTTGTACATTTTATATCTGCTGGACAAACATTACAGCCCAGTTAGCAAGGCTGGTACAGATTATATCTGCTGGGACAAACATTACAGCCCAGTTAGCAAGGCTGGTACAGTTTTCTGCTGGGACAAACATTAAGCAGTACAAGGCTGGTACAGTTTATATCTGCTGGGACAAACATTACAGCCCAGTTAGCAAGGCTAGTGCAGTTTTTATCTGCTGGGACAAATATTGTAGCCCAGTTAGCAGGATTTGTACAGTTTATATCTGCCGAGACAAACATTACAGCCCATTTAGCAAGGCTGGTACAGTTTATTTCTGCTGGGACAATCTTTACAACACCGTTAGCAAGACTGGTACATTTTATATCTGCTGGACAAACATTACATCCCAGTTAGCAAGGCTGGTACAGATTATATCTGCTGGGACAAACATTACAGCAAAGATAGCAAGGCTGGTACAGATTATATCTGCTGGGACAAACATTACAGCCCTGTTAGCAAGACTTGTATAGTGTATATCTGCCGAGACAAACATTACAACCCAGTTAGCAAGGCTGGTACAGTTATATCTGCTGGGACAAACATTACATCCCAGTTAGCAAGGCTGGTACAGTTTATATCTGCTGGGACAAACATTACAGCAAAGATAGCAAGGCTGGTACAGTTTATATCTGCTGGGACAAACATTACAACCCAGTTAGCAAGACTGGTACATTTTATATCTGCTGAATAAACATTACATCCCAGTTAGCAAGGATGGTGCAGTTTATATCTGCTGGGACAAACATTACAGCCCTGTTAGCAAGACCTGTATAGTGTATATCTGCCGAGACAAACATTACAACCCAGTTAGCAAGGCTGGTACAGTTATATCTGCTGGGACAAACATTACAGCCCAGTTAGCAAGGCTGGTACAGTTGTATCTGCTGGGACAAACATTACAACCCATTTAGCAAGGCTGTTGCAGTTTATATCTGCTGGGACAAACATTACAGCCTAGTTAGCAAGGCTGGTACAGTTATTTCTGCTGGGACAAACATTATAGCCCAGTTATCAAGGCTGGTACAATTGTATCTGCTGGGACAAGCATTGCAGCCCAGTTAGCAAGATTTGTACGGTTTATATCTGCTGGGACAAACATTACAGCCCAGTTAGCAAGGCTGGTGCAGTTTATATCTGCTGGGACAAACATTACAGCCCAATTAGCAAGGCTTGTACAGTTATATCTGCTGGGACACACATTATAGCCCAGTTAGCAAGACTTGTACAGTTTATATCTGCTGGGACAAACATTACAGCCCAGTTAGCAAGGCTGGTACAGTTTGTATCTGCTGGGACAAACATTACAGCAAAGATAGCAAGGCTGGTACAGTTTATATCTGCTAGGACAAACATTACAGCCCAGTTAGCAAGGCTAGTGCAGTTTATTTCTGCTGGGACAAATATTGTAGCCCAGTTAGCAGGATTTGTACAGTTTATATCTGCCGAGACAAACATTACAGCCCATTTAGCAAGGCTGGTACAGTTTATTTCTGCTGGGACAAACATTACAACACCGTTAGCAAGACTGGTACATTTTATATCTGCTGGCCAAACATTACATCCCAGTTAGCAAGGCTGGTACAGATTATATCTGCTGGGACAAACATTACAGCCTAGTTAGCAAGGCTGGTACAGTTATTTCTGCTGGGACAAACATTATAGCCCAGTTATCAAGGCTGGTACAATTGTATCTGCTGGGACAAGCATTGCAGCCCAGTTAGCAAGATTTGTAAAGTTTATATCTGCTGGGACAAACATTACAGCCCAGTTAGCAAGGCTGGTGCAGTTTATATCTGCTGGGACAAACATTACAGCCCAGTTAGCAAGGCTTGTACAGTTATATCTGCTGGGACACACATTACAGCCCAGTTAGCAAGACTTGTACAGTTTATATATGCTGGGACAAACATTACAGCCCAGTTAGCAAGGCTGGTGCAGTTTATATCTGCTGGGACAAACATTACAACCCAATTAGCAAGGCTGGTGCAGTTTATATCTGCTGGGACAAACATTACAGCCCAGTTAGCAAGGCTGGTACAGTTTGTATCTGCTGGGACAAACATTACAGCAAAGATAGCAAGGCTGGTACAGTTTATATCTGCTGGGACAAACATTACAGCCCAGTTAGCAAGGCTAGTGCAGTTTATATCTGCTGGGACAAATATTGTAGCCCAGTTAGCAGGATTTGTACAGTTTATATCTGCCGAGACAAACATTACAGCCCATTTAGCAAGGCTGGTACAGTTTATTTCTGCTGGGACAAACATTACAACACCGTTAGCAAGACTGGTACATTTTATATCTGCTGGACAAACATTACATCCCAGTTAGCAAGGCTGGTACAGATTATATCTGCTGGGACAAACATTACAGCAAAGATAGCAAGGCTGGTACAGTTTTCATCTGCTGGGACAAACATTACAACCCAGTTAGCAAGACTGGTACATTTTATATCTGCTGAATAAACATTACATCCCAGTTAGCAAGGCTGGTGCAGTTTATATCTGCTGGGACAAACATTACAGCCCTGTTAGCAAGACTTGTATAGTGTATATCTGCCGAGACAAACATTACAACCCAGTTAGCAAGGCTGGTACAGTTATATCTGCTGGGACAAACATTACATCCCAGTTAGCAAGGCTGGTACAGTTTATATCTGCTGGGACAAACATTACAGCAAAGATAGCAAGGCTGGTACAGTTTTCATCTGCTGGGACAAACATTACAACACAGTTAGCAAGACTGGTACATTTTATATCTGCTGAATAAACATTACATCCCAGTTTGCAAGGCTGGTGCAGTTTATATCTGCTGGGACAAACATTACAGCCCTGTTAGCAAGACTTGTATAGTGTATATCTGCCGAGACAAACATTACAACCCAGTTAGCAAGGCTGGTACAGTTATATCTGCTGGGACAAACATTACAGCCCAGTTAGCAAGGCTGGTACAGTTTATATCTGCTGGGACAAACATTACAACCCAGTTAGCAAGGCTGTTACAGTTTATATCTGCTGGGACAAACATTACAGCCCAGTTAGCAAGGCTGGTACAGTTATTTCTGCTGGGACAAACATTATAGCCCAGTTATCAAGGCTGGTACAATTGTATCTGCTGGGACAAACATTACAGCCCAGTTAGCAAGATTTGTACAGTTTATATCTGCTGGGACTAACATTACAGCCCAGTTAGCAAGGCTGGTGCAGTTTATATCTGCTGGGACAAACATTACAGCCCAGTTAGCAAGGCTTGTACAGTTATATCTGCTGGGACACACATTACAGCCCAGTCAGCAAGACTTGTACAGTTTATATCTGCTGGGACAAACATTACAGCCCAGTTAGCAAGGCTTGTGCAGTTTATATCTGCTGGGACAAACATTACAACCCAGTTAGCAAAGCTGGTGCAGTTTATATCTGCTGGGACAAACATTACAGCCCAGTTAGCAAGGCTTGTACAGTTATATCTGCTGGGACACACATTACAGCCCAGTCAGCAAGACTTGTACAGTTTATATCTGCTGGGACAAACATTACAGCCCAGTTAGCAAGGCTGGTGCAGTTTATATCTGCTGGGACAAACATTACAACCCAGTTAGCAAAGCTGGTGCAGTTTATATCTGCTGGGACAAACATTACAACCCAGTTAGCAAAGCTGGTGCAGTTTATATCTGCTGGGACAAACATTACAGCCCAGTTAGCAAGGCTGGTACAGTTTATATCTGCCGAGACAAACATTACAGCCCAGTTAGCAAGGCTGGTGCAGTTTATATCTGCTGGGACAAACATTACAGCCCTGTTAGCAAGACGTGTATAGTCTATATCTGCCGAGACAAACATTCCAGAAATCAATTAAGATTGAATCTCTCGCTTTATAAAGAACAGACACGCGTATCATGTGCCAAACTCTATCATATTAACTAATTAATATTGAACAATACAGAATGTATAGCAGTATGAACGTGTAAGGACTGTACTATCATGTCAACGATGTGATCTCATATAAGTCTTCTGAACCTCAACATGTGTCGTCATCGTGTAGCAAGCAGTGTAGGTGAAATGAGCAAATAACAATAGTGTAATATTTTTCTTATTATTCCTAGAAAGCAGGGCTAGGTTTGTAATTTTTTGTAAAACAGCCCGCATACAAGGGACTCATAGAAAATAACTGCTTAGCACAGATGGTTGCTTAATATAGGGATAATGTATAATATAAACAACATATTGAGAATATGGAAGCTGGCTGCTTACTACAGGTTGACTGTTTAATGGAGGTGCCCACTAACTCAGGGTTGACTGGTGCCTACGCCGAATGTATCGTCCATGTTAGTTCGTGTATATCAGCATCGATTATCGTGAATGAAGTATGTTATTGTCTTGTAGAGTTGATGTTGGTGATTAGAAACATTACTTGATGGTTTCTCCTTCCGTCCTGGCCACAATACCGAGGAGGTTCCTTAGAACCACTATCCTAGCTGTTGTTCATCTCGGAGCCACATTTACAACTAATCCGGTATCTAGCATCTGGAAGTCTATTAGTTCATGCAAATTTATTTTAGCTCGATTGCGAAACAAGTTCTTACAACTTATAATAATCACTCTCGAGACCTTATTCCTGATGGAATCCATCGTCACGAGGGAGAGAGAAGAGGCAACGTGGAATTTAAATGCCTTGCCTAAGGGCACAACCGTAACGGCTCCAGCGGGGCTCGAACTCCAGACCTTTCGCACCTGAAGAGAACGCGCATCCACTGCGCTATTCAGCTCCAGGGTTTTGCCATATATAAAAAAACAGCGATGCAAGACAGTGTGTCCCTTATCAAAAGGTCGACAACAAGAAGATCCCGGAATGCTACGAGATGTGGCCCTGCCACGAAGTGAACACAGTGTGGATGTCAACCTGGACTGCAACCTGCATAAATGCATGTCATTATATACACAACAACATTCCTAATCGCACACCTGGTGTTTTACAGTATTTAAAGCAAACAAATAACCATATAATATCAATATACATGTATATTTTATTACAGATCTTTATGCAATGAATTGCTATATAACCATCAGGAATAGAATGTATTAAATTTCAATATGAAAATATTTACATTGCATGATTATTAATTGACTCCATATATGATAAAACACAAGGTGACCTTAGAATTACGTAGGCATTTTGTTGACTGTATTGACTGCTAGAGTATGTCGGTCCTCTATTGTCTCACACTCAGTAAAAGATTCGGAGGAATGTCACATCAACTATTAGTGCGCATTTATATGTGTGCCACTTGGAGGAATGTCACATCAACTACTAGTACGCATTTCTATGTGTGCCACTGGGCCACCGTGGCCGAATGGTTAAGGCCATTGCGTCATAGACTCGAACACACAGACACGCAGACAGGCAGATACACAGACACGCAGACACACAGGCCCACATACACATAGACACATATACACACAGACATGCAGACACGCAGACACACAGACACACAGACACACAGACACACTGACACACAGACACACAGACACACATACACACATACACATAGGCACATAGACACACAGACATGCAGACACGCAAACACACAGATACACAGACACACAGACACACAGACACACATACACACATTCACGCAGACACACAGATACGCAGACACACAGACACACATACACATAGACACATAGACACACAGACACGCAGACACGCAAACACACAGATACACAGACACACAGACACACAGACACACAGACACACATTCACGCAGACACACAGACACACATTCACGCAGACACACATTCATGCAGACACACAGACACCCAGACACCCAGACACACAGCCACACAGACACGTAGACCAGACACACAGGCACGCAGACACACATTCACGCAGACAGACATTCACGCAGACACACAGACACACAGACACACAGCCACACAGGCACACATACACGAAGATACACAGACACGCAGATACGCGGACACACAGACACACAGACACACAGACACACAGGCACACAGGCACACATACACGAATATACACATACACGAAGATACACAGACACACAGACACATACACATATACACACATATACGCATACACGCAGACACGCATACACACATACACACATACACACAGACACACAGACAGGCAGACACATAGACACGCAGACACGCAGACACGCACACACGCACACACACACATGACATGCAGACATGCAGACACACATACATATAGACACACAGAAACACATACCCACAGACAAACACACACATACCAGGCACACATACACACAGACACACATACGCCCAGACATGCAGACACACAGACACGCGCACACAGATACACAGACACACAGACACGCATATACACAGACACGCAGACACACAGACACACAGATACACATTCACACAGATACACAGATACACAGATACACAGACACACAGACACGCAGACACGCAGACACGCAGACACACAGACACGCAGACACACAGACACACATATACACAGACACACATACACACATATACACAGACACGCAGACACACATATACACAGACACGCAGACACACAGACACACAGACACACAGACACACAGATACACAGACACACAGACACACATACACACATATACACAGACATACAGACACACATATACACAGACACGCAGACACACAGACACACAGACATACAGACACACATATACACAGACACGCAGACACACAGACACACAGATACACAGACACACATACACACAGATACACATACACACAGACACGCAGACACGCAGACACGCAGACACGCAGAAACGCAGACACACAGACACACATACACACATACACGCATACACACATACACGCAGACACACATACACTATGTTTGTAATTATAGGTGAAGCAACACAAGCTCTGATTTGATATTTTATTGCACTTTACCTCATACATGTACAGTTACACCTGTTTACAAAAGTATCAAAAATACATACAATCTACATGCTTCACTCATGGCAGTCCTGCAGCTAACAACACACTAATACTTATTTGGCATCCTTTATTACATAATTCATATTCAGTTATATTATAGCAGGCGCATTTCATTAGTTTTGATCCAATTTTTGCAAATATATATAATATAAACACGACCCAGCTAATACCATACATACTTGTAGAATCTACCTCGGGTTATTCTGCGCTATACCTACCTTGAACTATGCTGAGCGCACATCGTGTTTTGGCTATTCCATTTATACAATGCGTGTATAATTTTATGAATGAAAGTCAAGTGTTGTTTGCAAATACTACCGTGGGAATTCGCGAAAGTGAGCTATTTTTAGAATCAGATAATCTCTTGTCCGTCTTGTTTTTCTGTTAAGTAACGTTTACTATTCTGTACAGTTTTATTTGACATAAAAGTATTGATCAGTTACAACTTTTGTTCATTTATGCACTAGATTGATATTTTCCATAAAAAATAACGTCATCACCCCTTACGCGGGAGGAAATTTCGAAAGCCAAATGCAGCGGAGTAGCACGGCGTTTGAAGAAAATAGTCCTTTGATTCTCGTCTAAAATTATTAGAAGTAAATCGTGTTAGAATCGAAATAATAAGTATCAACCTTCGGTCTTCGTGATATATTTCTACGCATAAGAACTCGGGGTTATTCTGCGATATACCACGGTTGATACTTATCATTTCTTAAATAAAAGACTTTATTTAACGAGAGAACTGAAAGCTAACCCTTTCTCTTGGGGGGGTGGGGAAGTCATCTAATTGAGAGTTGAGAAAAGTTCGGAAGAAGGAGTGTAACATTCTGTGTCAAGAATTAGACTTGCAGCTCGTTTTTGGAATATAACAATTGTATCTTCTAAATATGCATTACAGTTCCTAGCCTGGGAACAGGCGTCGATATATTTTGCCTGGTCAGTCAAATAACTATATGTTAACACCTAGACTATTAATTGAGCCGTATTGAGTTTCTGAACATAGCATTTGGCTAGAAATAAAAAAGTGAAAAATAGACAGACTGGAACCCAGGCTATACAGTTCCCCCAAATGGCACAATAGTAATATAGATGGGGTATATGTAAGAATTGCGCATATGTATAGAAAGGAATGGTTTGATACGAGACAATAAATATAACAAGGAATTATAATTCTTGCTAGCATTATCAATTTGAGAGTTCCAAGACAATGCATGGTCTATTGCTATCCCAAGAAGTTCAGAGTTACATGATATTATGTCAAAATTGGTTATATATAACCCAAGCTTATTGCTGAGATTAGTAGACTGTTGAGAGTTTATTATACAATTTTCCATAAATGGCGTTGAAACTGTATCACTGGCGATATATTATTCATGGAATTGTTTGGGAGGGGGGGGGGGGGTATAAAATCTTGGAAATATACATTGTTGAAATCATCAGTATGCCTTACAGTCAAACCTGTGTTAAGCAGCCAGCCAATGGAATCACAGAAAGTGGCGGCTTAGCACATGTGGCTGCCCAATATGTATAATAAAACAACATATTGGGTATCTCGAAACTGGCTGCTTAATACAGATTGGCTGTTGACCAGCAACACAGGTTTGACTGTATATATGCTAGGTGGGGAATCAGCCACTTTCTGTTTTGCGTTTGCAGTGGAGAGTACCGTGGAGAAATCAGGAAGATAGATGTCAATAAAATAAATCCTACTTTTTATATATCACGCTACTACTCGTTGTGTGTTTTACGTTTATTTATCGTATTTATCCCCCTTCCATCCCTCCCTCCCTACCAAACCATGATCCCTCCCTATATATCTTGCTCGCTCGCCCCCTCCCTCTCCATCTATCCATATATCCCTCCACCCACCCCTTACCTCCCTCCAAAATCGTTTGATGTAGATGTATATGTTTCATCCTTTCTTGTCACACAGTTCTTGCACAAACCACCCATATTATGTGTTATTATAAGACCATGCAGGCCCGTACCCACACGGAGGAACACCAAATATTAAAATAAAATAAACACCTAAAATTTCCAAAGAAAAATAAATAATGAAAAATTAAATAAATAAAATGCCAACAATTTGTTGTATAACATGTTGACTGCTAGAGAGCTGAAATGTCGGTATAAGTATACGTCTAAACTCATTAAATCAGAAACACACAGGAACTCGCTTCTATACCCCAACACTTTTAAGGGGGAAATGCACCCGGACAAAGTAGATTTCCTCGGTTGAAATTTGCCTCTGGCTATGGTACTGCCACGATACTGCCATATCCTTATCAAAAAAGCACTAAATATACGCTAAGTAATATTGTTTGAACTTAACACCCTTTGAAATGAATGTGATGAATTGACTTCAAGATATATAATATCATAAAATAGGATAGTTATGTTGAACAACAGATAAAACACGAGTCTATTTAATATCTGCCTTAACATTATTGTGTCTTCCATTCTCCTTTATCAAAGGTTTGATTTATATTATAATGATACTCTGGAACAAAACTCCTAATCGGTCACCTTGTGTTTTACAGTATTTGGAGCAACTAATAACTATGTATATGTAATGCCAATATTCATATCATCTTATTTCATACATTTTATTACAGATCGTTGTGCAATGAATGAATGCATAACCACCATCTGGAATAAAATGCATTGAATAACAATATGAAAATATTTATATTATATGATTAGTGTGTGTTTTACGTTTATTTATCGTCGCTACCGGTTGCCCATATGAGCGACGCCTCCTGAAGAGAGTAGTCATTTTAGATTTTTGGAGGATAGTGCAATGATACAGACATATACCCATTCCAGAGTCTCCTCTGGTTCTTTTACGTGCACGGTGTAGAGCACGGACATGAGACCTCTGTTTATAGTCTCATCTGAAAGACTGCTAATTTTATTAGGGGCAGACGAGGGATCGAACCTGCGAGGTACCAGTTCAACGTGTTAACCACTGGACTACAGGTCCGACTGTTGTAATATGAATAATAAATGGCTCCAAATATAAAACATCAGGTGACCGTTTTGAAATTGTGTTGAGTGTATATATGAATATGTGCATGCATATGACTGGACTGATTCATAAAGATGTTTCCATAATAGCATTATATCGTGTGCAGGAATGCCGACTATTGCTTAGTAAATTTTGATTTTCTGGCTCAGTAAGGCTGTCGTGTGAGACATGTCGCTGCATGCTTAATGCTTGTTCGTAGCAAGGCGGCGAGGAAGGCGTAGTTGGTGTGAAGTCAACAGGATAACTTTCGGACAAGATCACACTTGGAAGATTGCTTTTGACGAACGTTGGTTGTTCTGCAACAGTTTTATCTCCATCACTTACATCCCTTCTCGCATCAACAGCGATAAAGGAACAAGGTCTGCTTGGTTTTGGACGGTTATTATCGGTGGCTATGTTATCGGTCTCCGTTGATGTACTAGCAACGTTTGCACAGTTCTGAACCGCTCTGCTTGGATTATCCGAGTGATTCCTGAAGTGATCAGTTTTTGTAGGATCTAATATATTTCCCATTTTATCACAATTAGAATCGTTCACATTGGTACTTTGATTTCCACCAAAATCATTACAGGATGAGTAGTTGCGTGATAGTTGAACTGAGTTCAAACGCTGATCCAAGGCAATGGAGTAGCCATCCAAAGAATCTGGGCTCGACAACATGAACATTGTATTACCTCGACCGTTACAGGATTGTAGGCTGTTCTTTCGTCTTCTGCCCCACGGAGATCTTAGCATATTTCTAACGGAAGAACGAAACGATCTGTCTCCATGATCTGGGGAAAGAATGCCAACGTTTTCTGTATCCTGAAAACTTGTGGAATGTATTATATTTGGAATTGTGGCGCTTGAGAAAAAGCCTGTTATATATCCACTACTTGCCCCTGTGTTTGATATATTATTCCAAGTAACGCTCCTTGTCGGCCCTAGTATAGGCGAAGTCACATTAGCGTTTGCATCGTGCAGTGTGTGCGTGCTTGTTGCATTTTCGTTCATTAAGAGCGCTTCGGAATAACTTGGCACTATGGTAAAGTTATTACGAACAATCATCTCGAGCTCAACGCTGCCAATTGTATTTGCTCTCGTCATATGGCCGCCTGCAGACTGCTCTGTATTTACATAATTGGTTCCAAATACTTTATGGACGTGATAATGAATGTACGCCGTCTTGTATTCAATAATTACTCGAAGTGGCCAGGATAATAAGAGAAAAGATGCAATCCAGAAAATACAATTGGAAACATACCAAGGCAAATTGTCTGGATCTTTAAAAGCCATCATATATTCCTTAAAGTTAACATTTAACAGGTCCATTCCCTCGCGTGTTTCCATATAATCATCTCGTCTCTCATTGTCTGTGAAAAATTGATTTCTTTGGTCATCAAAATCATATTTGGCATCCGGATGGATAAAAGAATAGCTTTTAGAGAATCTAATTTTGGTTGCTGGGTAATCTTCCAACCCTGTCACAAATTTTGTACTATCCTTAAATCCACAATTCGTGAAATTAAAAGCACACCCTGCAGTATGCGAATTCACTCGTTCGTAATATACCTGAGTTGAAGTAAAGGCATCGCCGTTTCTGTAGCGTGTCACTTGTCTAGTCCGCCTTACATAGTGAAAACATAACGCCTTCCACCAGACAATTGGCAAAGCCTCGCGCATTTGACGAACTTTGTGATATACTGTTTGCACATCGACTTTATGTTTGAGCTCAATACGAGTATGACAATGCCAACATTCTACCAAATACACGAGATATAGAAGGATCACAAATGCAATTGGAATGTAGATATATCCATCAGCACATGGACCATGTCTGTTGATACTTCTGTGTGCTGAATGCCTTTCATAATACATGAATACTGTGGTTATTATTGCCATTCGACACCAAGCAATAGCTCCGAGGCATCCAAGTATGAGCAATGTCAGGATAAGGTTCTTCCAGTGAACATCTCGGCGTAGGGATATGCAGCATGAGTGTTTGATTGGCCGTTGCTGTAATAGAAAAAAACATTATTCTAATGAGAGATATTGCTGGGTTTTTTCTATTACTTCCCTTGACAGATAAAGTCCGATTTATCCCGAAATGAATATCGGTCCTTTTAGTTGAAATCCTTTGTTTTTACTGTTGTATTCTAACCAGATGTTACGGTGTTACGGTAGGATACATGTAATTGTATCAAAATCATGTTAATTTATTGATATCCAATTTTTACAGCAGAATATTCATTGGATATGCTGTAGTGTATATGTCGAGATTTAATAATTTATTTATTATAAGATAAGAAAACATATGGAAATGGATAACACGTGGTGCAAACAACGAATACAACGATAAAAATAAAGGATACCAATTAAGAGGACCAATCTACTGTAAGAAGTATTCAGGGGCAGTAACTGACTAATGTTTCTCATTGAAATCACGTACATTGTAATAAGGGGATACAGTACAAGTTTCACGTTTATTTATCAAATGCCTCCAGAAGAGATTAGTCATTTTAGATTATTGGAGGATAGTGTAATGATACAGAGACCAGTGCAGTGCAGTGCTTGCCATACAATGCTGTAAACGATACTATAATTTAAATTGTACCACTACTGTAAACGATAACATAATATTAATTGTATAACTGCTGTAAACGATTACATAATTTTAATTTTATCACTGCTGTTAACGATAACATAATATTAATTGTATACTTGCTGTAAACGATTACATAATGTTAATCTTATCACTGTTGTAAACGATTACATGATTTTAACTATATCACTGCTGTAAGCGATAACATAATTGTAATTTTATCACTGCTGTAAACGATGACATCATTTTAATTTTATCACTGCTGTAAACGATAACATAATTGCCATGTGGGATGTAGGGATGTGCTGAATGTATGTTTGGTTGGTCGTTGCTGTAAAAGAAAATCAGGAATGTACATTCAAATACAGCTCGTTGGTGTTTATGCTGGTATTAATGACACGCGTTCTAAATAATTCAAAGTAAACGTTATGTAATTATTGCTAAAAGCGAACACAGTAGTGTCTGTGTCGTGTTATGTTATTAAAATGGGAGAACTGTATATTTCCTCAGTGGCAAAAGCAATATCCATTTACTTTAATTGGCATCAATGTATAACCTCATATGCGCTTCCTGATTTCATATCGATAGGTTTGTTATTTTATAATTGATTGCCAGCGTATTTCCATTACAATAAACTCGCAGCAATTAACACCGTGTTCCCCGTGGACAATCAAGGTTATGTTGTATTTGATTTTTCCAGAAATACTTGTATTAGAGAATGGCTGCACCACATGTCAATCTACGGTATCCAAATGATATTCGAAGTATCCGGAGTAAGCATGACTTTTCTGGACGAATGGGAATTTATGTGATAAGAATGACTGCTATGTATTCGTATTATGGGTATTAAAATTGAAATACAGTAGAAATACAGGCTTGAGCTGGAATCCAGAAATGGCTATTTACGTAGTTAAAATTCTGCACCAATATTTGGTTCCCATATGATTCGCGGATGTTCCAACAGGGATGTGGTATATACTAGTATGTTGGACAGGGTTTCGTGTTATTGTCGACATGTTTGCATTTAATTACTAAAGTATGAACCTTATAACTTATATATGTTCACTCAATATACTATCCGAGTGTGTATTATGCAGAGTGAAATTTCAGTCGTCATTCGATAGTTTTTCTTGTTAATTATGTTATACCATTGCTGAAACTACTTATACAAATTTATTTTAGTTCGATTGCGAAACGAGTTCTTTCAACTTATATTAATCACTCTCGAGACCTCATTCCTGATGGAATCCATCGCCACGAGGGAGAGAAGAGGCAACGTGGAATTTAAATGCCTTGCCTAAGGACACAATCTTAACGGCTCCAGCGGAGCTCGAACTCCGGACCTTTCGCACCTGAAGCGAACGCGCATTCACAGCGCTATCACGACTTCCACTGAAACTACTGTCATATAAAGGATATTATGCACATTTATATTGTATACGCTCCGGTCATAAATACTATATTTAGAATATATATGGTATATATACGGTGTACACTATATATACGGTATACAGTATATATATATGGTATACACTATATATACGGTGTACACTATATATACGGTATACACTATATATACGGTATACACTATATATACGGTATACACTATAAATACGGTGTACACTATATATACGGTGTACACTATATATACGGTGTACACTATATATATGGTGTACACTATATATACGGTGTACACTATATATACGGTGTACACTATATATACGGTATACACTATATATACACTATATATACGGTATACACTATATATACGGTATACACTATATATACGGTATACACTATATATACGGTACACACTATATATACGGTATACACTATATATACGGTATACACTATCTATACGGTATACACTATATATACACTATATATACGGTATACACTATATATACGGTACACACTATATATACGGTATACACTATATATACGGTATACACTATATATACACTATATATACGGTATACACTATATATACGGTACACACTATATATACGGTATACACTATATATACGGTATACACTATCTATACGGTATACACTATATATACACTATATATACGGTATACACTATATATACGGTACACACTATATATACGGTATACACTATATATACGGTATACACTATATATACACTATATATACGGTATACACTATATATACGGTACACACTATATATACGGTATACACTATATATACGGTATACACTATCTATACGGTATACACTATATATACACTATATATACGGTATACACTATATATACGGTATACACTATATATACGGTATACACTATATATACGGTATACACTATATATACACTATATATACGGTATACACTATATATACGGTATACACTATATATACGGTATACACTATATATACGGTATACACTATATATACGGTATACACTATATATACGGTATACACTATATATACGGTATACACTATATATACGGTATACACTATATATACGGTACACACTATATATACTATACACTATATATACGGTATACACTATATATACGGTATACACTATATATACGGTACACACTATATATACGGTATACACTATATATACGGTACACACTATATATACGGTATACACTATATATACGGTATACGGTAAACACTATATATACGGTATATATACGGTATACACTATATATACGGTACACACTATATATATGGTACACACTATATATACGGTATACACTATATATACGGTATACACTATATATATGGTATACGGTACACACTATATATACGGTATACACTATATATACGGTACACACTATATATACGGTATACACTATATATACGGTATACACTATATATACGGTATACACTATATATACGGTACACACTATATATACGGTATACACTATATATATGGTACACACTATATATACGGTATACACTATATATACGGTATACACTATATATACGGTATACACTATATATACGGTATACACTATATATACGGTATACACTATATATACGGTACACACTATATATACGGTATACACTATATATATGGTACACACTATATATACGGTATACACTATATATACGGTATACACTATATATACGGTATACACTATATATACGGTATACACTATATATACGGTATACACTATATATACGGTATACGGTACACACTATATATACGGTATACACTATATATACGGTATACACTATATATACGGTATACACTATATATACGGTATACGGTACACACTATATATACGGTATACACTATATATACGGTATACACTATATATACGGTACACTATATATACGGTATACGGTATCCACTATATATACGGTAAACAATATATATACGGTATACACTATATCTACAGTACACACTATATATACGGTATACGGTACACACTATATATACGGTATACACTATATATACGGTATACACTATATATACGGTATACACTATATATACGGTATACACTATATATACGGTACACACTATATATACGGTATACACTATATATACGGTATACACTATATATACGGTATACGGTACACACTATATATACGGTATACACTATATATACGGTATACACTATATATACGGTACACACTATATATATACGGTATACACTATATATACGGTATACACTATATATACGGTATACACTATATATACGGTATACACTATATATACACTATATATACGGTATACACTATATATACGGTATACACTATATATACGGTATACGGTACACACTATATATACGGTATACACTATATATACGGTATAGACTATATATGGTATACATTATATATACGGTATACGGTATACACTATATATACGGTATACACTATATATACGGTATACGGTACACACTATATATACGGTATACACTATATATACGGTATGCACTATATATACGGTACACACTAAGATAATAAATTATGTGCTTAACATTTATACCGTATACACTGAAAGAATACCATTTTGTAGTATAATATGATGATTGAGATTAACGCTCGCCGCCGGCGGACCATGTGGGCGAGCGGAAAGTAATATGATACTAATGCACTGTCACATAGGTGCCGATCAATGCAATATGCCAACGAGGGAGCAATTGCAACAAGCACGTGCGAAACAATGGTAAAATTGCAACAAACACGTGCGAAACAATGGTAAAAATAGGTGTTAGTTACGTAGTCGGGCGCATGCTTTAGCATAGTGACGAACTGATGATATTTATTATTTAAATGGAGTAGCTACCTCAGATGGAAATTTATCTCATAGTCGACGTACACTTTACAACCGAGCATCGAATTATACTACCCGACACGCAGTGGCACACTGGTCGTAACAGGATCCCGTAGAATAGTTCGGAAATCTATAACAGCATATGCACGCGTATGACTCATGTTTCATGCGGTCATTACATTACATGTTATATATGTTATATTTATGTTATATTTCGGGTTTTACGCCTGCATCAGCACCATTTTGGGCTATATCGCCGGCGGACAGTTTATATAACAACACCTTTCCTGGGCATGCTCCAAAGGTTAACCAGTACTTGGATGCACCAACCTCCGTAAGAAATTGCCAACTTTTTCATATAAATGAGACAAGGTCTGAGCGGGGCTCGAACCCGTGACAATCAGTGATGATAGGTTACAGTGGTATACAAGTCGGAAATACCAGTATACCTTAGCCATCACATTACATGTTACATTTATATAATAGTTATGATAGACAAGAAGCACTGACGTTATGCTTAATGTGCTTAAAAAATCCAACTATATATTCCCCAAAAATAGTTTGCAAAAAAATAAACGTGATTTTCAACAGTCACATTTGAAACACCTGTAAATGGCAGGTTTCAATAGGGTTAACCAATTCCTTTTTTAATATTTCTCACTAAAGGCACCCGCCCCCTACTCTGACGACGACGACGACGACGACAACAACAACAACAACAACATAATCAGCCTAGTAAAGCAATTCAAAGAACTTGATGATGAACCCCATCCAAACCTGGAACTTCCAGATGAAGTGTCCATGCGGACAATTCGTGCATCCTGGCACAAATCATGTCGTCAGCTGTACAGGGGAGCAGCACTTGATCGGGCAAAAAGGCGCTCTTCTGAAGGGTCAGCTCCTCGACAAAAAATACCAAGACTGACAAACGTTAATCGAAATGTGTGCCTCTTCTGTGGCGATGAAACAAGCACAACAGACCATTCGTTCGAGAAGCTTCCCCTCACCGAAGATATGCACGCCAAAGCAGTGTCACTGGGAGATGACCATGTCGTGTCATGTCTTGCAGAAGGAGATCTGGTGGCCATCGAAGCCAAATATCATCGAAACTGTTATACTGGATTCAATCGTCGATATAATGAGATGGTTCAAAGTAAGGAACACAACAAAGCCAATGAGAACATTGAGCTCATGATAGAAAACGAGCTTCTCCAATTCATCAATGAAGAAGTTGCTGGAGGATGCAGAATGTTTGTGCTGCAAGATTTGACAGATATGAAGACAGAAATGTTGGAACAGCATGGGATTCAGTATAAGGTAAACCGTACTCGGTTGAAGGAAAGAATACTTCAGCACTTCCCCAATTTGACAGAGGAGAAAGGGATCCGGAATAGAGTATTTCTGATTTGCTCAAAGACGGCAAGGAAAGTGATCTCAGATGCCTGCCACACACCGGATGAAGAATCCCGTATATTACTATTGGCAGCAGCAATTCTACGTAAAACAGTCTTAGATCATGACACCACTTTCAAGTTCAAAGGTTCGTTTCCCAGCGGTTGTGAAGAATCGGCCGTTCCAACAAGGCTGAAATATTTCTTCCGTCAACTCCTTGTAGGGCCTAAGTCATCGCCTGAGCAAGACAACTCCAGGAAGGTCCTCTCCGTCAGCCAACTAGCCATGCTAAATATGTCTTCTCTTTCATCAAACCTGAAATGTGAGCCTCCCCTTGCAGTATTCTTGGCACTCCAATTGCATTCCCAAACAAGGAGCAAGAAGCTGGTACAGCTACTGTACGAGAAATGTCTGAGTGTGTCTTACAAGAGAGTCCTCAACATCGAAGTAAGCGTTGCACATGTCATCGCTCAAAACGCAAGAGCCAACTCGAATATTGTCTGTCCCACAAATCTACGGCAGCATATTTTCACAGTTGCAGCTCTTGACAACCTGGATCACAATCCCACGTCCAGAACGGCCACATCGTCTTTCCACGGAACAGGAATTTCAGTGTTTCAGTTTCCTTCATCCGAAAAACCTGGATTGAGTCAAGAAGATGTGCAGATTGATGTCCATGCAAGAGAATCAGAAACCTGTGGCGGGCTGATCCTACCTCCGTCCTACACGTGTGTACCACCAGTAGGTCGAAATCTTGTCACTCAACCTCCAGTCAGAGATGTTCAGCCACTGTCCATGAGTTCATTATGTGAGGAGGAACAGCACGAACAGGATTGGATGACTTCCGTGCATGCCAACCTCTCTGTGGAATTGGAGACGGACACAGTCACTCCAATTATGTGGTCTTCCTACCATGCTTCTCGAGAAGATGCCGTTGGGCCAACCGAGAAAGGAATTGAAGCCCTCTTACCACTATTCCATGAGAAAGCAGCTACACCAGCTATGATTCGACATGGAATGGACCTAGTCAAACAAACAACAGAGTACCTGAACCCACAACAGATTCCAGTCTTTGTAGTGGACCAACCACTTTATGACATCGCCAAGAAAATGCAATGGACATTTCCTGACATCTTTGCAGAAGACAAGTTTGTTGTGCTGCTGGGAGGGCTCCACATCGAAATGGCTCTGTGGTCTACTATGGGAGATATCTTGCGTGGGTCTGGATGGCCAGAAGCCCTGGTAGAGGCGGGAATTGCTAAGACAGAGGCAGCAGCCACATCTTTCTTGAAAGCAGCTGATCCAATGAGAACACGCTATGCTCACCAGGTTACGTGTGTGGCCCTCGACAACCTTATCAGACGAGCCTATGAAGACAGTGGAATCGAGAAAACCTTTGAAGTGTGGATCTCGTCGACAGACAGAGAGAACCCGACAAGGAAATTCTGGTTACTCATTCACAAGTACCAGCAAATCATATTCATGTTCATACGGTCACATCGGGAGCGAAAGTTCAAACTGGTTGGTTGCTGCTCTTCGCCAACTGGTACCCTTGTTCTTTGCCCTAGATCACCAGAATTATGCCAGGTGGGTTCCTGTCCTTATCAGGGACTTAGAAGCTCTCCCATCTAGCATCCAGGAGGAGTTTGAAGCTGGGCACTGGGTGATAACGAGAAGCAATCATCGGTTTTCATCCATACCAATTGATCATGCACACGAGCAGGCCAACAAAAGAGTAAAAGGAGCTGGTGGAATGATTGGTCTCACAGAGCGCCCATCCATGCTAGAACGCTGGATTGTAACTGGCCCAGAAATTAGCCGCATGGTTGAGCAATTTACTGATGTAAATGACGACGATGGCGACGACTTCGTAGAGCTCCCTCATCATGAAGAAGGACGTGCATCTCAGCATCGCTTTCGTCGCCATGTCACAGACCTGTTGGAAGTGCTGATTGGCAGAGGGAATCCCTTTGAAGAGACCAGTGCAGATCTAGTCACATTAGACAACAAAGTCTGTATCGACGAGTCTGCTGCCGCCTCTGTCTGCATGCTAGAATCCAGGGGACAAGAGCAGTATGACAACTTTAGGAAAGGTGTGCTTGAAAATGCTGATGTCCTTCTAACCACACCGATAAAAAAAACAACTTGTTGCTGTTCCATGAGAAGAAAATGCCAAAGAAGACGGCACTTAAGAAGAAAATACAACACTTCAAGCAGCATGCAGAGTTGTATGGACAAGCATTTGTTGTGCTTGATAGCAGGGGTGGAAGTCTGGATGAATTTTCCGGCCACGAGTCCTCCTCAACACCTCCCGCACTATCATCAGACGGATGTCTCAACTCCTGTACCAAGTCAGATTTGTTGACTTGCATCATGGAAGCAAGTGCAACTGATGAGCTTCATGAAGATGTGGAGATGGTGGCACCGGATGTCTATGGTGTCATCGTTATAGATGGTGGTGCACTTATCCTCACACTTCCTGGTACTTCCGTCCAAGGCAAGTCATTCGATGAATATTTCACCAAGGTGTTTTGCCCAAGGATCCAACATGACCTGAAGAGAGCAGCGAGAGTGGATATTGTCTGGGACGAGTACCGCACTAAGACAATCAAACAGTCTACAAGGGACAAACGAGGAAAGGGTACGAGGCAACGCGTGTCTGGTGTTGCCAAGGTCCCAACAAACTGGCAAAACTTTCTGGGAGATGCAGAAAATAAGAAGGAACTCTTTGCATTCCTGTCAACAAAAATTATGGAAGTCCAGTTCCACGATGACAAATGTGTCTATATCACTTCAGGTGATCAAGTTCTCGTCACAGGAGATGGACCTCCTATGGGACAATGCAATCACGAGGAAGCAGACACTCGTGTCCTGGTGCATCTCCTTCATGCCCTCCAGTGTTCGTCACTAGGAATGGTCCACACTGGGGACACCGACGTTATAGTCATACTTCTGAGTAACTTCCATCACATAATGGCTGTCAATCCAGCTGCAGAAATTTGGATTTCCTTCAAAACAGGAAAAACAACCAAAATGATATCCCTCAACACCATCGCCTCAAGTCTAGGAGTGACAACATGCAAAGCCATGGCTCTCTTCCATGCCTTCACTGGATCAGATAGCACATCTTCTTTCAAATTCAAGGGAAAGCGATACTTCTTCAAGACGAAGGACACAGTTCTATCTCTTATGGAAGAGTTTGCGATGGTCGCCAGCATCCCGTTTGAGATATCATCCAACTTGAGAGAAGTTGTGAAGAAATTTGTCTGCAGGCTGTACTCCAACGAATCCATCACAGATGACATCAACGTAGACCTTGTCCGAATGAGGGTGTTCTGCCATAAGACTAGGGACGTGGAGAGAATCCCCCCGACGAGTGACGCGTTGGAACTACACCTGCAGAGGAGTGTCTTCCAGGCGAGCATTTGGACAACAGCTCACGAGCCATTGGCACCTCTCAGAAACCCCACCGATCACGGATGGATGGAGAAAGGTGACAAGCTGGTTCCTGTTTGGATGACTCTGCCTCTTGCCAAGGATGTCTTTGACCTGGATGTAAAATGCACGTGCACAAAGTCCTGTTCGTCGTGCAAATGCAAGAAGGCCAACTTGAACTGCACACGTTTGTGCAAGTGCACATGTGAGAGCTAATTGACTTACCTCAGTTTCCAAGGCAGCAAATGTTGAATTAATTTGTTAATTGTATCCCAACAATAGTGGATGTGAATTGTCTTGTTCATGCTCACAACATAGCTTGTTAAATGACTCAAAATGTACAATAAACAAATATTCCTTCCTAAATTTATAACGTTTATTAATGAAAGTATGGTTTTATTTCCAACAAGGCAAAAACACTACAGCTAGTTATGTCAAGATTTCCATCCATAATATTGTGATTATGTTTGCTTATCAACACCACAGCCATTTTTACATGCTTCTATTGCATCTGTCATGTGCGATAACACATGGTTGGACATCAAAATCGTCCTGATAGCTTGATTATATCCAACATTATTGCCGATTTTTTGTTTCGCCTGAGGTTCGTGGTGGCCATCTTGGATTTAGGCACTAAAGTGCCACGAAGGAACACCACGAATGTTTTGCATGACACTTCCATTACATTTATTTAACAACATGACTCAACATAAAATAATAGTATGTGCCTATCATAGGACATAACTAACCAGTGTCCGGTTTTGTAATACAATGTATAGGTTTCTGTCCATTTATGGCGGCCATCTTGGATTATGGTTGCTTAGTGAACACAAACACATTTGTTGATGCTTCCATTGTATCCGTTGTATCCGAAAACCCATGGTTGGACATCAAAATCGTCCTGATAGCTTGATCACATCAAAAGTTATTGCTAATTTCGTGTTTCGCCTGATGTCTGTGGTGGCCATCTTGGATTTAGGCCCTAAATGGCCCAAATTTGAGCTGATCGTTGGACACTCGGACCAAAGTTGTTAACAAGTACCCATTCTACAAAATGATACCAAAAATTAAGCTTTTGCAAGAATTTGAACTGAAAATTAAATTTTCTCAAAGCCGGGAACCCCACTATAACGGTTCAAGCGGGGCTCGAATTCCGGGCCTCTCGTACCTGAAGCAAACGCGCTATCACGACGTCCACACGTTTACTATTGGGTGGAACAGTATATATCCAGTATACTCAGGAACAGCGCTTACACAGTATGTCCGCGAGGCAAACGCGAGGAAAATCACACGACTGTAAAGCATGCTAGTTTTATGCATCAGAATTCCAAACCCTCATTTATTCGCTACTAAATAACTGAAAGACAACTATTATTTTAATAATAACATGTTTTTTTTATTGTTTTAAGTTTATTTAACGGTGCTACCGGTTGTCCATTTGAGCGACGGGCAGTTTACCTAACCTTTCCTTGGCAAGCTCCAGCGGTTAACCAATACTTGGTGTTTGTGTGTTTTACGTTTATTTATCGTCGCTACCGGTTGCCCATATGAGCGACGCCTCCCGAGAGATTAGTCATTTTAGATTTTTGGAGGATAGTACAATGACCGACACGAGACCTCCGTTTAATGTCCCATCTGAAAGACTGTTAATTGTATTAGGGTCAGACGGGGGATCGAACCTGCGACCCCTGGATTACCAGTCCAACGTGCTAACAACCGGACTACTGATCCGTCTGTTAAATACTAGGTGTACCAATATCCGTATTCAAGTCAGCCACCTTAACCACTCGACCACGGAGGTGGAGTCAATAAATTATGATTAGACCAAAGTAATATATAAGATAAATACAGATAACTGATGCATGTCCTAATTGTATGTATTACATGTATGAATGTGTCCGAAGGGCATCATTCACATTACATTTCCTGGAACATGCCGAGCAAAAACTAAAATTACTGTCAATCATATCCTGATTGATGACCAAATCAGCGTCGATTTACATGTATTCTAAGCCGGCTTTGGGATCATTGACATCGATTTCTGTCTCAAGGAATTTGTGAAATAAGCTTCATGAATGGGAATTAATCTGATCTTAAGCGGAACACTGTTTTGTGTTGATCGGAGGCATGCGCTGCTCATTCGCTGTTCTCACATTTGCTAACTGAACGAATATGCGCATGTTCTGTGTGTGTTTTACGCTTATTTATCGTCGCTACCGATTACCCATATGTGCGACGCCTCCTGCAGAGATTGGTCATTTTAGATTTGTGGAGGATAGTGCAACAATACAGACATAGACCCATTCAAGAGTCTCCTCTGGTTCTGTTACGTGCATGGTGTAAAGCACCGACACGATACCTCGGTTTAAAGTCTCATCTGAAAGACTGTTAATTTTCTTAAGGTCAGACGGGGGGTTCGAACCTGCGATCACTGGATTACCAGTCCAGCGTGTTAACCACTGTTCTGGTACAAGCGCCGACGTATTTAAAGGAAAAAAGTCAATTGAATCGATTACATGCCACAAACATAATATTGACGTTTTTCCTTTATAAACGCGATTACTCGATTACATGCCATGAAAATAATGTTGACGTTTTTCCTTTATAAACGCGATTAATCGAATACAGAACATGAAAATAGTGTTGACGTTTTTTCCTTTATATCCGCACTTTTATATTGAGAAATAATTTTCAACCAAAAACTCGAATCTTGTAGACCAATTTAACCTTACTAAATCAATGATACGACAGCGATATTGTCTGCCGCAATTTTTGTTAGCCATACTTCATAACTATCGTTTTCATATAATGTGATACAGTGTATAATAATATCAATTGTCCGGTATATCGAAATTGCAATAAAAGCGCAATTGAATTCACACAAAAAAGTTATAATATTATTTGATCATGTCGATTGCCATATATTTTTGAACGGATTATTTGAAATAAATAGACTTGAAAGCGAATAACGACGACGAATCCATTCCGGTGGGTGTAGACGATTTGTGTGTAGCTGTTTAAGCTGCTTCATTATGCCCAGAATTGACGAAGTTATATTTAGACATATACGAGTAATTTGACTGCCGACATCCTTCAGGACACAGAATGCATATATAATTTTGCAAGATTAATGTGGACTCCTGCTGGTTTGAGTGTCGCTTATATCCAAATAATATGGACATTTAACTATGCTCACACGAAAACGAAAGTGTGCACTTGGCTTGGTTAGAGAGATAATTGTATCTTATATAGATATATAATAATATAATGTAAATTTGGTTATAATTTCTACAATGCTTAAAGTGTAGTAACTACTGTTCGCACAGGGTGTCAGTATATACGCTCAGCCGGACACCGGATTTTAGCGAGGTGGTCATTGTCCATAATGCATTACGCGCACTACAGAAGCCTGATGTTAATCTTGTCACGTGTGTGGCTTCATCCGGGAACTTCGCCATTTTTTTCTTGGAGGCAGAATTTTTCTATCTGCAATCTTCTGGATTTCTGAGTATACCTTGTCATTCTTATCTCTAATGACTTGTCACAAACACAGATCTTAAACCTTGCTAAGTATATTTATTATGCAAATCACAAAAGAAATCAATAGATCATTACCATCATTCCTTACATTGCTATTATAAATACTGTTATATTTCATGCTTCTCTGTAAACTGTATACGAGTATATGTGATCCTATAAGCATCTTCTGATGTTTAATGCAATAAATATTGTATTGTATCATTAATTATTATTTCCAGTTTTATTTGCTATGATTTAACTTGTTGCCTAAACATCCATAACCGGAGTGCGTTGGAATAGGCCATATGTGTTGCAAAACGCATGCGAAACATCCATAACCGGAGTGTGTTGGAATAGGCCATATGTGTTGCAAAACGCATGCGAAACATCCATAACCGGAGTGTGTTGGAATAGGCCATATGTGTTGCAAAACGCATGCGAAACATCCATAACCGGAGTGTGTTGGAATAGGCCATATGTGTTGCAAAACGCATGCGAAACATCCATAACCGGAGTGTGTTGGAATAGGCCATATGTGTTGCAAAACGCATGCGAAACATCCATAACCGGAGTGTGTTGGAATAGGCCATATGTGTTGCAAAACGCATGCGAAACATCCATAACCGGAGTGTGTTGGAATAGGCCGTAGATGTTGCAAAACGCATACGAAATATATTGCTTGGTTTACATCGCCGAGTTTGCCGCCATTTCACGAAGACAAAGGAAATGTGGATCAGATTGCCCGGCCATTGACACTTGCTTATTGCTCATACTGATAACATATAGTAACTTGTCTGACGCAGCACACACTGTCCTTGTATTAGGCCACTCGTTCATACGTCGGCTCGGTGACTGGACACACGTTAACGACAAGCTCAATTTCAACGTTGACAAGCGACGGTTACAGGTATATCTCCACGGTATAGGAGGGGCCTACATATTAAACAGTGTCCCCGCCCGACGTAAGTCACTGTAGAATGAGATAGACATGGTCTCCAATTTGTCACCGAGCATTGTTATTTTGGATATTGGTAGCAATGATTTATGCTTACCTTCTGTTGATGCTTACAGTTTGTATGTCGCTATTATGCAATATGCTAGTCATTGCCTTGCTCTTGGCATTAGCCAATGTGTCATTACAAACATTCTGCCACGTTGTGTTACCAGTAACTACAACCAACTGGTAACTGAGAGTAACCACTAATTACAGTCGAACTGCGATGAACATCCACAGCTTGTATTCTGGGAACATTCGTATAATAACTTCAACTCTCGATTTCTTTCACAGTATGTTGCAGCCGATGACGTTCACATTGCCGACTGTGGTATGCCGAAGTATTTCCGATTCATACGTTGAGCTACCATGTCCGCCGAGTACCGTATTTAAATATTGTTACATTTCTTCATTATATATTTCAGCTACTCCTCTCCTTTTATGGAATTTCATTGCGTGTATGTATCAAACTCCTATTGTCAAGTATACCACCGGATCCATCCCTGCCTCCAAGGATTAATGTAAAGTATTTTTACTTACGGTTACACAACCTAATCAATGAGCACTGTTGCCCATGCAACTTGAGTCTAGCATTCGTTGTCAGCTCACAGTTTATTGTCGGTCTCTTTAGTCCGAACTTTATTGTCGGCTAGAGTCTGGGCTTTATTACCAGCTCGCATATTCTTGATTCTGGGCGTTATTATCAGATCGCATATTCTTGAGAGTATGGGCTTTATTTCCAGCTCGCATATTCTTGAATCTGACCTTTATTGCCAGCTCATATACTCTTGAATCTGACCTTTATTGCCAGCTCATATACTCTTGAATCTGACCTTTATGCCAGCTCATATACTCTTGAATCTGACCTTTATTGCCAGCTCATATACTCTTGAATCTGACCTTTATTGCAGTTATACTGAATCTGACCTTTTGCCAGCTCTTACTCTGATTGACCTTTATTGCCAGCTCATATACTCTTGATCTGACCTTTATTCCAGCTCATATACTCTTGAATCTGACCTTTATTGCCAGCTCATATACTCTTGATCTGACCTTTTTGCCATCATATACTCTTGTGACTTATTGCAGCTATACTTGATTGACCTTTATTGCAGCTATATACTCTTGAATCTGACCTTTATTGCCAGCTCATATACTCTTGAATCTGACCTTTATTGCCAGCTCATATACTCTTGAATCTGACCTTTATTGCCAGCTCATATACTCTTGAATCTGACCTTTATTGCCAGCTCATATACTCTTGAATCTGACTTATTCCAGCTCATATACTCTTGAATCTGACCTTTATTGCCAGCTCATATACTCTTGAATCTGACCTTTATTGCCAGCTCATATACTCTTGAATCTGACCTTTATTGCCAGCTCATATACTCTTGAATCTGACCTTTATTTCCAGCTCATATACTCTTGAGTCTGACCTTTATTTCCAGCTCATATACTCTTGAGTCTGACCTTTATTGCCAGCTCCTTTAGTCTGACCTTTACTGTCGGCTAACATAATTTTGAATCTGACCTTTAGTGATAGTTCATAAGTCTGGCCACGACTTGTCACCTGATAATTGTTGTATTGCGGTTGTATTAACCTGCGCTGTCTAGCCGCATGCTTCACTATATGGTTGGTGTGCATCTATATAATAGGTTATAACTTAGCAAGCAAGTTATCCATAAGTACTAACACAGTAATGTGCTACTATTGCGGAGTTATTGACTTGCACTACCAGATACAATGCATATATTCACATTCATGTTCTGAGTAGTGCTCAGAAATTATGCCACCATTTGCACCAGGTTTGGACGCATAATTAGGTAAAACCATTGTAGCAAACCTATAGGCTCTCGTATTTATTTCAGCAGAATGCCAGAGAAAAAGAGGGCAACACAGCGGAAAGCTAGTGACAGCACACCTCAACCCACAGACACCAACAGTCCAGACTCTTCTTCTTCTCGTTTGGCCGAAGTTCAATCCACTTGTAATAACCTTTTATCTTGTTCGCCTGTTTGTTCTCCTGTCGCATCAGTTATATGTACCCCTTTTGTTTCAGCTATGTCTGTACCTATTGGTGATGCGCCATGGGTGGAGGACTGTGGCACGGTGGGCGTTGAGGACTTGTGCGATTCACTATTCAACGTGGACCATAGCTCTCCGCTTCCTGTCCCAGATAAGCTAAAGACCGCAATTTGGTCTAGACAGTTTGTCGATATGGCCAAGCTTTACTTCGGTACTACAACCGACACACTGACCACAGTGCAGACCATGTCATCAGCCACTGTCACACCAGTCCAAAAGTGGGAGATAGCAATTCAACGTCCGTTATTCAGTGGGAGATATCAATTCAACGTCCGTTATTCAGTGAGAAATATCAATTCAACGTCCGTTATTCAGTGAGAGATATCAATCCAACGTCCGTTATTCAGTGGGAGATATCAATCCAACGTCCGTTCTTCAGTGGGAGATATCAATCCAACGTCCGTTATTCAGTGGGATATATCAACCCAACGTCCGTTATTCAGTGGGAGATATCAATCCAACGTCCGTTATTCAGTGGGATATATCAATCCAACGTCCGTTATTCAGTGGAAGATATCAATTCAACTATTTAGAAGATTATGTTTAATATTACACGATATTCTTTTGCGCTCGGTGGAGAGTATCCCTTGCATTAAAATACAAAATATAATAAAGCATACATCATTGGCCAAGATAAAAGTACGTCATTCATGTGTATACATTAACTTGTTTTGGTACGTATTGAGGAAAGTCCAGTAAACGCTCAGAGGGGCGTACGGTGTTGAGGAATCCATCAATAATAGCTGGAGAGTCGCCGTAAGACCTAAGCTGTGTGTGCGAATTTAAACCCCCAAAACAAACAAACGCTTAATGAGTCCATTTTTCCATTAGAAGTCAGCATGAACACAGCAGGTGAAACAGATGACTTTCCCGTTGGTTTAAACATGTTTGTATTTCCTCATCAATATACAAAATACAGGCAAAATGTTTGGACCACAATTGCAAATCAAATGATCACATTAGAAATACGCCGTCGCCGACTAAATCACAATATTACTAGATATATAATATATATTTCTTTATATTATAGAGGGCGACCTAGTTAGTTCAGAAATAATCCTCCACGTTTCCGTTATACCCTTACAGGTTTAATATGCATGCTTAGACAATAGTGTATTGGCTTCAATATTGAGTAAATGTTGTTATTCATGAGTGCGCATGGATGTTGACCATATTTACATTATTTTGTTATTGTTATTAGTTTATTATTTATTCTAACACGACCCAGCTAATAACATACATACTTATAGAGTAAAATCTACATCGGGTTATTCTACCTTGAACTATGCTGCGCGCGCACCGTGTTTTGGCTATTCCATTAATACAATGCGTGTAAAGTTTTATGAATGAAAGTCACGTGATGTTTGTAAATAATACCGTGGGAATTCGCGGAAGTGAGCTATTTTTAGAATCAGATAATCTCTTCTCCGTCTTGTTTTTCTGTTAAGTAACGTTTCAGTTACTATTCTGTACAGTTTTATTTGACAAAATAAATAAAATTATTGATCAGTTACAACTTTTGTTCATTTATGCACTAGATTGATATTTTCCATACAAAATAACGTCATCACCCCTTACGCGGGAGGAAATTTCGAAAGCCAAATGCACGGCGTTTGAAGAAAATAGTACTTTGATTCTCGTCTAAAATTATTAGAAGTAAGTTGTGTGAGAATCGAAATAATAAGTATCAACCGTTCGGCCTTCGTGATATATTTCTACGCATAAGAACTTCAAACTCGGGTTATTCTGCGATATACCACGGTTGATACTTATTATTTCTTAATTAGTTGAAATACACAGAGGAATATGATAGGAAATTACATTTTGTAGAAATTGCTTTTTTCACCGATGTAGTGTCGCTTTAAAGAAGTTATCCACTTCCTGTTATTAAGTCTGAAAAGATCAGTTTCATATTCCTCTTGAATATAACAATAATAAGAAGGAGCAACCGAGCGAATCTTGTCAATAAAAGGCAGAAAGGAGAAAAGTAAAGTTGATCGATTGACAAATTGTCTGAGTTGAGTAATGAGCGAACTGTTTCCATCAGACCAATCTGCGCGGGAAAATAGTGCGTCTGCTTTTCTAAGTCTGAAAACTTATTCGTGATGAAAATCATTACAAGGAGGAAAACAGACATACGTGTGCTAAAGAGAAACTGCACTAGACATACGAAACGCCTTAACGGTTTAATATGATAAAACGACACCAAGTAAAATCATCAAGAATTCTGATATTTGGCTGTTTTGACTTTTGGTTTGCTTAAAGATACAATCTGGTCAAACTGATGTTCACACTCTCTAAACTAAATGTGCCTATCATACAATCATATTCGTCACAAATATTCGTCTGTATTACATAAGCTATTCATTAAAGAAATCCATATTACTTAATAGTTTTAATGTACATTAGTGAAAAATGTATACTCATATTTAGACTATATGTCTTTTTAAGTTTTTATCATCAGAATCTTTTCGTAGCGCCAATTCTAAGCAACAAATCATAACAACAATGAAATGAATGGAGAATTATGACGTATAACGGTGCTGTATGCGTACATCACTTTTAAACTGTGTTATTAATATTCCTGGCATCAAAAAACCGGGACACTTACATACAATGCAATTTTCGTTTTCTTAAACAGGAATATATTTTTAACATAGTAAGAACTTTTAGGAATGACAGTCATAATATAGTCGACACCCCCAGTAGGTTTCGAACCGGTGAGGGCAAGGGATTTGAAGTTGACGACGTGAATCACTCGGCCATGTTGGCCCCACGTGAAGTTTATTGAATTGCATGTTATTCCATGTAGTTTGTCTCTTTGATATACTATAAAGCAATAATCGATTGTTGTTTGTTGATTGTATTGCTCACAATATTGCAATAGCCTTGTTTAACATGAACATATAGAAGCGTGATCAGGTATAGCCTTATATAAGAAATCTGTATATGTTGATGTATTATCTGCAAACATGGTTCTGGTTTCATTTAACTCAGATTTTACAGAAGCTGGTTAGTGATTTCATATTGTAGGATAACATGACATAAGCTTTTGGTGCTACTTTATATCCCAGAAACAAACAAACAAAGAAGCAAAACAAAAACACAAACAAACATGTTAACGGTATGTATATGTACAGTCACACCTGTATTATTTGTCACCTCCATTAAGCAGCCAGTGTATATTAAGCAGCCAGTTTCCATATTCTCAATATGTTGTTTTAGTATACATTGTCCCACTATCAAGCAGTCACCTGTGCTAAACATGCCACTTTCTGTGATTCCCTTGTTTGGCTGACTGTTTAAGACAGGTTGGACTGTAAATGTGATGTACCAGTTTCCTGAACATTGGCAATTCTAAATTTACATTGTGAATATCTTCTCGTCGTATGACTTCTTATTGCTTAGACCAAACACTGCTTTATACGCTGTGTTTCTTGGAGGTTGCTTTCAGTTCAATAGTAGGGTGTGTTCTACACATTCTGACAAAACAACAACGACATGGTGTATAGCAAGTACGTGTTGTATCTGCTACACTCTTTAATATTAAAACGAATAATATTGCAGACTGTCTTACGAATACATGGAGTGTTCTTAATATATAGATGATATGTCATCGTTCAATACTAGTTCAGTAGTTCAATGGTGGTACTAATTCCCGTCGGAGATCAAAGGGTCGTTAATTTGCTTCGATATACAGTCATTCCTGTAATAGTGGTCACATCCAGTAAGCAGCCAACCTATACTAAGCAGCCTGTTTCCTGATTCCCAATATGTTGTTTAATTATAAGCAGTTACCTGTGCTAAGCAGCCACATTATGTGTTTCCATTGGCTGGCTGTTTAAGACTGTTTGACTGTATAAACTAGCTATTGGCGATGTTCTGATATGCTCCGAGTGTAATTCGTAAGCTTTAATGATGTATTCATAGTCAAGTGTTTTAATAAATTATACTACATGTATATTGTCCAGAATTAACTCAAAGAAAGCTAGCTTCTGTCAAAACAGGAATAGGGCTCCATAGACTGTTAATACATGGTTATTATGCAATTATATTCGTCGACCATATTGAATACATCGGGTCAAAGTTTAGTTTTCGAAAATCGAAAATCGAAAAGAACATTATTTAAAGCAAATGCATGGGCTTTATTTAAACAAAATCGAAAATGGCCTTCAATAGTGGTCATAGACATTGAACGATCTATATATTAAGAACACTCCATGTATTCGTAAGACAGTCTGCAATATTATTCGTTTTAATATTAAAGAGTGTAGCAGATACAACACGTCCTTGCTATACACCATGTCGTTGTTGCTGTTGTTTTGTCAGAATGTGTAGAACATACCCTAACTTTAAAATGCTTATCCACAAAAGAGTTGGATATACAATGGCATGTGTCATTTAAATCCCAATGCATGCATATACGTCGGTATACCACGTGTCCAGATTATATCGAACTACATGTTCATTCTTGATAACAGCATCACACAAAAATGCGTTTCCAGTGGTATTTGGTACTTCATCAGCTCATAAATCCACCTTAGAATTTGGTAAATAGATTAAACTCTGGAGAACAAATGAGTCGGGGAATATTTATGTTCTCCATAGTTTCACAATCGCATTATGATGTACAGACCTTTATCATCAGCAAAGACACGAATTGCAGAGTGTATACTATTAACATTATCATTTATAAAACAATGAACAACATGTAACATTGATGTATACAAGCCATAATAGGACTAGTACTGGAGAAAAGACGCGTTGCCTACATCCGGTTTAAACTGTTCAATGCCTAAAATATATTTATTTTATAACGATTGCGAAGCAAGTTTTAGCAACTTATATTAATCACTCTCGTTGGCGCGGATGAAAGCGTAGTGTGGTCATTCGTGTGGGAGGGAACTGGAGTACCCAGAGAAAACCCACATGTCCGATCTGGCGACCACCGTACCATCTCACATACTTCCAAGTTCGAGGATCGAATCCTGGTTGAGAAGCGAGCGCTAATCGCTACATCCGATAAGACACTGAACCAGGTAAGAAAATAAGAAAATAATCCAGAGATTCCATAATTTTCTAATTTAATAAGGAGGTCACGATGCCAAACGCGGTCAAAAGCTTTGGATAAATCACAGAAACCCGCTCTGATTTCCTTTCCTTCATCGGGTGCCCGACAAAATGCATGATAGATAGAGAGGTGAGTTGATCGACCATAGACTATTTACATACAAAGCTAGAAAGTAGTGCAGATATCATGTTATTTTCAGAGAAAAGGTTGAAACCCTGTTTATTAATGATTTACAGAATACAGAAAAATGAGATTGGTCGTTAATTCCGGACCATCGTACTTCTTGTGAATAGCACATACATTAGCAAGTTTCCATTGATTTGGGACTTTATATATGACAAATGAATAATTAAACAAAGATTAAAGTGGCTCGTCCAATTCAACCGAGTGTTCTTTAAAACCCCAGTTATTAACGATACGCCAGATGCTTTTCCAGTGTTCAGCTTGTTTATGGTGAAAGTGACCTCATCCGGAGGAATGGCTAGATCAGCCAATCGTGGTGCATGTGTGTCTATGGTTGTAACTGGGGGTGTCATTTTAGAGTAATTTAGTATTGCCTGTGATTTTGAAGAAGTTACTTTGGGAATTTGCTTTTTCATTATTTGAGATGTAGAAGACCTTGTTTTAGAATAGGTATCCTGGTGTTTGTGTTGTTTATGATTAGCTGCTTTTAAACTGTTTTCCTAATTTCACATGCTTCCAAATGTTCATCATTTAATGTGTTTGGTTTAAAGAGTGTTTCAGTGACTACGATCTTGCAACTGTTTGCATGAATCTTATTCCGTGTTTAATAGTGATAGTGTGTGTGTGTGTTTTACGTTTATTTATCGTCGCTACCGGTTGCCCATATGAGTGACGCCTCCTGAAGAGAGTAGTCATTTTAGATTGTTGGGAGGATAGTGCAATGATACAGACAGAGACCGATTCCAGAGTCTCCTCTGGTTCTTTTACTTGCACAAGACCTCGGTTTAAAGTCCCATCTGAAAGACTGTTAATTGTATTAGGATCAGACAGGGGATCGAACCTGCGCTCACTGGATTAACCATTGGACTACAGATTCGTCTATCAATAGTGATAGCTCTTGGTCAGTGTGTAGATGATTACTTTAGTCTCTGTTTCCAAGGATACAGAAATTAATAGTGTGAGTTTAAGGTAGTTGCGGTACAATTTGTTGTTGTTTCAATGGTTACGGAATTTAATATGCTTCATGTGTTTACCTTAGTCGCTGTTTCCAAGGTGACAGAAAATGGCCGTATGAGTTAAAAGGCAGTTGCGGTATCTTTCGCTTTTAATTCAATGATTACGGTAGTTAATATGCTGAATACCCTAAACTCTGTTTCCAAGGTTACAGAAAAAGCTCTTATGAATTTAAGGCAGTTGCTGTGCGTTTGGTTTTCAATTCAATGGTTCGGGGATTTAATGTGCGTAATGTGCCTACCTTAGTCGTTGTTTCCATGGTTACATAAATTGATAATGTGAGTTTTAGGCAGTTTGGTTTTTATGTCAATTGTTGCAGGATTTAATATGATTAAAGTGCTTACCTTAGTCGCTGTTTCGGACTCAGAAGCCGTGTGTTGACGACCCGTTCTGTTCATATCGTCGCATCATTTATACAGGTATCACGTTTTATCTGTGTATTATCTGTAAAGAAATCATATTTATAATAATGCAATAATTATAGATGTCGGGTTAGTCATAATTCTTCAGCTTATTCAATATATAATATATTTATTATAATTATATATATATTGTAATTGAAAACACATAACATAACGAATGACATTTACGCTTTCACCCGAGCCAACGTGAGTGATTAATATAAGTTGCTAAAACTTACTTCGCAATCGTTGTAAAATAAATAAAGTTTAATCTTTAAAATGATATACCGTATATCTACTGCATATATAGCAAGAAAAACTAT
Organism: Archivesica marissinica; assembly: GCA_014843695.1. Classification (NCBI taxonomy): domain Eukaryota; kingdom Metazoa; phylum Mollusca; class Bivalvia; order Venerida; family Vesicomyidae; genus Archivesica; species Archivesica marissinica. Next base: position 29,276,215 of record CM026404.1, on the reverse strand, counting down.
ATACATATAATGATATAAATTCAAATTAACAGCTAGCAATACATAACAGTCTATTATCGCCACATCCCAATGCCTCAACATATCAATCTGAAACAGGCCAAGCACATTCGACGGGTAGTATTGCTATGAGAAACGAAGACAACATACTTATTTTGTTAAACTGAACATAAACAGCCACCACCATAACACTTTCATGTCAGCACCAAAGTACAACCGTCAGATCACAGGTATATGAGTCAATATCAAAATATATGCATATTTCGGATTTATAAAAATGAAACAAAACCTTTTTTTTATTTAAGTTTATTTAACGTCGCTAGCGGTTTCCCAGTACTTGGTCACCAACCTCCGTAAGAAACTGCCAACTGTTTCATATAAATGAGAAACGGTCTGAGCGGGGCTAGAACCCGTGACCATCAGAGATGATAGGTTACAGCGACCTTAACCACTCGACCACGAAGGCGGACTGGAAAAATAACTGTTGTGGAATTTATGTTTTATTACTTTTCATTATATATAACCTTACAGTTTAATAGGAGACACAATAAATACACTGACATGATGCCAGTCAATAACAAGAACAACTATTACATATAAATATGTAATAGGACGATTGAAAACTCACTCTGCATAGTACACACTCGGATAGTGTATTGAGTGAATGTATATACATTATAAAGTGCATAGTACACACCCGGATAGTGTATTGAGTGAATGTATATACATTATAAAGTGCATAGTACACACTCGGATAGTGTATTGAGTGAATGTATATACATTATAAAGTGCATAGTACACACTCGGATAGTGTATTGAGTGAATGTATATACATTATAAAGTGCATAGTACACACTCGGATAGTGTATTGAGTGAATGTATATACATTATAAAGTGCATAGTACACACTCGGATAGTGTATTGAGTGAATGTATATACATTATAAAGTGCATAGTACACACTCGGATAGTGTATTGAGTGAATGTATATACATTATAAAGTGCATAATACACACCCGGATAGTGTATTGAGTGAATGTATATACATTATAAAGTGCATAATACACACCAGGATAGTGTATTGAGTGAATGTATATACATTATAAAGTGCATAATTTAGTAATTATATGCGAACATGTTGACAATAACATGAAACCCTGTCCAGCATAATAGTATATACAACATCCCTGCTGGAACACCCGCGAATCATATGGGAACCAATTATTTGTTGGAGAATTTCAACTACGTAAATAGATTAACCTGGCCATTTCTGGATTCCAGCTCAAACTGGTATTTCTATACTGAAACAATTGGACACTTTTAATACCTATACTACGAATAAATAGCAGTAATTCTTATCACATACTTTCCCATTCGTCCAGAAAATGTATATGCTGTTACAATTCTAAAAAAACTTGCTTCTGTTGGGTTTACATTAGAACACTGTCCATTACGTAAAAATGAATTCATCAAAAATATCAATATGAAATATCGTTAAAAATGTTGTATGACACCCGTATTTCGCTTTCATTACTGATATAGAAAGTCAAACAGTTTCGTTTCTTACCATCACAACACTTTCCCTCATAGAAGCACCTCTTGGCACCATTGCCAATATGACATATATTGACAATGTTGTAGTCAAATCAATGTTCATAATAAAGGCCGGAATCTCATGTAGTCCCAGTAATATATATGGAGATGGGATAGATATGGCGACTACTTATCCACTGCATGATAGCTAAATGGCTGTCGTTTGTATGGAGATATAATAGTATATTAACCTAAATCTCTATGAAGGAAAGGGTTAAATGGTTGTCGTTTGTATGGAGATATAATAGTATATTAACCTAAATCTCTATGAAGGAAAGGGTTAAATGGCTGTCGTTTGTATGGAGATATAATAGTATATTAAACTATATCTCTATGAAGGAAAGGGTTAAATGGCTGTCGTTTGTATGGAGATATAATAGTATATTAACCTAAATCTCTATGAAGGAAAGGGTTAAATGGTTGTCGTTTGTATGGAGATATAATAGTATATTAACCTAAATCTCTATGAAGGAAAGGATTAAATGGCTGTCTTTTGTATGAAGATATAATAGTATATTAACCTAAATTTCAATGAAGGAAAGGGTTATGGTAGGGTTCTCAAACGATCGATTGTTAGTGCAAGCTATTTACAACTAAACTGGAAATACAACGTCTGTTTTTTGCTTGCAAACAGTAAATCAACATGAATGACTTCAGTATATTCGTATGTTTAAAGACAAATGTTATACCTTACTTTTAAACTTGTATCTTATTTTTCCCATAGAGGGTAGCATAACATGATGTGACGTCATTTTCATTACCGCCATTGAATAAAGTAGAGACAGTGTGTGATTTGACACGACCCCCAGGACAATTACAAAATGGTATTTTTAACTGAGATTAAGATACCCGAAAAATCGATAAAAATGTGTTTTATGTATATTTAAATATATGTTATAGTGATATAATTCTAAAGAAATTGTTATATACAGTCAAACCTGTCTTAAGTAGCGAACCAATGGAATCACAGAAAGTGGCTGCTTAGCACAAGTCATGTTGCTGCTTAACAAATATGAAATGGATAACAAATAAACATATTGGGAATCTGAAAAGCAGGTTGTCTGCTTAATAGAGGTAACCACTAGCACATGTTTGATTGTAGTTCAATGATAATAGTTCAGAATAGGTGGGTCAAACAATGTAGTTCATAGTAATACTTTCATGCCAGTCCAACTCAACTGAGGTGTTATATAGCCTGATAGGAATCATTATTATGACGTCTTCCTATGGTTAGCACTAACCTTAACTACAGCTAGCAGCCAACATCTAATAGCCATATCCATAGACCATTAATACACTGCTGAGAAACATATCAAATATCTCCTGGCGTATCAGAATCATCAAGTAAATACAGTTAGTGGATGGAACCTCATTAACAGATTGAAAAGAGGGCGAGTACCGCCACTTAATCAGTGTTGCTCAATCAATATACTGGTTAGTGAGGGATGCTATTATGCATCAACCCGGAGAAACATTAGATCGGGACCTTTGACTTGCTCTCTGCTCTGATTGGTTTTGACAACGGGAATCTCAACGATGAGTTAATTATAATGAAATCCGCTAATGGAAATATCTAAAATAAATGATAAAACACGGATAGAGACGTGAACTGGTTGCTATCATACATATAATATAAAAATTATACACTTAATTCAAATTACAGTTCTGATTAGCAGAGAATTGTATGTTCCACTTCTAAGATAACGGAGATGAGATTCGCATAGAAACACATTGTGTGTCGTGAAAGACGAGCATTATTATGGTTATTTACAACATTACAAAGCAGGGTATAACATCTATATAATCTATACGACTGTACTATATACAGAGGGGCTCCGTGCTTACGGTCGTTGACTTCAAATGGCTTGCCCCTCACCGCGCTGTATGTAGGTTCGAATCCAACTGGGATGTCGAATTATTTCATGTGAGGAAGCTATCTGGCTGACTTGCGGAAGGTCGGTGGTTCTAACCTTGCCTCAATTACTGCTCGGAGAGTCGCTGTGATCTAAGCTAGCAGGGTGAACTAAATACCCCATAACAAACAAACAAACTACATGTATATATATATATACTTAATTCTCACACAGACGGGTCTGTTGTCCAGTGGTTAACAAACAAACTACATGTATATATAGATATACTTAATTCTCACACAGACGGGTCTGTAGTCCAGTGGTTAACAAACAAACTACATGTATATATAAATATACTTAATTCTCACACAGACGGGTCTGTAGTCCAGTGGTTAACAAACAAACTACATGTATATATAGATATACTTAATTCTCACACAGACGGGTCTGTAGTCCAGTGGTTAACAAACAAACTACATGTATATATATATATACTTAATTCTCACACAGACGGGTCTGTAGTCCAGTGGTTAACAAACAAACTACATGTATATATAGATATACTTAATTCTCACACAGACGGGTCTGTAGTCCAGTGGTTAACAAACAAACTACATGTATATATAGATATACTTAATTCTCACACAGACGGGTCTGTAGTCCAGTGGTTAACAAACAAACTACATGTATATATAGATATACTTAATTCTCACACAGACGGGTCTGTAGTCCAGTGGTTAACAAACAAACTACATGTATATATAGATATACTTAATTCTCACGCAGACGGGTCTGTAGTCCAGTGGTTAACAAACAAACTACATGTATATATAGATATACTTAATTCTCACATAGACGGATCTGTAGTCCAGTGGTTAACAAACAAACTACATGTATATATAGATATACTTAATTCTCACACAGACTGGTCTGTAGTCCAGTGGTTAACAAACAAACTACATGTATATATAGATATACTTAATTCTCACACAGACGGGTCTGTAGTCCAGTGGTTAACAAACAAACTACATGTATATATAGATATACTTAATTCTCACACAGACGGGTCTGTAGTCCAGTGGTTAACAAACAAACTACATGTATATATAGATATACTTAATTCTCACACAGACGGGTCTGTAGTCCAGTGGTTAACAAACAAACTACATGTATATATAGATATACTTAATTCTCACACAGACGGGTCTGTAGTCCAGTGGTTAACAAACAAACTACATGTATATATAGATATACTTAATTCTCACACAGACATGTCTGTAGTCCAGTGGTTAACAAACAAACTACATGTATATACAGATATACTTAATTCTCACGCAGACGGGCCTGTAGTCCAGTGGTTAACAAACAAACTACATGTATATATAGATATACTTAATTCTCACATAGACGGATCTGTAGTCCAGTGGTTAACAAACAAACTACATGTATATATAGATATACTTAATTCTCACACAGACTGGTCTGTAGTCCAGTGGTTAACAAACAAACTACATGTATATATAGATATACTTAATTCTCACACAGACGGGTCTGTAGTCCAGTGGTTAACAAACAAACTACATGTATATATAGATATACTTAATTCTCACACAGACGGGTCTGTAGTCCAGTGGTTAACAAACAAACTACATGTATATATAGATATACTTAATTCTCACACAGACGGGTCTGTTGTCCAGTGGTTAACACACAAACTACATGTATATATAGATATACTTAATTCTCACACAGACGGGTCTGTAGTCCAGTGGTTAACAAACAAACTACATGTATATATAGATATACTTAATTCTCACACAGACATGTCTGTAGTCCAGTGGTTAACAAACAAACTACATGTATATATATATATACTTAATTCTCACACAGACGGGTCTGTAGTCCAGTGGTTAACAAACAAACTACATGTATATATATATATACTTAATTCTCACACAGACGGGTCTGTAGTCCAGTGGTTAACAAACAAACTACATGTATATATAGATATACTTAATTCTCACACAGACGGGTCTGTAGTCCAGTGGTTAACAAACAAACTACATGTATATATAGATATACTTAATTCTCACACAGACGGGTCTGTAGTCGAGTGGTTAATACGTTGGACTGGTAATCCAGGGATCGCAGGTTCGACCCCCCGTCTGACCCTAATAAAATTAACAGTCTTTCAGATGGGACGTTAAACCGAGGTCTCGTGTCGGTGCTTTGCACCGTGCAAGTAAAAGAACCAGAGGAGACTCTGGAATGGGTCTCTGTCTATATCATTGCACTATCCTCTAAAAATCTAAACTGACTAATATCTTCAGGGGCGTCGTTCATGTGAGCAACCGGTAGCGACGATAAATAAACGTAACACACACTATTTCATTACAATTCTACTGGGTTTGTTTATTCATCGGCCGTAGAGATAGCATCGCTTCATATAACATATATATGTAATTAACAACGACATGCAATCATTTGATCTTGAACTAGTTCTAACTAAACAAGGACAATCACGTCATGTTGACGTACAGAATCGTGTATAACACACATTACACTGTCTATTGGAAATAATTGTTTTCAGTTTTAATCCATAGAATTGTTTCATATATATATATACAGTCAAACATGTGTTAGTGGTCAGCTGAATTAAGCAGCCAATCTGAATTAATCAGCCAGTTTCCAGATTCACAATTTTTAATACATATGCTATTTAGCAGCCACCTGTGCTAATTCCCAACGCAAGCTATTATTTGGATATAGGCGACACTCTACACAGCATGAATCCACATTAAGCTTGCACAATTATTATCAAATTTATTATAATGTAATTTTAATAAAGTACTTTATGTCATTGAACGAACATGTCAAGAAGATACATGAAGGTGTTTGCTAATTGTACAACTGTGTAAATTACATAGTCACCGCATTTATCTTTCTATATTTAGAAAGCGTCGAACAAAGGAAAACTGTGTCAACCCACCCTCCCTCCCTTTATTAACTATCGACATGTAGTTTCATCATTATAAGTAGGTTATTGGCGTGATAATATGTAATACATATATATACAACTTATGTAGATCTATTTGATATTCCGTAATTTTCAAATTCAAATACATCTTGTGTTGTTAAAATAGTTCAGCAAATCAAACTGAGCTAACAATAGGAGTGCACAGTGCAGATAACGTTTCTTGGAAACATATTCAATGTTACTGGAGATAAGAGAGTGTCGTGCTTTAGCATAAACGTTGGTGGGGTGAGTTGATATGCCATAAATATGCATTCTGTGTACATATATTTTCCGGAATGGATTCGTCGTCGGAGACACTGTATTTGCTTGCACATGTATTTAATTTGTTTCAGAATATTCCGCTCAAAATTATATGGCCACATGAGCAGGCAGCAAGCCGGAACAAATGTAATGTTTTTTGTTTATTAAAACGCACTTTATCGTAATTTCGAAATGCACACCGGACAATTTATAGCACTCATTTGTCCTATCAAAATGTATGTATAGGCTTTTTGGTGTTGTTCGCAAAACCATTTGTCCAAATCCCAAGCGTCCTGTGCCATATAACGTCATATAGTCATCAATGTACGTGTACTGTGCGTCACATTGACATATGTTATAATCAACTTAAAACTAAGGAAAAAATGCTAATTCTCATATTAAATATAATGCATATGTTTCAAACACTATTGCTACGTTTATGTTCGTACTTGCGTCGATCTTATATATATACATAGAATAATATATACCTAAATATCGCCATACCTTGTACCGAATAGGGCTATTTCACGATGACGTCATGCAATGTTTAGCGCAATGCAATTTGGGATAGGAGCGGGGCGGATATTGCAAAAGTAACAAATATGGCGGAAACTATAATTCGACTTGCGGAATGCGATGTGAAAGGTGCGATTTTGCCACTGATTGTCGTCGAAGACAACATAGGCAGAGCAGCTGAGATTTGACTGGGACATTTGTGGCACAGAAATGATTGTTTTGCATATAAGCTGGAAATAGTATAGGCTATCCTAAATCACAAAGTTCCCAAAAGTTCCGGTCCGGGAAAAAAAATTGGGGCATTTTTTGACTTTTTTGATATTTTCATTGGGAATTTCTGGAATAATATCATATCTCCAAAACCGCTTAATGGATTTTGAACAAACTACACACATATATTAACCACCTTAGGAAGAATATGATAATGTTTATTTTTTGTCTGTATATGAAAGGTCAAGGTCACATTTCAAGGTCAAAGTTACAAAAATTCAATAAAATATGGATATGCGCCATACTTTCACTTCTAATGATTGGTAGCTCATATATTTCATTCTAATATTTAAGTTAACTCCAGACGAAGTTATAAACATAAGCAATATGGTAAGTATATTTAAGGTTAAGGTTACAAATTGAGGTCAGATGTCCATAAAATGAGATAAAATAACATCTTGTCATGAATGGGTATACATATATAATCTGAATGTTGGAAGCATACCTAACTCTATAAACTTAGAAACACATGAATTAAAATACATACAATTGATACATTGCAGTTTATACATTGATCACATGTCCACTCAGTGTATATTATATTACAAGAGAGAAGTATATTGTATACAGTATACACGTATATACATTATATGTATATATAATTAGGAGAAATGCTCATTCAATATGCCAATATCCACAATGTATTTCTATAGCAAATCTAGAATATCTTCACTGTAATTAAGATTTCTAGCAGCTGATTAATATTTTAGCAATGCTGTTAATATTATCTTGGGTCATATTCTACTCATTGGATCAGTGTTTGATTTTGTCAGTACTCTGCTATTTCTGGTTGATTGGAGCAAAGTCCATCACAGTTGCGACACACTGTTGTACAATTCAGACCAAGCTTTCTGCAGCTGCATGACATACTACGACAACCTGTCTTGCATCCACATCGGACAACTTTTAGAATGTTGGCAGGTGCTGGGGGCATGTTTGACAATCTGGGAATCAATATGCCATGTGATAACACCCAACCATAATCACAAGGATCTTTTTCCAACCCTTTCCATTGCAGTATTTGATGGTATACTCGCAACGAATGATATATGGTTGCACTATGTGTTGGTGGTAATGTTTTAGGGTCAATTGATACAGAGTTTCTTGCTGTTTTGTCCAGGAATAATCTCATTCTGAGTTCATTGATAGATTCAACCTCATTTTCTGTGTAGGTGAGAATGAGTGCGTTTTCTCCAGTTTTCAAGATCTCGCTGTGTGATACTTCATGGGGAAGTTTATCAAATTGTTCAGCACATTCTCTGAAGCTTGCCGACTTCTTTATTAGCCTTAACGCTGCAAGTTTACCAATGCCGTATGGTCTTGATACCGTATCGCATCCCAGTAATGCGTGAATAAACAAGATGTTGTTACATACTACCTTACCTAGGTTATTCTTTAACTCTAGTATGTTTACAGACTTTTTTCTACGTCCTTCACTGTTGAGATGAATGGAGTAGCCATGGTCCTCTGCATAATGGCACAGTAATACTAACAGATCAGTATCTTCACCAACCACCACCAGTGTTCATATACTTCGAACAGTCTATGGCCGTCATGACGATATCATAGTCTGCGTCTGCGTTTGCTTGAGTGACTTCAATGCCAGAATCTTCTAGCTTACTAGCTAGCATGTCTATAAACCTTTGTTTATTCTTAGAATTCAATAAGAAGTTTTGCTTCTTTGTATTCATGGTTAAGTCTTCTTGAACCCTGACCTCAGCCCCAACACGTCCACCAGTACGTCTTATGTGGGTGTTATCTTTAGTAGATGGACCAGCTATATATCCATCAAACACAATATGACTGTTGTTGGTGTAGTTATCTCTTACATACTTTATGTACATTGAACATATCTCATTATATGTTCTGCCTCTTGGCCAGTTGAGTCTTTGAATAAGGCAACCGCCATCAATTACATATATTATTTCCTGTTGTTGGTCAGGGACACTGTCATCAGTCAGTAACTGTTTTGTTAGTTCCTGTGCTAGTGTTGCTTTATTGGACTGTCTCAATAGTTGTTTGCTCTCGAACAAGGAAGGCGGATAGGTACATAGCTCATATGCAAAGAAATTCTGTAGATCTTCTATTGGTACAGCGCCCTGGGCAGCAGCAACCAATCGCTGGAAAAGAAGCTGTGGGTCAATCTCCACATCATCACCACCAATACTGACACTAGCATTATCACTCATAGTGGTTACTTGGGCCTTCTTACTGAACTTGAAGTCACCCACTTTCTTCCCCTCCATATCTTTCAGAATGTTCATGCCCACTTCCCGCCCTTTGTCCACATTTACCTTGTCCCCGGCTACTACACCACTGGCTATACTTCTCAATGACTCTTCTGTGGATTCAAATGGATTTCTATCCATAAGAAAATCTACCATCTTTTTGATATCATCTCTGTCTCTGCTTTGCCTGGTCTCCCCATATTCCTTGTGTTGTTCACTAGTCTCATACCTGTGTCCGCTTAGCTCTTGCATCTTGTAGTTAATTTCAGAACACGCTGGCCTTGAGAGGATCCACTGTGCTCTCTGCGTTTCGTCCATGCCTCGCCCCCGAGTTAGGCCTCCAACTGTCTTCACACTACGCATAAGCATCTGCTCGATGATGAGGTCCGTTGACAGTCCAGCCCAGTATCGGTCCGATCTTCGTACAACATGCATACCTTCCATGAACATACTGTGAACATTGGGGTGTGTTATTGATAGGGCAAGCATTTTGTTTAAATATATGTACGATGATTTTGCATATGCGTTGTGGCCAGTGGCATCGAAAAATGGTAGCATTTCTAACAATGACTGTGAAGGTTCCAATCACCTGTGCGTTCTGCTTTTATAAATGCCTTAAGGATGTCTAGCAATTCTATGTATTGGAGCCATAGCTGGGCTGTTCGGCTTTCTTTCATTTTTGAAATGGCTTTCTGCATCTTGAATTTCATTTGTTCAACACATGTAGATTTCACAACCGATTCAATGTCTACCTCCGCAGCTAAAAGGCCATCTAGAAACTTTCATCGCTTCTTCTAACTGTGAACTATTGTCGTTCTCATGCTCATTGTCCCCATACTCATCATCTTCAGCATTCTCAGCATTCATGTCTGGCTCAACACCATTTACGCCTGGGGATTTACTGGGACTGTTATTATTTATGTCTACTACATCATTTGCAATCACCAGACCACCTTCATCACAACTCTGACTCATTTCTTCATCCACATTAGTGTTACATCCATTGTCAGTTATGTCATTCTCTTCTATTTCAACACTAGATACATCTACAGCTGAATCATTATCCTCCTTTCGGTTATTACTCTTATGAGGGATTTCAATATTGAATATATTCGCTGCTAACAGCGAACACAGGGCTGACTCTGCCAGTAAATGCCCACGAATGGCTCTGCTGATGGCCTTTCCACTCAGGAGATGTGGAACTACGTTCTCGGCATACACGGTCTCCAATAACTCCTTGAGACCGGAGTCGGTCATAATGGTTCCAATGGTACCAAGGAAGCTCATCTGGATGTGGAGACATCCGAGGCGACAGATGATACGCCTCAGCGAACTGTTTGGTGGTTGTGTGTCAACAATCATTTGTGCCTTGTACCACAATGGCTGGTCAAATGTAATGATAGGATCCACATTGTATGTCAAAGCCAGCTTCGTAACATATGAGAGCGTGGATGATATGCACGAGTCATTACTGGGATCCATATCGATCATTGGCAGGAACATTGTTGTCGATATTCCAGGGTGGTGACCAGTATGCACCAACTGCATGGTGCCATTCCACTGGGGGGGTGTGTTCGGTCTTAACAGCCAAGACACTTTCCACAGTATGTCGATGTTATATGTCTTGTCATGGGCAATTGATTGTGGCAGTGCTTCATTATAAAAGAGCAGTACTATTGAAATGGATATACAGTTAAAGCTTACCTGAGGCAAATGGTATCATCTTCCCGCAGACATCACTCTAATAGATGGATATGGACTATTTATAAACTGTTCTTAAACAGTGAACAATGGAAGTGGATGTACACGTTTATAAAATGAATAATTGTAATATAGAAGTATGAAAAACTATTAAATAAATTGAGTTTTAATATATTTTTTATGATCATTTTCAGGGGTCAATTTACCCCACCCACTTTTATGGCCGTTATTTTTTAGAAAACAGTACATATCTATCTCTAACCACTTAAACTTATGTCCAGTCTCTCCAACTCATGATTCTATATCATATTTAAGATGATATGTCAATATATATGAGTTTTATAAGAAATGATTTTAGGTGTGTCCTCAAAATACAGCATGTTTTACCTCTTTTTCTGTGGATAAAGTCAACTTTTTCAGAAAATATACAAAAAAGGTAAGAAAATGCATTATTTTCATGTAGTTACATGGATTTAGCATCACTATGAATAATAAAATATAGTCATTTCAAAATGCCAGAAGAATTTAAATCTTTATCTAGATAATTGGGTATTTTTATGTTTTTGTCGGCCATCTTGGCGGCCATCTTGGATTGTTCAGTTTCCCAAGTGGGAACTTTTGGGAACTTTATGGTGCAGGATTCTATGGACATTGAACTATATGAAAACATAAATTTCATTTCTGTGCCAGAAATGTCCCAGTTTAGCATTATTCAGGGCCAGCTGCTCTGCCTAACAGCCTTCCTGATCTAGTATGCGGTGGAGAGAGAGGTAAATCCAATAAGCTTTCAGCTTTCACTTCAATCCACTTTATGTATTGTATAATTTGTTGCAAATTATGTTATATAATGTCGAATAAATATACTTAAAGAAAATACTGAAGTGAAATTTTATAACTATGTTATAATTAAATGTCAACTGATTTGCAAGTTAATCCTTGATGACATCATGACAGGACAAATACAAATAATAATGCTAGAAATAAGAAGCAAAGGGAAATACCTAATAACACAGTGTCCATCTCCCTGCCATCTCCCTACCATCTCCCTACAATCCCCCTACCATATTCCTACCATCTCCATACCATCGCGCTATCTCCCTACCATCTCCCCACCTTCTCCTTACCATCTCACTGCCATATCCCTACCATCTCCCTGCCATCGCCCTACCATCTCCCTATCATATCCCTACCATATCCCTACCATCTCCATACCATCTCGCTATCTCCCTACCATCTCCCTATGGAAATGCATTGTAACACATTGTCCATCTCCCTGCCATCTCCCTGCGATCTCCCTACCATCTCCATACCATCTCTCTACCATCTCCCTACCAGCTCCCTATCATAGCCCTACCATATCCCTACCATCTCCATGCCGTCTCGCTATCTCCCTACCATCTCCCTACGGAAATACATTGTAACACATTGTCCATCTCCCTGCCATCTCCCTACCATATCCATATCATCTCCCTACCATCTCCCTACCATCACCCTACCATCTCCCTACGGAAATACCTAGTAGCACATTGCCCATCTCACTGCCATAGAGTACCATCCCCCTACCATAGAGCAATACAATACGGCTGTTTGCTGTATTGGTCATGCCAGTCCCTAGTTGTTCTGCCTAACTGCTTTTAAACTCTTAACCTAACTTATTGTTTTCGTTACTTTCTTATAGTTATGCTTTCAACTACTCATCCTTTTAACTTCGTTACTGTTTCACGCGCAACATGTCTACACCCCGTGAGTGGTTTGACATCAGGGGAAGATAGATACATAGCTAGAACTATATTGTTTTAACTTGTCTTATTGTAGTGGTTACTAATATTACATAAACACGTACATGTAATTTGTCTCCTTTTACTGATTTCTATTTATAGTAACATTGCCTTGAAGCTTGCATTGGGAAATTTGCCATTAACATGTCTCACTGCATTGATTTCTAATATTACATTAAAATGTGCTGTGGACACTCTTACATTAACTGGTCTCTAAAATTATATTGAAACGTTTCTTTTATTGGTTTAATCATATTTCATTACATATAACATTTCTATTAACCATGTATACACACAGAACATAATTGCAGGATGTCAACGAAATTCAACGTCTTTGTGAACGAAATTCAGTTCAACGTCTTTGTGAACGAAATTCAACGTCATTGTAGACGAAATTCAACGTCTTTGTGATTGAAATTCAACGTTTTTGAGAACGAAGTTCAACGTATTTGTGAATGAAATTCAATGTCCTTGTGAACGGAATTCAACGTATTTGTGAACGAAATTCAACGTTACTTTGTGAACGAAATTCAACGTTACTTTGTGAACGAAATTCAACGTAATTGTGAATGAAATTCAATGTCCTTGTGAACGAAATTCAACGTTTTTGAGAACGAAATTCAACGTATTTGTGAACGAAATCAACGTTACTTTGTGAACGAAATTCAACGTATTTGTGAACGAAATTCAACGCCATGTGAACGAAATTCAACGTCATTGTGAACGAAATTCAACGTCATGTGAACGCAATTCAACATCACTGTGAACGAAATGCAACGTCTTTGTGAACGCAATTCAACGTCTATTTAAAATTCTTCTCCCTCACTTTTATACATGTGTTTAGATATCAAAAACAAATGTCATGTATTTATTACGATCTCTTCACTCTGACATAACATGTATTATCATATAACTTTGCTTGTATTCAGTGTTATACGGTCATCTCATAAATTCTTACACGACCACACGTTTAATAACACCTAGAAGGATTCGGATTGATCGCGGCATGACCATGACAGATTGCAATTAACATTACATGGTGTTTGTGTTCATGCTTTATTTATTGAAAATCAACTGCTTAATCAATGAAATACTAAATATAAACTAACTTAATACAGTGATTAAAAATATTGTGTCTATTATTTGCGTGAAGTTGTTTGATTATCAGGGACTATATACTACGGCGTACGAATGCAGCGTAATGTAATAAGGCTCAACAATATACTGGGAAACAGAGACGTAATATTCTTCAAAGGTATTGTTGTTCTTATTGTGGTAATGTGATAAAAAGGATCGTACACTCGTGATTTCATACCATATTTTGAAACAAGTTTTGGAATTTTGCTATTGTGGTGTGTGATTTCATACCATATTTTATGAAACGAGTTTTGGAATTTTGCTTACTCATGTAAGATCCTATATTTAAGAGTCGATAAGCTAAAACCACACACAATGTGCGTACTAAATTGTGTCCAGGAATATGTTTAATGATCAATATTTTTATTATTGTATGCTGGTTTTTGTCCGCCTGGAATTGAAGCGCGCACACACAAAGCTCATCTCCACGTCTTATGATAATTCAGTTGAATATGAAGCAGGACTGTAGTGACGTTGATGGAACCATTTATTTCCTTAGAGATATGTTCACGTCGTCATTTATCTTCATAGAAGCTAAGCATCTTCTCCGAACCTGCAATTGGGATGGAAGCTAACTCTATCCCAGGGGATAGTGGAGTAGGTGATACAGACGTACCTCGTGTAGTGTCGAGAATATTTCCTACACAAACAACACCGTGTAGATCTAGCTCATTTCGCAGATTTCAATCGAGATGGACAGATAATAGGAAATTGCTAATCATAGTGTTTTTTGTTGAAGCGATTGTTTGAAGCATTTGGTGCAAGCAATGTATTACGCGGGGCTGTATTAACCTAAGTTTGGTGGTACTTCTGGTGTAGCCTGAGTTCCAATCTGTCGATTTTTCACTTTTTAACGTCTTGCAAAATGACAGCCTGTGGAAACTTGATTTCTGATCGTAGCGCCATCTACATTATTAAGGGTGTAGATTTGAAGACAACTCTTCTCTACAAGATACTATCGCTACATATAGAAACGGAATTATATCGGAAATCCGCGAACAGGCACGATTATACACGATTATTTCCGAATATAGACGAAAGCTCCCGTGGCCTCATCTACATTGCACACATATAATTGCCAGTTTTTGTGTTATATCGACGAGATGGCGGAATTTAACTATTACGTTTAGGTGGTAATGGGTCGATTAAATATTAAATATTGAGTAAATTTGTCAAATCCGACGCACATTGTACTTTTTAAACTATTTATCCTTCCGTTGACCAGTAAACAATGGCATCCAATTATAAAGAATTATCAACAGTGCAGTGCCTCGCTTTCGATTCAAGTACGTCATTCATTAAGTCACGTGCTAATAGGCCTATTAATAGTATTAATGATAATCAATAATTTCACGGAAAACCCGCCGAGTTTCCCCAGGCGTTGATATGATCAGAAACTCAATACGGCCCAATTAATAGTCTCTGTGTTCAAACATATTTATTTGACTGTTCAGGCAAACTATATCGACGCCTGTTCCCAGGTTACTACTGGTGTAATGAGTCTGGGAGCAGCATTCGTGCATTTTCGGACATTATCTTGTATATCCGTGCCTGTTCGGTGATTTCCGAAAAAATCCGTTTCTATTTATAGCGATCGTATCTTGCAGATAAGAGTTGTCGCCCTAGAAAACACTGGTGTAATGTAGGTGGCGCTACGTTCGGAAATCAAGTTGTTTGCCCAGGCTGTCATTGTGCCAGAAGTAAATTAGTGAAAAATCGACAGACTGGAACCCAATGGTCTAATGTATTACGAAATGTTTACGCCCACACAATGCCAAATACTGATATGTCTGTGTAAGGCAGTAAGACTATATTGTGTGATTGTTTTAATTTATTTATTATTAATCCCGATCATTTATTTTCCTATTCATGTTTAAACTGATTTCAACAATTTCTAAAACAGTTGCTAATTGGGAAAAATCAAATAAAATGTATATAATATAAAACAAAAGTGTCACGTTTCAAGTTTTATTAATTTCAAATCTCAGATTGCATAATTATTTACAATAACCCGAGACATTCAAAATATAGCAACTGTACATTATACTTCATAGAACTATTGGATAGACATATACTTGTACACATCGTAAAAGCAATACATACTGTGTGCATGTGTGTGTGTGTTTTACGTTTATTTATCGTCGCTACCGATTGCCCATATATGAGTGACGCCTCCTGAAGAGATTAGTAATTTTAGATTTATGGAAGATATTGCAGATGAGACATTAAACCGAGGTCTCGTGTCGGTTCTTTACACCGTGCACGTAAAAGAACCAGAGGAGACTATGGAATGGGTCTCTGTCTTATCATTGCACTATTCTCCAAAAATCTAAAATGACTAATCTCTTCACGATGTAAAGCACACACACTCTATCCTCTTGAATTGTTGGTGTTCTCTTGTTAATTGTTCTATTGTTGTGGATGTTTCGAATGACAAGTCATACTTGAATCTTGATGTTGGGAGAAGTCTACAAATTAGACTCTCCCATCGTGTTGCTGTGCACATATTCCAAAGCGTTCATGGATATAAATAAACAAGTATCCATTTAAAAACATGTGTCATTCTCAAACTACGTTTCATTCCAGAATGCCATCACATTTATCGTATCCTGCAGAAGGACACGATTAGGTTGTATTGTTTGACATTGTTTCCATAGTTACAGTGATAAATTGCTATATTATTTCTATAGAAACTGAGTACCATTTATTAATGACATGTCAAAAATAGTCGATTATACGTAATAAATGTTTATAAAATATAGCATGGTCGAACTTAAGAAAGTTTAATATACTCATGTCGTCTATTAAGAAACGACGTATTGTTAAATTATGTATTTTTTTATTCATGCATGTCTGTCGATTTGTTAAGTTGTTGTTGTTGTTGTTGTTATTGTTGTTGTTGTTGTTGTTGTCGTTGTCGTTGTCGTTGTCGTTGTCGTTGTCGTTGTCGTTGTCGTTGTCGTTGTCGTTGTCGTTGTCGTTGTCGTTGTTGTTGTTGTTGTTGTTGTTGTTGTTGTTGTTGTTGTTGTTGTTGTTGTTGTTGTTGTTGTTGTAGATGTCCGGGCAGACTTTTGAATGTACAAGCAATACAAAATAAAATATTTCTATCACACTCTAATATTCAATTTAATAATAATAAATAATTATAATAATATAATAGTATGCATACAAGTTTATGCACTTGAAACACATTTACGGCACGTACTTATATGCCAATTTACTTTTGTTAAATACAAATATTTATATTTCGAGTTACTTAATATGTGAATGCAATTAGTTTTATACCAAACTACTTTAGCTAAATACAAATATTCATGCATATGCCAATTTATTCTTATCAAATACAAACTTTATTTAATATTTATGTGCAAAGTTACTTATGACAAATTCAAATATTACACCAAACGACGTTAAAGCCGCACCACCTAATTTAATAACATTTGGCACAGACTATATCTGACTACTACTTATGACGTCACTGTAAAATTTATTCCGATAAACTTACAATATGAACATTCTCTTTTTGAAAACGCTTCTTAAGACAAAAATAGTCGACCGATAAAAATAGTACGGTTTTAATGTTGCTCAGTGTACTTACAGATATGCCACAAGATAAAAATGTCGAAGGCTTGCAGGGTGAGGCAAATATACACATGGCAAACACAGATAGATATATGCCAAGTACATGACTATATACGAACATATTTCTATATCGTGTCTTTATTCTGGCTTCCAAGTTACATAAGCAAGCAAATACATATAGTACGTTATTGAAATACATACTTTTGTTTGTCGATGTGAACAATAATAATGTACATGCTAAATTAGCTGTCATACATATATATGTTGGTGAATGATGAATCAACACATAAAAGGGTTATATGGTCGCGTTACTGATCAGTTTCATACTTGCTTATGCAAGCAATCTTCGGAAGCGATTTAGTACAAATGGATTTTAGCAAATAAGGGGCGTAACTATGTTACTATATATTACATGGAACTGACATATATTTATGCAAACTTAGCTACGTAGCCGTACAGGGGAGAGATCAACACACAGAAGTTATCCTTTATATAAGCATTTTCTTTGCTTGTTTTCCGATCCAAATTCATTTGTTTGATGTATATGTATTCCAACGTTTATTATCATCTGAACTGAATCTAACTGTTTAAACTAAGTTATCTTTCGTTCTTAATCCTGTTAATAAACTGAAAAACAATCAAATATATCGATACATATTGGAAAAGAAAGGTGTTTGAACTAAATTTAGCTACGACAAAAACATACAATGTGAATACGGCAAAGCCCCAAAGCTAGCTCACGCACATATAGTGTCGTTTGGAGTAGTTATAACGTATCTAAAATATGAAATATGCACTATATATCAGCGGGAAAAGCCAATACTAAGTTGAAGCCAAAATGAACTAGCCATTATATGAGAAATAATTATATGATTACATTCTCTCGATAGATTTGACAGTTAAGGAAGATAGACTGACGACAACGAGTATGCTTTTCTTGCAGACGCCAGGTTTGCATGTGCGCGTGAGTGACTGCCTGCTAAGCGTTCTATAAACAGAATAAAAAAACGGCAGCCATTCCTTTCTTTCGATTCGATTTCAACAGAGGATGTTTCTACTGCGATTATTGAAAATAAACTATTTCCTACGATGTGGTATTACATTCGTTCAATTGGCATGTATTATATTTGCCGAAAATATGTTTATAATGTACAATAATAGTGTTCATTTTCTGTCACAATCGGAGCAACAACAATAATATATAACTTAGAATAAGGAGGCTCAAATGATTGTTTGTGTTTTACGTTTATTTATCGTCGCAACCGGTTGCCCATTTGAGCAACGCCTCCTGAAGAGATTAGTCATTTTAAATTTGTGTAAGATAGTGCAATGATACAGACAGAGCCCATTCCAGAATCTCCTCTGGTTCTTTTACGTGCACCAACACAATACCTCGGTTTAACGTCACATCTGAAATACTGTTACTTTTATTATGGTCAGACGGGGGATCGAACCTGCGATCCATGGATTACCAGTCCAACGTGTTAACCACTGGACAACAGTTCCGTCTGTAAAACAACATGATACAACTACAATGCTATGTTTATACTTGAAAACTATGATAATAAAAATCTAGAAGCAGATTGGTTGGGCAACAAATGTGACCAACATTAGTTAGTGCCCCCCCCCCACCCCAACCAGACTGATGCTAACAACATTACCTTAGCGATGTATGTACTGTAATAACTATATTACTAAATAAGTCATTCTCCAAGCCAACATAATACTTACTTCTATCGGCTTTTACGAAGCGGAGACAAAACAATGATGCACTTCAGTAAACTATGCAGATGAGATAAATCTAATTACCTACAACAAATTGAATAGCAGAGGTAATAAAATAGAGAAAGCGCATTCAATTTGCATCTCATTTACGGTTGCACATGGATGCACTCCGTAATAGAGTTCTATATATGGTAAGTATTTATGGATGTCCTCCGTGATAGAGTTCTATATATGGTAAGTATTTATGGATGTCCTCCGTGATAGAGTTCTATATATGGTAAGTATTTATGGATGTCCTCCGTGATAGAGTTCTATATATGGTAAGTATTTATGGATGTCCTCCGTGATAGAGTTCTATATATGGTAAGTATTTATGGATGTCCTCCGTGATAGAGTTCTATATATGGTAAGTATTTATGGATGTACACCGTGATAGAGTTCTATATATGGTAAGTATTTATGGATGTACACCGTGATAGAGTTCTATATATGGTAAGTATTTATGGATGTACTCCGTGATAGAGTTCTATATATGGTAAGTATTTATGGATGTCCTCCGTGATAGAGTTCTATATATGGTAAGTATTTATGGATGTCCTCCATGATAGAGTTCTATATATGGTAAGTATTTATGGATGTACACCGTGATAGAGTTCTATATATGGTAAGTATTTATGGATGTACTCCGTGATAGAGTTCTATATATGGTAAGTATTTATGGATGTCCTCCGTGATAGAGTTCTATATATGGTAAGTATTTATGGATGTACACCATGATAGAGTTCTATATATGGTAAGTATGTATGGATGTACACCGTGATAGAGTTCTATATATGGTAAGTATTTATGGATGTACACCATGGCTGAGTTCTATATATGGTAAGTATTTATGGATGCTCTCCGTGATATAGTTATATATATGGTAAGTATTTATGGATGTACACCGTGATATAGTTCTATATATGGTAAGTATTTATGGATGCTCTCCGTGATAGAGTTCTATATATGGTAAGTATTTATGGATGTACACCGTGATAGAGTTCTATATATGTAAGTATTTATGGATGTACACCGTGATAGAGTTCTATATATGGTAAGTATTTATCGATGTACACCATGATAGAGTTCTATATATGGTAGGTATTTATGAATGATCACCATGATAGAGTTCTATATATGGTAAGTATTTATGGATGTACACCATGATAGAGTTCTATATATGGTAAGTATGTATGGATGTACACCATGATAGAGTTCTATATATGGTAAGTATGTATGGATGTACACCATGATAGAGTTCTATATATGGTAAGTATTTATGGATGTACACCATGGCAGAGTTCTATTTATGGTACGTATGTGTGGATGTACACCATGGCTGAGTTCTATATATGGTAAGTATTTATGGATGTACTCCGTGATAGAGTTCTATATATGGTAAGTATTTATGGATGTACACCATGATAGAGTTCTATATATGGTAAGTATTTATGGATGTACACCGTGGCAGAGTTCTATATATGGTAAGTATTTATGGATGTACACCGTGATAGAGTTCTATATATGGTAAGTATTTATGGATGTACACCATGGCAGAGTTCTATATATGGTAAGTATTTATGGATGTACTCCGTGATAGAGTTCTATATATGGTAAGTATTTATGGATGTTCTCCGTGATAGAGTTCTATATATGGTAAGTATTTATGGATGTACACCATGATAGAGTTCTATATATGGTAAGTATTTATGGATGTACACCGTGATAGAGTTCTATATATGGTAAGTATTTATGGATGTACACCGTGATAGAGTTCTATATATGGTAAGTATTTATGGATGCTCTCCGTGATAGAGTTCTATATATGGTAAGTATTTATAGATGTACACCGTGATAGAGTTCTATATATGGTAAGTATTTATGGATGTACACCGTGATAGAGTTCTATATATGGTAAGTATTTATCGATGTACACCATGATAGAGTTCTATATATGGTAGGTATTTATGAATGTTCACCATGATAGAGTTCTATATATGGTAAGTATTTATGGATGTACACCATGATAGAGTTCTATATATGGTAAGTATGTATGGATGTACACCATGATAGAGTTCTATATATGGTAAGTATCTATAGATGTACACCATGATAGAGTTCTATATATGGTAAGTATTTATGGATGTACACCGTGATAGAGTTCTATATATGGTAAGTATTTATGGATGCTCTCCGTGATAGAGTTCTATATATGGTAAGTATTTATAGATGTACACCGTGATAGAGTTCTATATATGGTAAGTATTTATGGATGTACACCGTGATAGAGTTCTATATATGGTAAGTATTTATGGATGTACACCATGATAGAGTTCTATATATGGTAAGTATTTATGGATGTACACCGTGATAGAGTTCTATATATGGTAAGTATTTATGGATGTACTCCGTGATAGAGTTCTATATATGGTAAGTATTTATAGATGTCCTCCATGGTAGAGTTCTATATATGGTAGGTATTTATGGATGTACACCATGGCAGAGTTCTATATATGGTAAGTATTTATGGATGTACTCCGTGATAGAGTTCTATATATGGTAAGTATTTATCGATGTACACCATGGCAGAGTTATATATATGGTAAGTATGTATGGATGTACTCCGTGATAGAGTTCTATATATGGTAAGTATTTATGGATGTACACCATGGCAGAGTTCTATATATGGTAAGTATTTATGGATGTACACCATGGCAGAGTTCTATATATGGTAAGTATTTATGGATGTACTCCGTGATAGAGTTCTATATATGGTAAGTATTTATCGATGTACACCATGGCAGAGTTATATATATGGTAAGTATGTATGGATGTACTCCGTGATAGAGTTCTATATATGGTAAGTATTTATGGATGTACACCATGGCAGAGTTCTATATATGGTACGTATTTATGTATGTACACCATGGCTGAGTTCTATATATGGTAAGTATTTATGGATGTACTCCGTGATAGGGTTCTATATATGGTAAGTATTTATGGATGTACACCGTGATAGAGTTCTATATATGGTAAGTATTTATGGATGTACTCCGTGATAGAGTTCTATATATGGTAAGTATTTATGAATGTATACCATGATAGAGTTCTATATATGGTAAGTATTTATGGATGTACACCATGATAGAGTTCTATATATGGTAAGTATTTATGGATGTACACCATGATAGAGTTCTATATATGGTAAGTATTTATGGATGTACACCATGACAGAGTTCTATATATGGTAAGTATTTATGGATGCGCCCCATGACATGCGCGATGGTCTGTGATAAAACAGAAGACATCAAATAAGAGAACCAGTCTACATTTTTTAGGTATTCAGGGGTAGTAACTGGAAACGTGTGTTTTTGTCGAGAAATGGTATTTGGTTGATGCTACAATGTATGTTGGGTTCTAACATGGTCCTGTGATGTAGTAACCCCGATGGGTCCAGGGTATGTTCCGGTTGCATGTGGTTTGGTATACGTACACAAATACATTCCTATGTTATGAATTGCCTTGTTCAATGCTCTATTGCCAATATGCATATTCTGTTTCCAATAGAGTTTGCTGTACTATATATAACGTCTAAGCGTATTACATGTAACATATTTAAACCGGCGTACATGCAACTGTAATATCCAATATATCTCTAAGCTTCTCAGATCTTTTCAGAATAGCGTGACAGTTACTGAGTTTATATCCATGGCGGGTGAACTTTACAATTAGAATTGCAAACAACGTACATCTTTAACAAATATTGATTTGATTTACCCATATTTTATTGCATATGTAATACATTCAACAATGCAATCTTACATACGAGCATGAATCAGATGTGAAATAAGTTAGCAGATTATAAGGCACATATATACATTTGTGTAACACAGCAAAAGGGTCGGGTCGACAAATTAGAAGCAACATTAGAAAACGGCCCTTCCAAATAATCAAACTTTATTTTACAAAATGTGCAATATCGTCTCAGTATTTTCAATTATACTTTATCGATGTTGATATTGATTAACTGGAAAATATATATAGTAAGCCGAAATTTCAAAGTTAGGTATGTCGGAAATGTTAATGTAAAGATGAAAATGAGAAACAGAAAGACTAAGAATTTTAAAATCACTGGATTAAAGAACTGCAACTAATATTGTGCAATTTGTAACACAGTTTTATCTCATTCATGTTACATATTATCTGTATAATCATCTGGGTTCGTCTTCGATCAGGGTGGGGTATTGGCTCATGGTAACCCATGCACTGATTCTATACTGGCTTACTTCCCTTGCTTCAGGACACATTGACGTCATTTAGTGCAGTGCGTGGATTGGTCGATAATTGCATCACTAGCTTTTTTCATATTGATTGGTAGACAATCAAATCCATACGCCATTTTCCTTGCTGTAATCGCAATACCAAATATCTTGTAAAATTGGAAATAAATGTGTTTATGTTCATTTATATTAATCAGAAGACTTTCCTTATTAAGTCAAAACAAAATTAACATATAATTGCTTAGCGATCAACCGTTATTTGTGTGTAATTTCACTGTGTTGATAGCTTCCCCCCCCCCCCAACTATTCAAATAGCATCGTATCGACCGAATTATACAACATGTGCGTGACGTATCTAATCTTGGTTAAGGAGGCTAATTACCATAATTTCAAAGACAATAAACGAAAACGACTTCCTCAATTAACATTTAATAGCTCACAACATAGTTTGTAAGCATACGTTGTCGCTGTTGTTGTCGTCGTTGTTGTTGTTGTTGTTGTTATCGCCGTCGTCGTCGTGGTCGTCGTCGTCGTCGTTGGTGGTGGTGGTGGTGGTGGTGTCGTTGTCGTTGTTGTTGTTGTTGTTGTAAGTTGCATAATTAATTACATGCATGTACATAAGATGTTGTTTCGTGTTGTGTGTTGGTACATTTGCATTTGAAGCATAGTAATCTGATAGAGACAGTATAATATTATATCTTAAAAAGAGTCAGCACCTTAGATGGATTTTGTCGATAATTGTTTACAATAGCAGCTATGAAACCAGTGTGTAATATTGAAATACAGGTACGAATATTATTAATAATAATTTAAATAATATTAAAACAATGTTGATGAACATTGATTGCGTTTTTTAATAGTTCAAAGTTAAATACGATTATGTATATGCTATAAAATGGTCAATGAGGCAATGAAACCACATAATTTGGACTAAGATGCAACGTAGCGTGGTACCAAGTATATATATATAGCCATGTAACATAGACTATCATAGCCTGGTTCAAGCGCCCCAATGTCCCACAGTTAGCACTGTTCAGCGAGGCTAAGAGGGCAATGGGCAACCACGCGGACTACGCAACATTAGTGTAGCATTTAAGTTAAGTAATTAAAGAACAATTTCCTTCGCAATTACCATACAAACCTACACGCGATTACATCTGCTTTACAATAGAGATAACGTCCATCGAAATATGTATATTAAGCGTTTTTAGTTCTATGTAAATGGCGCTAAGATACATTGCGTGTGCGCTTCCATTAGATGCTGGAGGTTTTATTATTATAAACATTGCTTATAGAATGATAAACATTGGGTGTATTAGGATGCAGGTTTCACAAACAACAACATTAGTATAATAAATTAAAGGTACTTCATTACTTGCGTAGACGTTGTACACAGTGTTATTTGAAATTCCGTAAAGTCAGAAATTGAAGAAATAACATTCGTATTTGCGTCGAATAAAGGATGGTTTGGTTTTCTGACCCGTAGCCCTAAGTGGTGAATTCCTGCCCTCCCTGGCCTGGAGGTTATAACGCTTTTCTTCAATCACAAACGTAGGCTTAGTCTTAGTATTGGTTCAGCTCCCGGGAAAAAATCGGAATCAACCAATCAAATCGCTTGAGCTTGAGTTTGAAATCTGAGAAAAGTTGTATGACCTCGGGACAGAACGACACACCAATGTGTATTAATGTTATGTTTAGAGTGCGTAAATGTGATAAAAATATTACAAAAATGCCGTCACGTTTTGGCGTCACTCACTAAATTATGTTTTATTGCAGATTTAAACACTTTAAGTTATAATACAATGTACATATATATATATATATATATATATATATACCTTGGACGAATGTGCATGATACAAGATAGCGAACAGTGAAACAACATTTGTAGTGACAATCTACATACACGCACGCACGCACGCACGCACGCACGCACGCACGCACGCACGCACGCACGCACGCACGCACGCACGCACGCACAGACGCGCACACGCACGCACACACACAGAGCACACACACAGACCCACAGACGCGCGCGCGCATTCACGCACGCACGCACGCACTAAACAAGTCAGCATACACACAAAGAGAAGGTCATGTAATTTGATACCCTGAAACATTTGGGTTTTAAAACATTTCCTGAACTATTATATTTCGTTTAATAATATTTAGTGAAACGCTATTTTCAATGTGTATTCAATAACTGCATGTATAATACAGTGTACATGGATATATCCAAATATTATCCGAATGTATATATGCATACACATCTATATGTCATACATACAAGCTCAATTAATGTACAATACCATTCCTTATTGTGTTACCTTGTCGGAATTATGTCTTAATTTCTTATGAATAACACATCATAGCCATAATTTATGCCAAATTTCAAAACGCAAAATTAAATATAAAATATTAGGTATGTTTGTCTACTATCATCAAACAAGTAAATGATATGGTTATATTACCTTGACACCTGTACATAATAGTCTTAGCTGTCCATAGATTCATAGAAAAGTCTAAACGTTTCTAACAATATGTATGTAAACAGAGACTGACGGGCTTGTATAGTGTACACCATAACAACTGTATGTGTTATTTCATCGCTTTCTACCCCCTCCCATTCCCCGTTTATCTAGCTATGATTTCATACACTTATATATGCTGGTCTTACTACATAATACGTTTACGTCTTAGTCGCCTATAGTGCACAAATTTATATATGCAATGGAAATAATCCCAATAAGCTTTAAGCTTTCAATTAAATCCATTTTCATTCTGTATACATTAGATATGTACTGTACATTATGAATGAATACATATGTTTAATCCAAACCAAAACAATATATACTATATACATTATTATTATAATAGAATAACATACAAACACGATTCACATTTGCAAAGGATATACATGTACTTACAGATATGAAAACTATCGATGCGCAATCAAAATAACGTACGTAATTCCAAAAAGGACGCTATGCTTACATACGTGTGCATATCGAAAACTCAGCCTTCGCAATTTGTATCCACACAAGTCACTGTATATAATTCATGAATAATTTCCCAACAATTGCTGTACCGAGGATCACCGTAATATTCCGACGCGATACTTTCAATGAATACCATTCTGTTAAATACTATCGGTAAAAGTGAACAAGGAAATTATTGGAAAATCTCCCCCAGAAACATGACTACTGTAACGACTTGTTAGGACAGCGCTACGATAACATGCGAATATGATATTAAAGTGGCCATTAAGTTAGCTAACTTTGGACTCGCGTGAGCATCAAAATGAATCGGCCTGTAATTCCAGAAAATAGATATGACATGTGTCGTGTTAGTGGAAATAGGATGATCATATGGCATGCCATGGTACTACGATACTACTGTCACTAGCATACCATACCTCAGGTGTCCGTCCTAGTGTTAGAACGAGTATTACAATAGACGTAACATGCAATGTAGGGAACAGTACAGGAACATTGAACTAGACGCAGAATAAACAGGTACAGTCATACCTCAATAATAATAACTGGGAGAGTCTATGACCACAAAGCTGTTGCGACTATACCCCCCCCCCCCTCATACAAATGATATTCAAGAAGTGCTTTCTTATAAAGTCTTCGTTTATCATAGTGTCACTCCTATTACCAGCCATTTCTGACATGTGATACTCACCTCTTATGAACATCAGTACTTCCCGAATCATATCCTTGTAGGTCAATCTGATATGCAATCGGTAACCAATATTTAACTAGCTGGCTGCTCACCTACCTGCCATATCGACTCCCCGCGCCATAGGCGGACTAGACGCCCGTCGTCCCCCTTTTGACCTCATTGATTAAGTATAATCACCGTAAGTTACAGACATCTTCTAGGGGGTAACTCCCATATACTCCCTCACGTACTTATAACCTTCGACGCTCAATATGCGCCCTGTCTCGTTTCTGACCCACCCTGCCCACCCTGCCCGTTCCACACTCTAGAATAAACCATAACTATAAGGCACTGGTCGGATATAATGTAACCAATTGGCACATATGAGATGATCGACGATGTGCAAAAATACTAAAGTAAACATAATGTAAACATAATGTAAACATAATGTAAACATAATGTAAACATAATGTAAACATAAAGTAAACATAATGTAAATATAATGTAAACATAAAGTAAACATAATGTAAACATAAAGTAAACATAATGTAAACATAATGTAAACTTAATGTAAACATAATGTAAACATAATGTAAACATAAAGTAAACATAAAGTAAACATAATGTAAACATAAAGTAAGCATAATGTAAACATAATGTAAACAAGACTATATCACATACTGACATTTTAAATGTTTTATGTTGTTTGTTTTTGGGGTTAAATTTGCGCTTAGGACATGTAGTGACTCTCCATGATGGAGGAAGGAAGATCCTCCGAGCAGTATTTCAGACACGGAGATTCCACAAGTCACTTTGGGATAATTTCCTCAATTGAATGAATTCGAGACGCCAACTGGGATACGAACCTACATCGATGTGGGTCGAGTAATTTGAAGGCAATGGCCTCACTCGGCAGTGGACGGAGGCCCCTTATTTTAATTTAAAACAAAAAGAAACAAAAAAACTAAAACGAACAAAATATGCACGATCACCGATATTCTAGTTATTTATGCAGTTTATCCATGTGAGTGTGACGGTAGGCGATTTTAATATGTACAGTAATGCTGTAATAAACAACGGACCTCTTTGTTCACGTCAGTAACAGCCCCACTACTCGTTCCATTCGTTATTGTTATGTTGTCTGTACCACACAATGAGAAGAATTGTTGCTCCTGGGAGAACATTATTGTGAGCAAGTTGTATTCAGGATCTGTGAAAATGGAAGTTCCAATAGATGATTAGCATGTTACTTGTATGTGGGAGATGTCTTTTTAAACGATAGTGACAAACGAATGTGTTTATTTTGCTCTTATCCCTTCAGTATTTACATACCTATCTTAGCAGACGTATTAGCTATAGCTGATTACATTCTTCCATCGCTCATCGCTGTATGTTCGAATCCCACTGTGGTGTCGAATTATGAAAGTCGTGATGTGATAGCGCAGTCGTAGCGCGTTCGCTTCAGGTGTGAGAGGCCCGGAGTTGTTCCCAGCTGTAGCCATTACGATTGTGCCTTTAAACAAGTCACTTAAGTTCCACATTGCCTCTTCTGTCTCCCTCGTGGCGATGGTTTCCATCAGGAATGAGGTCTCGAGAGCGATTAATCTAACGTTGTAAACACTTATTACGCAATCGAGTTAAAATAAACTAATTATTTCATATGGGGAAGCTGTAGGTCGGTGGTTCTACCCTAGTCTGTACTTGCAATACTGCTCGGAGAGGCACCCGGCGTCTTCCTTCACCTTCATAATAGGGGAATAGTTACCATACGACATAAGCTGTTGGTGCGACTTTAAATTCCACAAAAACAAACAATACATTATTTCACACTACACAGACGGATGTGTAGTCCAGGGTAAATACCCTGGACTGGTAATCCAGTGGTCGCAGGTTCGATCCCCCGCCTGGCCCTAATAAAATTAACAGTCTTTCAGAGGTCTCATGTCGGTACTTTACACCATGCACGTAAAAGAACCAGAGGCGACTCTGGAATGGGTCTCTGTCTGTATCATTGCACTATCCTCCAAAAGTCTAAATTGACTAAATTCTTCAGGAGACGTTGCTCATATGGGCAACCGGTAGCGACGATAAATAAACGTAAAACCCACACTTTCACACTGCATTCCCAACGAGAACCTAATTCGGTAAAGAAGGATCGTTTCGAGAAAGATTGCATCAGTGTTGGATTGCTTCGTTATTATTCGTGTATATTATATAAATGTAGATGCATTCATGTTTGCCTCATCTCCAAGTGCCCACCTGATCGATTTTACATGACCACCCGTGTTTCTCGATAACAAATGATTAGTATTAAGTAAATTGTTGATGCACAGCATTATAAAATAAACACATTTTACTTCTTTTAATACCTCTATCTTTATTATACAGTCTACACCCGTTATGTCGAATTCCGTCGGACCGAACAAAATACTTCGACATAACCGAAGTTTGACTTAACGAATTTCGATATAAACAGATCCAGTTATATGCATAATAATAGTGTCTGAAACGGGACTTTGCTCCGACTTCGAGATAACCGGAGAATTCGACATAACCGACTTTGACATGACGGATGTAGACTGTATGTTTCGAATTCATACCTACACAGTGTACAAAGACATTTTCTCCGGCAACTTAATGTTCTGCATCAACCGTGTACATGTACAATACTATAATATTATCACAAATATATATTATAATATGATCGTGTCTGATAAAATGGGGCCAAATGCCAAATTTAGAAAGGTTGTATTTTGAATGTATCGTATAATATCTTCATTGAAATTGATAGAAATAAATGATTCATGAAAAAAAGTGAAAAGCGTTGCCTAGCAACCAATATTATATACTGACGCCAACTAAAAACGCCTCACAGAAAAAGTGCGATAACTGTGTACATACCCACGATATGTATGTCACTATTTGCCTACCGTAGTGTTTTTTCTTCTCTAATCTACCGAAGCATGGAATTTACCTCAGTTCGTCCTGTTGGCTAAAGCCATGACTCATCGCACCGTATGCCCGTGCATCCCGTGCGCTTTCACCACGTGGTTATGTCGGTCAAAATTAAACATTTTCAAAATGCCAAGGATAAATAACGAAGTCTCAAAGTCACGTGGCAAGACGCTTTAACGTTGCAAGATCGGCAATAGTGCGTCTTGTTCGACGGGTAAACGCAACAGTGAGTCTGTCTGATAGGCCCCGACAAGGTGCGCCCCGTGTGACGTCTGTACGACAGGATAATTTCATAAGTCAACGTCACCTGCGAAACCGTTTCATAACGGCGCAATCCATAACGTCGGTGGTCATAGGACATCGCGGAAGGAATGTAAGTCGGAATACAGTAAGGAGACGTCTCCGGGAGCGTGGAATATTGTGCAGCGACCGTACCGTGGTGTAGTGATGACGGACCGTCACCTTCGGGAACGTCGGCAATGGGTTCAAAACAGCATCGGAGGACGTTTGCGTGATGTTGTATTTAGTGATTAATCTCGCTTTAATGTTTCCTTTGCCGACATACGTGTTCGCGTTTACCGTCGACGTAATGTGGACTGGGGCACAACCGTTTTGGTGGGGGTGGTGTAATGGTTTGGGCAGCGACAAACCACATCTTTAGAGATGGCCTGGTTGTTATTAATGGGAATGTCAGCACCAGAGAGTATGTAAACAAAGTTATTCGTCCTGTAGTCGTTTCAATGTTTCAGTAACGCCCTGGCCTTACATTTCAACATGACAATGCGCGCCCCACACGGCCATATTTACCAGAAACGTCCTCATGGCCAATAATATTGACGTTCTGTCATGGCCTGCTAACTCTCCCGATTGTAACCCAATTGAACACATGTGGGACGTCCTTGGACGTCGTTTACGTCGACGTAACCCACAGTCGCAAACGTCCAAGAATTGACAAATGCTCTTCGTGGCGAGTGGGCTAGCATCTCCTACGTAATATGTGTGGGTCCATGAGACGGCGAGTGCATGTAGTGATAGCAAGTCAGGGAGGCCACACGCGGTACTGACGAATTTTATGGGGGTACGTTTGTTGAAACGGCTGTTAAATCCGTGTAATGTTTAATTAAGCTCAGGTATCACGTGATATGAGTAGAAATATTCCCAAAGTCTTTTTCTAAATCACAAAATCATGCATTCAATATTTAGTTCATGAAATATGGCGCGACAAATGGAGGTGAAGCGTTTTTTATGGACGTCATTATATATTCAGTAGAAACTTAACAATAATTATATTGTTTTAAATAAAGGAATAGCTATGAAATAACATGCTAGAACAACGTTTGTTTAATCGTATTGTATTGTTCTATATTACGGTACAAAATACATACAAAGTCAGCAAACATGCGTTGATCCACGGGGTGTTTTTTATTTAAGTTTATTTAACGTCGCTACTTGTTTCCCATTTGAGCGACGGGCAGTTTACCTAACAACACCTTTTCTGGACAGGCTCCAGCGGTTAACCAGTACTTGGTGCACCAAGCTCCGTAAGAAACTGCCAACCTTTTCATATAAATGAGACACGGTCTGAGCGGGGCTCGAACCCATGGCCATCAGAGATGATAGGTTACAGTGGTATACAAGTCAGCGACCGTAACCACTCGACCACGGAGGCGGTCTCAACGTGTTTTTAAAACATAATTTTCTATTATATAGATATGAGGTCATGCATGAATGGAGACGATTGTGCTATTTAGGGAGGATTGGTAAGGGAGAGAATTCGCATGACTGGCTTTCTTGTAAGTGCGCAGTCAGATACAATACGAACAGCAGAAACACATGATTCTAAGAAATAATACAGGAGCTTTAATGAATAGTAAGTAATTCTAATCAATTTAGCCAAGTTTCGCTTCCATTCAACACTATATTTGTGTTTAGAATCTGATGTATACGGGTTGCATTAATGGGCTACATGCATTAGGCAGGCATGCAGGCAGGGCAGGGCAGGACGGGCAGGGCAGGGCAAGGCAGGGCAGGGCATGGCAGGGCAGGGCAGGGCAGGGCAGGGCAAATACACAGCAGATCATATTTGAATAAAACCAACAAAATATGCATGTACAATATATAACTACAATAAAACTAACTATACAGATTTGTTCTGGTAGTATTAAAATTCCATGACAGGTTTTGGCACTGTACTGTATAGGTATTTTACAATGAAAGAACAAGTGGTCAGCAATTTTGTTTTAGAAACCACATTCACATACAGACTTTATTACGTTTATTTATCGTCGCTACTGGTGGCCCATATGAGCGACGCCTCCTGAAGAGATTAGTCAATTTAGATTTTTGGAGGATAGTGCAATGATACAGACAGACCCATTCCAGAGTCTACTCTGGTTCTTTTACGTGCACGGTGTAACGCACCGACACGAGACCTCGGTTTAAAGTCCCAATCCGAAAGACTGTTAATTTTATTAAGGTCAGATGGGGGATCAAACCTGCGATCCCTGGATTCCCCGTCCATCGTGTTAACCACTGGATCACAGATCCGTCTGTATCATAATTTATCTTTCAACAGATTCCTATATATAGGTCATGTTACGTACACATATATGTTTGCCTTACGGAGTACGTTCTCTGTCCTATCAAGAAAGTTTTGGGGAAATCAAGCGATTTAATTAAGAAATAATAAGTATCAACCGTGGTATATCGCAGAATAACCCTCGTTTGAAGTTCTTATGCGTAGAAATATATCACGAAGGCCTTCGTGATATATTTCTACGAATAAGAACGACAAACGAGGGTTATTCTGCGATATACCACGGTTGATACTTATTATTTGATTCTAACACGACTTACTTCTAATAATTTTAGACGAGAATCAAAGGAGTATTTTCTTCAAACGCCGTGCTACTCCGCTGCATTTGGCTTTCGAAATTTCCTCCCGCGTAAGGGGTGATGACGTTATTTTTTATGGAAAATATCAATCTAGTGCATAAATGAACAAAAGTTGTAACTGATCAATAATTTTATTTATTTTATCAAATAAAAATGTACAGAATAGTAACTGAAACGTTACTTAACAGAAAAACAAGACGGACAAGAGATTATCTGATTCTAAAAATAGCTCACTTCCGCGAATTCCCACGGTAGTGTTTTACAAACATCACGTGACTTTCATTCATAAAACTTTACACGCATTGTATAAATGGAATAGCCAAAACACGGTGCGCGCAGCATAGTTCAAGGTAGGTATATCGCAGAATAACCCGAGGTAGATTTTACTCTACAAGTATGTATGTTATTAGCTGGATCGTGTTAGAATATAGCATACTATAACGGTACAGCTAGCCTAGGTTCCAGTCTGTCCATTTTTCACTTTTTAACTTATGGCAAAATGATATGACCAAAAACTCAATACGGCCCAATTAATAGTATCAGTGTTAAAATATATTTATTTGACTGACCAGGCAAAATATATGGACGCCTGTTCCCAGGCTATGATGCAGCGTATGAAAGGCAAATAAAATATTTACATTAGCATGAACAGAACAGAACAGAACAACATTTTATTATCAGACGTGTGCATAGTGCATAATCATATATACAAAATCATATAATATATACTCATACGAAAAATAAAGTGTGCACTTGGCTTGATTAGAGGGAGAATTGTATACTTATATACAGTCAAAGGAAAAAGAAAGTATACATTTTTATTTTAAAAATTATTTCATAATTGGCTAATAGCGACTACTCAAGTTTCATGAAATATGCGTTTAGCTCACGGATAGCAATTGACACGCCCAATTCAATCGAACTGTTGCTGTACAGACTGAGTTTAGCCTAGGAAAAAGAAGCACGGATTAAACGGATTAAAAAACAACACTGATTCATGGGGAGACTCACTGAAAATTAACGCTGTGAAGCCGTTGGGATGTTGCGTGCTGGCTCTTCACAGTTAGCGGTTGCACGCCACTTTAACTGCACTCGTGTCACTGTACGAAAGCTGGTCCAACGAACGCTACAATACAACAGGCACGGTGGAAGATAGACCCAGAAGTGGTAGGCCGCGTGTGCTTACGGCGTGTCAAGACGTCCACATCAGGACCACACATCTACGAGACCGCTTCAATGCAGTGTCAAAAACGCCCCGAGAAACCATAGGAACTCATGGGAGACGTGTTGATCCAAATACAGTAAGCAGTCGGCTGAAAGCTTATGGTATAACTGCAAGACGACCTTACACTGGCACCATTCTAACAAGAAAACATCGTCAGAATCGTTTACTCTGGTACCAACGTCATATTCGCTGGACAATACGTCAGTGGGGAACCGTTCTTTTCATTGACGAGTCGAAGTTTAACGTCAGTCATGTGGATGGACGTAAACGTGTATGGAGATGGCGAGGGGAGCGCTTTGCACGATGCTGCATCCGCGAGGTGGACAGATGGGGAGGTGGAAATGTACATATATGGGGTGGTATCACAGCATTCAACAAGACTGACATTGTCGTGCTAGCAGGAAATATCAATGCTCTCCAGTATCGAAGTCCTAGCACCAGTTGTAGTGCCGTTCATGGGACGTCATCTACAGCGGGGTATAATGCAACAGGATAATGCACGCCCGCACACTGCCATACTTAATATGCAGTATTTTCAACAGCAGAACATTAATGTGATGGACTGGCTTGCTAACTCACCAGACCTGAACCCTATCGATCACATTTGGAGTGAGTTGGGACGGTCTGTACGTGAAAGAAACCCTGTCCCGTCAAACGTTGCAGAATAGAGAGCAGCATTGCTTCATGCCTGGAATGCTATGCCACACGCGGAATTACTGTCCGTAATACAGTCGACGAGAAAAAGATGTTTAACGCGTAACAGCTCAAGGGGGTCACACAAAGTATTGACATTTCTGTAATTCTGTTTTACACATGAAGTGATTTTTTCACATTGTCTTACAATAAAATGATTTGAATTTCTGTTTTGTGATTCAACAATATGATGAAATATGTACAAAATTGCTATGCAATAAATTCATTGTACTTTGAACTATCAACTTTATATACAGTGTATACTTTCTTTTTTCATTCAAAATATAGGCATGTTTGGTATTAAAATGTGCAAACATGTTTTGGCTACACGAAGTTTTACTCTTAAATGAAATTTGATAATTATCAGAACATGTGAATATAAGTATAACATTTTCCCTCTAACAAAGTGCACACTTTCTTTTACGTGTGGGTATACTTACATCACGTAACTGGTTAGATACACATTCAAGTGTGTTAATTGTATTTGTAAGAGGATGAACTTTTCAGCAGAATATCATACAGTATCGGGTATTATTCATCAAGAAACACATTAAACTGTGGTTAGTTTATACACATTTATTTTAGCTCGATTGCGAAACAAGTTCTTACAACTTATATTAATCACTCTCGAGACCTCATTCCTGATGGAATCCATCGCCACGAAGAGGCAACGTGGAATGTATATGCCTTGCCTAAGGGCACACTCGTAATGGCTCCAGCGGTTAACTGTGGTTAGTTTAGCATGTTGCTACAAGACTTACTGCTGCTATACCTGCTTCTAAAACATTGTTCAACATCTATTATTGATCACTTTATACTCCTTTCTCTGGGTGAATCTGTCTAATCTCACTTTCTGATCAAATGGCTTATCAAACTCAGTCATAAATTCCTCGCATCAGCGCCAATTCCTATGAAAAGACACTGTTGATGATTGAAAATATAGCGTTGCCAGGAAATTACCGCATTTGTCCAGAAAATGTGAAGCGTTTGACGTACGGATTCTCTGTTACAACACGTGTGCTATTTCATGGCTACAATCCTGCTTCAAAGCACGTGCAGAGTAAAACTGTCAAATTGTAATACACCCGCTCTGGCATTTGATCTACGCATCACATAACATATATCCTGATTTTGTTTTGGTCACTATGTTAATTGTGTTGCATACGTCAATGATTTATGCATAGGGTATAAGTCGAAAACGGTCCAAAGTGAGGAACATGGCGTCGAACAAAGTACCAATATTTACATATTGGATCTGTTTAAGGCTTATATAAAACACACATTATATAACAAGTTAAAATGTTAATTTCGTACATTTAAGCATAGGAATTAATATAATACTCTGGCCTAAAGACCTCTTTACTTTTTACGTTTGTGCGTTCCGTATGTTAAATAGCTATTCACTTTGTACGTGTATACGTTCCCTATGTTAAAGACCTCTTTACTTTTTACGTGTATACGTTCCCTATGTTAAAGACCTCTTCACTTTGTACGTGTATACGTTCCCTATGTTAAAGACCTCTTCACTGTGTACGTGTATATGTTCTCTCTGTTAAAGACCTCTTCACTTTGTACGTGTATACGTTCCCTATGTTAAAGACCTCTTCACTTTTACGTTTATACGTTCCCTCTGTTAAAGACCTCTTCAATTTTTACTTTTATATTTTGCCTCTGTTAAAGACTTCTTCACTTTTAACTTTTATATGTTGCCTCTGTTAAAGACCTCTTCACTTTGTACATTTATACGTTCCCTCTGTTAAATACCTTGTCACTTTGTACGTTTATACTTTTCCTCTGTTAAAGACGTCTTCACTTTGTACGTCTATACGTTCCCTCTATTAAAGACCTCTTCACTTTGTACATTTATACGTTCCCTCTATTAAAGACGTCTTCACTTTGTACGTTTATATGTTCCCTCTGTTAAAGACCTTGTCACTTTGTACGTTTATACGTTCCCTCTATTAAAGACCTCTTCACTTTGTACGTGTATACGTTCCCTCTATTAAAGACCTTGTCACTTTGTACGTGTATACTTTCCCTCTGTTAAAGACCTCTTCACTTTGTACGTTTATACGTTCCCTCTATTAAAGACCTTGTCACTTTGTACGTGTATACGTTCCCTATGTTAAAGACCTCTTCACTTTGTACGTGTATACGTTCCCTCTATTAAAGACCTTGTCACTTTGTACGTGTATACTTTCCCTATGTCAAAGACCTCTTCACTTTGTACGTGTATACGTTCCCTCTATTAAAGACCTCTTCACTTTGTACGTGTATACGTTCCCTCTAATAAAGACCTTGTCACGTTGTACGTGTATACGTTCCATCTATTAACGACCTCTTCACTTTGTACGTGTATACGTTCCCTCTATTATAGACCTCTTCACTTTGTACGTTTATACGTTCCCTCTATTAAAGACGTCTTCATTGTGTACGTTTATATGTTCCCTATGTTAAAGACCTCTTCACTTTGTACGTGTATACGTTCCCTCTGTTAAATACCTCTTCACTGTGTACGTGTATACGTTCCCAATGTTAAAGACCTCTTCACTGTGTACGTGTATACGTTCCCTCTATTAAAGACCTCTTCACTTTGTACGTTTATACGTTCCCTCTATTAAAGACCTTGTCACTTTGTACGTGTATACGTTCCCTCTATTAAAGACCTTTTCACTTTGTACGTGTATACGTTCCCTCTATTAAAGACCTCTTCACTTTGTACGTGTATACGTTCCCTCTATTAAAGACCTTGTCACTTTGTACGTGTATACGTTCCCTCTATTAAAGACGTCTTCATTTTGTACGTTTATATGTTCCCTATGTTAAAGACCTCTTCACTTTGTACGTGTATACGTTCCCTCTGTTAAATACCTCTTCACTGTGTACGTGTATACGTTCCCAATGTTAAAGACCTCTTCACTGTGTACGTGTATACGTTCCCTCTATTAAAGACCTTGTCACTTTGTACGTGTATACGTTCGCTCTATTAAAGACCTCTTCACTTTGTACGTGTATACGTTCCCTCTATTAAAGACCTCTTCACTTTGTACGTTTATACGTTCCCTCTATTAAAGACCTTGTCACTTTGTACGTGTATACGTTCCCTCTATTAAAGACCTTGTCACTTTGTACGTGTATACGTTCCCTCTATTAAAGACCTCTTCACTTTGTACGTGTATACGTTCCCTCTATTAAAGACCTTGTCACTTTGTACGTGTATACGTTCCCTCTATTAAAGACGTCTTCACTTTGTACGTTTATATGTTCCCTATGTTAAAGACCTCTTCACTTGTACGTGTATACGTTCCCTCTGTTAAAGACCTCTTCACTGTGTACGCGTATACGTTCCCTATGTTAAAGACATCTTCACTGTGTACGTGTATACGTTCCCTATGTTAAAGACCTCTTCACTTTGTACGTGTATACGTTCCCTCTATTAAAGACCTTGTCACTTTGTACGTGTATACGTTCGCTCTATTAAAGACCTCTTCACTTTGTACGTGTATACGTTCCCTCTATTAAAGACCTCTTCACTTTGTACGTTTATACGTTCCCTCTATTAAAGACCTTGTCACTTTGTACGTGTATACGTTCCCTCTATTAAAGACCTTGTCACTTTGTACGTGTATACGTTCCCTCTATTAAAGACCTCTTCACTTTGTACGTGTATACGTTCCCTCTATTAAAGACCTTGTCACTTTGTACGTTTATACGTTCCCTCTATTAAAGACGTCTTCACTTTGTACGTTTATATGTTCCCTATGTTGAAGACCTCTTCACTTTGTACGTGTATACGTTCCCTCTGTTAAAGACCTCTTCACTGTGTACGTGTATACGTTCCCTATGTTAAAGACCTCTTCACTGTGTACGTGTATACGTTCCCTATGTTAAAGACCTCTTCACTTTGTACGTGTATACGTTCCCTCTGTTAAAGACGTCTTCACTTTGTACGTGTATACGTTCCCTCTATTAAAGACCTTGTCACTTTGTACGTTTATACGTTCCCTCTATTAAAGACCTTGTCACTTTGTACGTTTATACGTTCCCTCTGTTAAAGACCTTGTCACTGTGTACGTTTATACTTTCCCTCTATTAAAGACCTCTTCACTTTGTACGTGTATACGTTCCCTCTGTTAAATACCTCTTCACTTTGTACGTTTATACTTTCCCTCTATTAAAGACCTCTTCACTTTGTACGTTTATACTTTCCCTCTATTAAAGACCTCTTCACTTTGTACGTTTATACTTTCCCTCTATTAAAGACCTCTTCACTTTGTACGTTATTACGTTCCCTCTATTAAAGACCTCTTAACTTTGTACGTTTATACTTTCCCTCTATTAAAGACCTCTTCACTTTGTACGTTTATATGTTCCCTATGTTAAAGACGTCTTCACTTTGTACGTTTATGTGTTCCCTATGTTAAAGACCTCTTCACTTTGTACGTGTATACGTTCCCTCTATTAAAGACCTTGTCACTTTGTATGTTTATACGTTCCCTATGTTAAAGACCTCTTCACTTTGTACGTGTATACGTTCCCTATGTTAAAGACCTCTTCACTTTGTACGTGTATACGTTCCCGCTATTAAAGACCTTGTCACGTTGTACGTGTATACGTTCCCTCTATTAAAGACCTTGTCACTTTGTACGTGTATACGTTCCCTCTATAAAAGACCTTGTCACTTTGTACGTGTATGCGTTCCCTCTATTAAAGACCTTTTCACTTTGTACGTGTATACGTTCCGTCTATTAAAGACCTCTTCACTTTGTACGTTTATACGTTCCCTCTATTAAAGACCTTGTCACTTTGTACGTGTATACGTTCCCTCTATTAAAGACCTTGTCACTTTGTACGTTTATACGTTCCCTCTATTAAAGACGTCTTCACTTTGTACGTTTATATGTTCCCTATGTTAAAGACCTCTTCACTGTGTACGTGTATACGTTCCCTCTGTTAAAGACCTCTTCACTTTGTACGTGTATACGTTCCCTATGTTTAAGACCTCTTCACTTTGTACGTGTATACGTTCCCTATGTTAAAGACCTCTTCACTTTGTACGTGTATACGTTCTCTCTGTTAAAGACGTCTTCACTTTGTACGTGTATACGTTCCTCCAGTTAAAGACCTCTTCACTTTGTACGTTTTTATGTTCCCTCTGTTAAAGACGTTTATATGGAGAATTGAGAGCAATGGACTTGAAACAGATCTTTTTCAGACAAGTGATATATAGGCCTCTAACAATGGTAGATACAATGAAATAGCTTGAGTTTCGTGTGACCCTACTGTGGAATTGGTTCCGGGTCGTTGTAGCCTAGAAAGTAGTTTTTTTGCAATCAAGCAGACCTTAATTTGATGATGTTGTAACTGTAGAAGCAGAGCATGTTTGCATTCCTTGGTGCATCTGTGGCATTTGTGCTCATTTGAAAAAGACATTTTGTGAATTTATTTCAGTACTACTTGCTCCAGCGCATTGGTGAGTAAACAACCCTACATGACAGCTAGGATCCCTACGCGTTCCATTTTTAACCGGTGTTTGTTTACATTTGAAAATTGAGAAAAACTTTGATGGTGATGCCATGACTTACTTGTGTCTAACGGCAAGCATGGAGCTGGAGTTTACAGAACTGCATGCGTTAAAAGTGGATTCTTGTTTGGAACTGAGAATTTGACTGGTGACAGTTCATCGATTTTCCATAGCACGAAAAAGGAGAACATACAGTGGTGTACAACCGTTTGGGAACCCGGATGAAGAAGGAGAACATACAGTGGTGTACAACCGTTTGGGAACCCGGATGAAGAAGGAGAAACTACAGTGGTGTACAACCGTTTGGGAACCCGGATGAAGAAGGAGAACATACAGTGGTGTACAACCGTTTGAGAACCCGGATAAAGAAGGAGAAAATACAGTGGTGTACAACCGTTGGGAACCCGGATGAAGATAATACTCTCCTCTCTATGTTGAGAATTGAGAGTCTGAGGAATCAAGCAGGATCACAATGTACTTGACGCAGATCTTGTTCAGACATGTGACATTCAGGCCTCCAAACAATGGTAGATACTGTGAAATAGCCCAGTATGACTCTCGGATGAAAATGCAAGCTGTGCTCCCACGATAGATCATTTGACCAGGAACAACAAGTACATACCGCTAGAGACCTACTAGCAGGCTTCGACACATTTTTAATTTCTTACTCGTCCTACTGGGCGAGTGATGCCACTGTTCCACTCGTCCAGATTGGACTATCACTCGTCCCATGTATTCTAGGAAAATTAAAAATCGTCAGAATTGCACTTTAATTTATTAATAAATGCAATTATGTGGCAGCATAAACACATTAAAATATCCTCGGTGATTCCCATTATCACGTCACGGCCGAAGAAAGTAAAACGGATATTATTTTATTTTGTTCTCTCGATTTATATTGGATATTTAGCTGAAATTTTCACTCGTCCGACTGGGCAAGCGACTTGGAATTTCTACTCGTCCAGATCGAAAAATCACTCGTAATTACGAGCGGACGAGTGGATTTGTCGAGCCCTGCCCTAGCTAACGTAATCAGACGTCAATCATTTAAGTGAGAGCCGTCTGACATGAATGATATGACATAAAGCCAGACTGACGTAAATAAAACAGGTTATTATCTTATATATGCTGCTTTAGATGTATTCACCAGAAACCAGTTAAACTCTTACGGTTGGTAAATGTTTCATTGTTATCAGCATTGTTCCGGCTTACCCTAGGTTCCGATTTGCCCAGCTCTCCCTTTATTCTCTCCAAATAACATAATTTATTAATGAAATAAATGTGATGTATAAAGCAGTTAAGCCCTCGAATTTATTCTCACAAAGTCATGTCATTGGTTCCAAGCTGCTGCCATTTAAGCGTTACGCCGTGAATGATTTAGGAACACGTCATCATCTGTTATGCGTGATGGCGTTCGAACACCATGATATATATGATAGCATCACATTCTATCACCAAAACATGTCCTAGAATGCAATTAAACGGACAAAGATTTCGTTCATAAAATGTATGCTAGTCTTATATTTCACTCATGAACTCTTGAACGCTATCTTTATCTTGATACCAATGTTTCACTATTGATTCGGTGAATATTAGTCAAAATAAAGCAATAAAACCGTTGTAATATTACACTACTATAAAGATACGACAATATATGAGTACAGGTAATGTGACTTATTGTTTAATGTCATGGGCGTAGATAGATGTGTGACATTGTCGCATAAATAATTCAAAATATGTCTA
This sequence comes from Archivesica marissinica, assembly GCA_014843695.1. Taxonomy (NCBI): domain Eukaryota; kingdom Metazoa; phylum Mollusca; class Bivalvia; order Venerida; family Vesicomyidae; genus Archivesica; species Archivesica marissinica. The sequence continues at coordinate 29,233,539 of CM026404.1, read as the reverse complement.
AATGTCACACCAATAATGGTGGATTCACCACCGTGACTTTGTCGGCTGACTGACTGTTAAATTGATTTAAAGTCGCCACTGCATAAATGACTTAGTCGTCTTTTACGTTTATTTATCGTCGCTACCGGTTGCCCATATGAGATTAGGCATTTTAGAGGATAGTGCAATGATACAGAAATAGACCCTTTCCAGAGTATCCTCTGGTTCTTTTGCGTGCACGGTGTAAAGCACCGATACGAGACATCGGATTAAAGTCCCATGTGTGTGTTTTATGTTTATTTATCGTCGCTACCGGTTGCCCATATGAGTGACGCCTCCTGAAGAGATTAGTCATGTTAGATGTTGGAGGATAGTGCATGATACAAACAGAGACCCATTCTAGAGTCTCCTCTGGTTCTTTTACGTGCACGGTGTAAAGCATCGACATGAGACCCCTGTTTAACGTCCCATCTGAAAGACTGTTACTTTTGTTAGGGTCAGAATGGGAATCAAATCTGCGATCCCTGGATTACCAGTCCATCGTGTTAACCACTGGACTACAGATCCATCTGCCAGACTAGGTCGGTGTGTGTGTTTTACGTTTATTTATCGTCGCTACCGGTTGCCCATATGGGCGACGCCTCCTGAAGACATTAGTCATTTTAGATTTTTAGAGGATAGTGCCATGATACAGACAGAGACCCATTCCATAGTCTCCTTTGGTTCTATTACATGCACGGTGTACAGCACCGACACGAGATCTCGGTTTCAAGTTCCATCTGAAAGACTGTTAATTTTATTAGTGTCAGACGGGGGATCGAACCTGCGATCCCTGGATTATCAGTCCAGCGTGTTACCACTGGACTACATATCCGTCTGCGATTCGGTCGATGTGTGTGTTTTACGCTTATTTATCGTCGCTACCGGTTACCCATATGAGCGACGCCTCCTGAAGAGATTAGTCATTTTAGATTGTTGGAGGATAGTGCAATGATACAGACAGAGACCCATTCCAGAGTCTCCTCTTGTTCTTTTACGTGCATGGTGTAAAGCACCGACACGAGAACTCGGTTTAACGTCCCATCTGAAAGACTGTTAATTTTATTAAGGTCAGACGGGGGATCGAACCTGCAAGCCCTGGATTACCAGTCCAGCGTGTTAACCACAGGAATACAGATCCGTCTGTGACTAGGTCGGTTGTTGTTGTTTTTTACGTTTATTTATCGTCGCTACCGGTTGCTTTTTATGAGCGACGCCTCCTGAAGAGATTAGTTATTTTAGATTTTGGAGGATAGTGCATGATACAGACAGAGACCCATTCCAGAATCTCCTCTGGTTGTTTTATGTGCACGGTGTAAAGCACCGACACGAGACCCCGGTTTAACGTCCCATCTGAAAGACTGTTAATTTTATTAAGGTCAGACGGGGGATCGAACCTGCAAGCCCTGGATTACCAGTCCAGCGTGTTAACCACAGGAATACAGATCCGTCTGTGACTAGGTCGGTTGTTGTTGTTTTTTACGTTTATTTATCGTCGCTACCGGTTGCTTTTTATGAGCGACGCCTCCTGAAGAGATTAGTTATTTTAGATTTTGGAGGATAGTGCATGATACAGACAGAGACCCATTCCAGAATCTCCTCTGGTTGTTTTACGTGCACGGTGTAAAGCACCGACACGAGACCCCGGTTTAACGTCCCATCTGAAAGACTGTTAATTTTATTAGAGTCAGACGGGGGATCGAACCTGCGACTAGGTCAGTCTACAAGTCTACAACGACACTGTGAAGTCGGCATATGTGTATCATGTAGTAGGGATATATGCCTCATTGTGTCGTTGTCGACATGCCAGATCTTGACTCGTCAGCTATGTCGCACCAATATGAAATTGGTAGCTACGCCCCTGAAATGAATGCTAACAACCTGACTTACCTGTAATGGGAATATTGTATGGAATGTTTGCTTATAACCGTTATTGCTCTATTTTGAAAGCACAGTAATGGAAGTCGTGGCATCGCAGTGGTAGCGCGTTCGCCTCAGGTGCGAAAGACCCGAAAGTCGAGCCCCGCAGGAGCTTGACGATTGTGCCCTTAGGCAAAGCAATTAAATTTCACGTTGCCTCTTCTCTCTCCCTCGTTGCGATGGATTCCATCAGGAATGAGGTATTGAGAGTGATTACTATGAGTTGTAAGAACTTGTTTCGCAAACTAAAGCACAGTACGATCATACGAGTCATACAAATAGCACGGGACGTGAAAGTCAAAACAGACTAAAATTATCTGTACCGCGGGTAGAAAGTTTTCAAATATCGGACCAATGGGATTAATTGGGTTATTTTTAGCAACATGAAACAGTAATCACAATATATCTTAAGATTGCTTACAAGAAAACAGGAAACCAAACTTATTGGCGTTGTTTGCATATTTTGTTAACGAAAATGATTTCAATCGATGTTATTTGTGAAGTTGGCTTGTAGACCTCAATAAACATTTCAATAAACAGCTCAATAAACATCTAGGTATGTATTCGCGAATAAACATCTGAATAAACGTCTCAATAAACATATCGGTATGTATTCGCGAATAAACATCTGAATAAACATCTGAATAAACATATCGGTATGTATTCGCGAATAAACATCTGAATAAACATCGCAATAAACACATGGCTGTGTATTCGCGAAGAAATATCTCAATAAGCATCTAGGTATGTATTCGCGAATAAACATCTGAATAAACATCTAGGTATGTATTCGCGAATAAACATCTCAATAAACATCTAGGTATGTATTCGCCAATAAAAATCTGAATAAACACCTGGCTGTGTATTCGCGAAGAAATATCTCAATAAACATCTAGGTATGTATTCGCGAATAAACATCTGAATAAACATCTCAATAAACACCTGGCTGTGTATTCGCCAATAAACATCTCAATAAACACCTGGCTGTGTATTCGCCAAGAAACATCTCAATAAACACCAGGCTGTGTATTCGCCAATAAACATCTCAATAAACACCAGGCTGTATATTCGCCAATAAACATCTCAATAAACACCAGGCTGTGTATTCGCCAATAAACATCTCAATAAACATTTGGCTGTGTATTCGCCAATAAACATCTCAATAAACACCAGGCTGTGTATTCGCCAATAAACATCTCAATAAACACCTGGCTGTGTATTCGCCAATAAACATCTGAATAACCAACTATTATCTACAAGCCATCTGCACAGACCTTGTCGAGATTGACATTAAATGATCGGAAACCAGACTATTTTAAATTCATATGCAATATGTAATTGTATTATTTTTCCAAATGTGTCTTTATACATGTATGCATTATGCATATTATAATAAAAAGATTATTTCGTTACTTATTTTGGGAAAGAATAACAAACTGAAGTATATAAAATACGAAGAAGAAAACATACAAAGGTGTCGACCATTGGGTTCGAACCCGTGACATCAAAATAAAGATTATATTTACTTTTATGGTATCCAATAAATGGTAGAGTTTTCTCTCACTGAAAGATAAATTCCATCTTACACCGCTTTGAAACAGTGAAAGATGGCATTTTTCTCTGCCACCGTTTGCGTTTCGTATTCCTACGCGGTTAGATGTACTATTGCATGTTAGCTATTTTCTGACTATCACGAACAGTTAATTATAAAGTAATCTATTCTAATGAATTTGTTTTGTCTATAGTTTTTAATTTTGACAGCAAACAGAAACAAACTGGAAAATTATACCGGAACTATTTCTTATTACGGACGTTCACACAAACAGAAGTGGTTGTGCGGTTGTGTATTAGAGTACAATGAGGCTCCCGAAGGGGCAGTTAAAATGGATAACATTTAAAAACAAATATTATATTAGCCCAAATCATTGGAAATTATTAAAGATAAGAAGATTTGTGTTTATTAGATTAGAATGCCACGAGTGGTAATACAAATTTCAGTGATACGAGATGAAATAAAATCCTATCTTACAATAATAAACACATATATCCCCTGTGCACTCTTTTAGCTTCAAACAGGAAAACTATTCATATAAATATGTAATAGAAGGACGATTGAATTTTCTCTCCGCATAGTACACACTCGGATAGTGTATTGAATGAATGTATATAAAGTACACACTTAATTAAAGTAATTAAAATGTTAACAATAACATGAAACCCTGTCCAACATAATAGTATATACCACATCCCTCAAATGGGAACCAATTATTGTTGCAGAATTTCAATTATGTAAATAGATTGACCTGGGCAAATTCTGGATTCCAGTTCAAGCCTGTATTTCTATGCGCACATAGGAAAGTGAACGATTGGAACTAGTTCCCTGAAAACAATTGGACAGTTTTAATACCAATAATGCGAATACGAATCGCCCAGAAAAATACCTTATCTTTACGTTTACCACTATAAATGAAACAACGCCAATGTATGCTTGCAAGCAACGAATCGGCAACAAATGACATTTCTATATTATTCTGGCACTTAGCCACTATGCATGACTACATACCAGTTTTCCTTTGGAATCCCTCCAAAAGAAATATAATACAGCACCGAAATGTGACAGCTATATTGATATTGCATTGATGTGTAGTCTAGAAAACATTGCGTCGACAAGGAATCACATGATACTGGTTCCTATAACAAGAATTGATCAACTGAGATGCTCAATTCATGTAATATAACTTTTATCTGATTTTTGTAGCAGGATTTGAATAAGAAAGATCATGCAATCATATTTCCTCTAGATTGTGGTCTCCCTCGACATGCAGGTTACTGTATACAGCGGTATCGTAGCTAGATTGTGGTCTCCCTCGACATGCAGGTTACTGTATACAGCGGTATCGTAGCTAGATTGTGGTCTCCCTCGACATGCAGGTTACTGTAGCTTATACAGCGGTATCGTAGCTAGATTGTGGTCTCCCTCGACATGCAGGTTACTGTATACAGCGGTATCGTAGCTAGATTGTGGTCTCCCTCGACATGCAGGTTACTGTATACAGCGGTATCGTAGCTAGATTGTGGTCTCCCTCGACATGCAGGTTACTGTAGCTTATACAGCGGTATCGTAGCTAGATTGTGGTCTCCCTCGACATGCAGGTTACTGTAGCTTATACAGCGGTATCGTAGCTAGATTGTGGTCTCCCTCGACATGCAGGTTACTGTAGCTTATACAGCGGTATCGTAGCTAGATTGTGGTCTCCCTCGACATGCAGGTTACTGTAGCTTATACAGCGGTATCGTAGCTAGATTGTGGTCTCCCTCGACATGCAGGTTACTGTAGCTTATACAGCGGTATCGTAGCTAGATTGTGGTCTCCCTCGACATGCAGGTTACTGTAGCTTATACAGCGGTATCGTAGCTAGATTGTGGTCTCCCTCGACATGCAGGTTACTGTATACAGCGGTATCGTAGCTAGATTGTGGTCTCCCTCGACATGCAGGTTACTGTATACAGCGGTATCGTAGCTAGATTGTGGTCTCCCTCGACATGCAGGTTACTGTAGCTTATACAGCGGTATCGTAGCTAGATTGTGGTCTCCCTCGACATGCAGGTTACTGTAGCTTATACAGCGGTATCGTAGCTAGATTGTGGTCTCCCTCGACATGCAGGTTACTGTAGCTTATACAGCGGTATCGTAGCTAGATTGTGGTCTCCCTCGACATGCAGGTTACTGTAGCTTATACAGCGGTATCGTAGCTAGATTGTGGTCTCCCTCGACATGCATGTTACTGTAGCTTATACAGCGGTATCGTAGCTAGATTGTGGTCTCCCTCGACATGCAGGTTACTGTATACAGCGGTATCGTAGCTAGATTGTGGTCTCCCTCGACATGCAGGTTACTGTATACAGCGGTATCGTAGCTAGATTGTGGTCTCCCTCGACATGCAGGTTACTGTATACAGCGGTATCGTAGCTAGATTGTGGTCTCCCTCGACATGCAGGTTACTGTAGCTTATACAGCGGTATCGTAGCTAGATTGTGGTCTCCCTCGACATGCAGGTTACTGTAGCTTATACAGCGGTATCGTAGCTAGATTGTGGTCTCCCTCGACATGCAGGTTACTGTAGCTTATACAGCGGTATCGTAGCTAGATTGTGGTCTCCCTCGACATGCAGGTTACTGTAGCTTATACAGCGGTATCGTAGCTAGATTGTGGTCTCCCTCGACATGCAGGTTACTGTATACAGCGGTATCGTAGCTAGATTGTGGTCTCCCTCGACATGCAGGTTACTGTATACAGCGGTATCGTAGCTAGATTGTGGTCTCCCTCGACATGCAGGTTACTGTATACAGCGGTATCGTAGCTAGATTGTGGTCTCCCTCGACATGCAGGTTACTGTATACAGCGGTATCGTAGCTAGATTGTGGTCTCCCTCGACATGCAGGTTACTGTATACAGCGGTATCGTAGCTAGATTGTGGTCTCCCTCGACATGCAGGTTACTGTATACAGCGGTATCGTAGCTAGATTGTGGTCTCCCTCGACATGCAGGTTACTGTATACAGCGGTATCGTAGCTAGATTGTGGTCTCCCTCGACATGCAGGTTACTGTATACAGCGGTATCGTAGCTAGATTGTGGTCTCCCTCGACATGCAGGTTACTGTATACAGCGGTATCGTAGCTAGATTGTGGTCTCCCTCGACATGCAGGTTACTGTATACAGCGGTATCGTAGCTAGATTGTGGTCTCCCTCGACATGCAGGTTACTGTAGCTTATACAGCGGTATCGTAGCTAGATTGTGGTCTCCCTCGACATGCAGGTTACTGTAGCTTATACAGCGGTATCGTAGCTAGATTGTGGTCTCCCTCGACATGCATGTTACTGTAGCTTATACAGCGGTATCGTAGCTAGATTGTGGTCTCCCTCGACATGCAGGTTACTGTATACAGCGGTATCGTAGCTAGATTGTGGTCTCCCTCGACATGCAGGTTACTGTATACAGCGGTATCGTAGCTAGATTGTGGTCTCCCTCGACATGCAGGTTACTAGTATACAGCGGTATCGTAGCTAGATTGTGGTCTCCCTCGACATGCAGGTTACTGTATACAGCGGTATCGTAGCTAGATTGTGGTCTCCCTCGACATGCAGGTTACTGTATACAGCGGTATCGTAGCTAGATTGTGGTCTCCCTCGACATGCAGGTTACTGTATACAGCGGTATCGTAGCTAGATTGTGGTCTCCCTCGACATGCAGGTTACTGTATACAGCGGTATCGTAGCTAGATTGTGGTCTCCCTCGACATGCAGGTTACTGTTATACAGCGGTATCGTAGCTAGATTGTGGTCTCCCTCGACATGCAGGTTACTGTAGCTTATACAGCGGTATCGTAGCTAGATTGTGGTCTCCCTCGACATGCAGGTTACTGTATACAGCGGTATCGTAGCTAGATTGTGGTCTCCCTCGACATGCAGGTTACTGTATACAGCGGTATCGTAGCTAGATTGTGGTCTCCCTCGACATGCAGGTTACTGTAGCTTATACAGCGGTATCGTAGCTAGATTGTGGTCTCCCTCGACATGCAGGTTACTGTAGCTTATACAGCGGTATCGTAGCTAGATTGTGGTCTCCCTCGACATGCAGGTTACTGTAGCTTATACAGCGGTATCGTAGCTAGATTGTGGTCTCCCTCGACATGCAGGTTACTGTAGCTTATACAGCGGTATCGTAGCTAGATTGTGGTCTCCCTCGACATGCAGGTTACTGTAGCTTATACAGCGGTATCGTAGCTAGATTGTGGTCTCCCTCGACATGCAGGTTACTGTAGCTTATACAGCGGTATCGTAGCTAGATTGTGGTCTCCCTCGACATGCAGGTTACTGTAGCTTATACAGCGGTATCGTAGCTAGATTGTGGTCTCCCTCGACATGCAGGTTACTGTATACAGCGGTATCGTAGCTAGATTGTGGTCTCCCTCGACATGCAGGTTACTGTAGCTTATACAGCGGTATCGTAGCTAGATTGTGGTCTCCCTCGACATGCAGGTTACTGTAGCTTATACAGCGGTATCGTAGCTAGATTGTGGTCTCCCTCGACATGCAGGTTACTGTAGCTTATACAGCGGTATCGTAGCTAGATTGTGGTCTCCCTCGACATGCAGGTTACTGTAGCTTATACAGCGGTATCGTAGCTAGATTGTGGTCTCCCTCGACATGCAGGTTACTGTAGCTTATACAGCGGTATCGTAGCTAGATTGTGGTCTCCCTCGACATGCAGGTTACTGTAGCTTATACAGCGGTATCGTAGCTAGATTGTGGTCTCCCTCGACATGCAGGTTACTGTAGCTTATACAGCGGTATCGTAGCTAGATTGTGGTCTCCCTCGACATGCAGGTTACTGTAGCTTATACAGCGGTATCGTAGCTAGATTGTGGTCTCCCTCGACATGCAGGTTACTGTAGCTTATACAGCGGTATCGTAGCTAGATTGTGGTCTCCCTCGACATGCAGGTTACTGTAGCTTATACAGCGGTATCGTAGCTAGATTGTGGTCTCCCTCGACATGCAGGTTACTGTAGCTTATACAGCGGTATCGTAGCTAGATTGTGGTCTCCCTCGACATGCAGGTTACTGTAGCTTATACAGCGGTATCGTAGCTAGATTGTGGTCTCCCTCGACATGCAGGTTACTGTAGCTTATACAGCGGTATCGTAGCTAGATTGTGGTCTCCCTCGACATGCAGGTTACTGTATACAGCGGTATCGTAGCTAGATTGTGGTCTCCCTCGACATGCAGGTTACTGTATACAGCGGTATCGTAGC
>CM026404.1:29151135-29223785 GCA_014843695.1 Archivesica marissinica | reverse complement strand
TGTGCGTTTTCTATGTCCTCTAGTATATAATGTAGGTGTGCGTTTTCTATGTCCTCTAGTATATAATGTAGGTGTGCGTTTTCTATGTCCTCTAGTATATAATGTAGGTGTGCGTTTTCTATGTCCTCTAGTATATAATGTAGGTGTGCGTTTTCTATGTCCTCTAGTATATAATGTAGGTGTGCGTTTTCTATGTCCTCTAGTATATAATGTAGGTGTGCGTTTTCTATGTCCTCTAGTATATAATGTAGGTGTGCGTTTTCTATGTCCTCTAGTATATAATGTAGGTGTGCGTTTTCTATGTCCTCTAGTATATAATGTAGGTGTGCGTTTCTATGTCATCTAGTATATAATGTAGGTGTGCGTTTCTATGTCCTCTAGTATATAATGTAGGTGTGCGTTTTCTATGTCCTCTAGTATATAATGTAGGTGTGCGTTTTCTATGTCCTCTAGTATATAATGTAGTGTGCGTTTTCTATGTCCTCTAGTATATAATGTAGGTGTGCGTTTTCTATGTCCTCTAGTATATAATGTAGGTGTGCGTTTTCTATGTCCTCTAGTATATAATGTAGGTGTGCGTTTTCTATGTCCTCTAGTATATAATGTAGGTGTGCGTTTTCTATGTCCTCTAGTATATAATGTAGGTGTGCGTGTTCTATGTCTCTAGTATATAATGTAGGTGTGCGTTTTCTATGTCCTCTAGTATATAATGTAGGTGTGCGTTTTCTATGTCCTCTAGTATATAATGTAGGTGTGCGTTTTCTATGTCCTCTAGTATATAATGTAGGTGTGCGTTTTCTATGTCCTCTAGTATATAATGTAGGTGTGCGTTTTCTATGTCCTCTAGTATATAATGTAGGTGTGCGTTTTCTATGTCCTCTAGTATATAATGTAGGTGTGCGTTTTCTATGTCCTCTAGTATATAATGTAGGTGTGCGTTTTCTATGTCCTCTAGTATATAATGTAGGTGTGCGTTTTCTATGTCCTCTAGTATATAATGTAGGTGTGCGTTTTCTATGTCCTCTAGTATATAATGTAGGTGTGCGTTTTCTATGTCCTCTAGTATATAATGTAGGTGTGCGTTTTCTATGTCCTCTAGTATATAATGTAGGTGTGCGTTTTCTATGTCCTCTAGTATATAATGTAGGTGTGCGTTTTCTATGTCCTCTAGTATATAATGTAGGTGTGCGTTTTCTATGTCCTCTAGTATATAATGTAGGTGTGCGTTTTTCTATGTCCTCTAGTATATAATGTAGGTGTGCGTTTTCTATGTCCTCTAGTATATAATATAGGTGTGCGTTTTCTATGTCCTCTAGTATATAATGTAGGTGTGCGTTTTCTATGTCCTCTAGTATATAATGTAGGTGTGCGTTTTTCTATGTCATCTAGTATATAATGTAGGTGTGTGTTTTCTATGTCCTCTAGTATATAATGTAGGTGTGCGTTTTCTATGTCCTCTAGTATATATGTAGGTGTGCGTTTTCTATGTCCTCTAGTATATAATGTAGGTGTGCGTTTTCTATGTCCTCTAGTATATAATGTAGGTGTGCGTTTTCTATGTCCTCTAGTATATAATGTAGGTGTGCGTTTTCTATGTCCTCTAGTATATAATGTAGGTGTGCGTTTTCTATGTCCTCTAGTATATAATGTAGGTGTGCGTTTTCTATGTCCTCTAGTATATAATGTAGTGTGCGTTTTCTATGTCCTCTAGTATATAATGTAGGTGTGCGTTTCTATGTCCTCTAGTATATAATGTAGGTGTGCGTTTTCTATGTCCTCTAGTATATAATGTAGGTGTGCGTTTTCTATGTCCTCTAGTATATAATGTAGGTGTGCGTTTCTATGTCCTCTAGTATATAATGTAGGTGTGCGTTTTCTATGTCCTCTAGTATATAATGTAGGTGTGCGTTTTCTATGTCCTCTAGTATATAATGTAGGTGTGCGTTTTCTATGTCCTCTAGTATATAATGTAGGTGTGCGTTTTCTATGTCCTCTAGTATATAATGTAGGTGTGCGTTTTCTATGTCCTCTAGTATATAATGTAGGTGTGCGTTTTCTATGTCCTCTAGTATATAATGTAGGTGTGCGTTTTCTATGTCCTCTAGTATATAATGTAGGTGTGCGTTTTCTATGTCCTCTAGTATATAATGTAGGTGTGCGTTTTCTATGTCCTCTAGTATATAATGTTGGTGTGCGTTTTATATGTCCTCTAGTATAATGTAGGTGTGCTTCTATGTCCTCTAGTATATCATGTAGGTGTGCGTTTTCTATGTCATCTAGTATACAATGTAGGTGTGCGTTTTCTATGTCATCTAGTATATAATGTAGGTGTGCGTTTTCTATGTCATCTAGTATATAATGTAGGTGTGCGTTTTCTATGTCATCTAGTATATAATGTAGGTGTGCTTTTTCTATGTCCTCTAGTATATAATGTAGGTGTGCGTTTTCTATGTCCTCTAGTATATAATGTAGGTGTGCGCTTTCTATGTCATCTAGTATATAATGTAGGTGTGCGTTTTCTATGTCCTCTAGTATATAATGTAGGTGTGCGTTTTCTATGTCCTCTAGTATATAATGTAGGTGTGCGTTTTCTATGTCCTCTAGTATATAATGTAGGTGTGCGTTTTCTATGTCCTCTAGTATATAATGTAGGTGTGCGTTTTCTATGTCCTCTAGTATATAATGTAGGTGTGCGTTTTCTATGTCCTCTAGTATATAATGTAGGTGTGCGTTTTCTATGTCCTCTAGTATATAATGTAGGTGTGCGTTTTCTATGTCCTCTAGTATATAATGTAGGTGTGCGTTTTCTATGTCCTCTAGTATATAATGTAGGTGTGCGTTTTCTATGTCCTCTAGTATATAATGTAGGTGTGCGTTTTCTATGTTCTCTAGTATATAATGTAGGTGTGCGTTTTCTATGTCCTCTAGTATATAATGTAGGTGTGCGTTTTCTATGTCCTCTAGTATAATGTAGGTGTAGGTGTGCGTTTTCTATGTTCTCTAGTATATAATGTAGGTGTGCGTTTTCTATGTTCTCTAGTATATAATGTAGGTGTGCGTTTTCTATGTCCTCTAGTATATAATGTGTGTGCGTTTTCTATGTTCTCTATATATAATGTAGGTGTGCGTTTTCTATGTCCTCTAGTATATAATGTAGGTGTGCGTTTCTATGTCCTCTAGTATATAATGTAGGTGTGCGTTTTCTATGTCCTCTAGTATATAATGTAGGTGTGCGTTTTCTATGTCCTCTAGTATATAATGTAGGTGTGCGTTTTCTATGTCCTCTAGTATATAATGTAGGTGTGCGTTTTCTATGTCCTCTAGTATATAATGTAGGTGTGCGTTTTCTATGTCCTCTAGTATATAATGTAGGTGTGCGTTTTCTATGTCCTCTAGTATATAATGTAGGTGTGCGTTTTCTATGTCCTCTAGTATATAATGTAGGTGTGCGTTTTCTATGTCCTCTAGTATATAATGTAGGTGTGCGTTTTCTATGTCCTCTAGTATATAATGTAGGTGTGCGTTTTCTATGTCCTCTAGTATATAATGTAGGTGTGCGTTTTCTATGTCCTCTAGTATATAATGTAGGTGTGCGTTTTCTATGTCCTCTAGTATTAATGTAGGTGTGCGTTTTCTGTTTCTAGTATATAATGTAGGTGTGCGTTTTCTATGTCCTCTAGTATATAATGTAGGTGTGCGTTTTCTATGTCCTCTAGTATATAATGTAGGTGTGCGTTTTCTATGTCCTCTAGTATATAATGTAGGTGTGCGTTTTCTATGTCCTCTAGTATATAATGTAGGTGTGCGTTTTCTATGTCCTCTAGTATATAATGTAGGTGTGCGTTTTCTATGTCCTCTAGTATATAATGTAGGTGTGCGTTTTCTATGTCCTCTAGTATATAATGTAGGTGTGCGTTTTCTATGTCCTCTAGTATATAATGTAGGTGTGCGTTTTCTATGTCCTCTAGTATATAATGTAGGTGTGCGTTTTCTATGTCCTCTAGTATATAATGTAGGTGTGCGTTTTCTATGTCCTCTAGTATATAATGTAGGTGTGCGTTTTCTATGTCCTCTAGTATATAATGTAGGTGTGCGTTTTCTATGTCCTCTAGTATATAATGTAGGTGTGCGTTTTCTATGTCCTCTAGTATATAATGTAGGTGTGCGTTTTCTATGTCCTCTAGTATATAATGTAGGTGTGCGTTTTCTATGTCCTCTAGTATATAATGTAGGTGTGCGTTTTCTATGTCCTCTAGTATATAATGTAGGTGTGCGTTTTCTATGTCCTCTAGTATATAATGTAGGTGTGCGTTTTCTATGTCCTCTAGTATATAATGTAGGTGTGCGTTTTCTATATTCTCTAGTATATAATGTAGGTGTGCGTTTTCTATGTCCTCTAGTATATAATGTAGGTGTGCGTTTTCTATGTCCTCTAGTATATAATGTAGGTGTGCGTTTTCTATGTCCTCTAGTATATAATGTAGGTGTGCGTTTTCTATGTCCTCTAGTATATAATGTAGGTGTGCGTTTTCTATGTCCTCTAGTATATAATGTAGGTGTGCGTTTTCTATGTCCTCTAGTATATATGTGTGTGCGTTTTCTATGTCCTCTAATATAATTAGGTGTGCGTTTTCTATGTCCTCTAGTATATAATGTAGGTGTGCGTTTTCTATGTTCTCTAGTATATAATGTAGGTGTGCGTTTTCTATGTCCTCTAGTATATAATGTAGGTGTGCGTTTTCTATGTCCTCTAGTATATAATGTAGGTGTGCGTTTTCTATGTCCTCTAGTATATAATGTAGGTGTGCGTTTTCTATGTCCTCTAGTATATAATGTAGGTGTGCGTTTTCTATGTCCTCTAGTATATAATGTAGGTGTGCGTTTTCTATGTCCTCTAGTATATAATGTAGGTGTGCGTTTTCTATGTCCTCTAGTATATAATGTAGGTGTGCGTTTTCTATGTCCTCTAGTATATAATGTAGGTGTGCGTTTTCTATGTCCTCTAGTATATAATGTAGGTGTGCGTTTTCTATGTCCTCTAGTATATAATGTAGGTGTGCGTTTTCTATGTCCTCTAGTATATAATGTAGGTGTGCGTTTTCTATGTCCTCTAGTATATAATGTAGGTGTGCGTTTTCTATGTCCTCTAGTATATAATGTAGGTGTGCGTTTTCTATGTCCTCTAGTATATAATGTAGGTGTGCGTTTTCTATGTCCTCTAGTATATAATGTAGGTGTGCGTTTTCTATATTCTCTAGTATATAATGTAAGTGTGCGTTTTCTATGTTCTCTAGTATATAATGTAGGTGTGCGTTTTCTATGTTCTCTAGTATATAATGTAGGTGTGCGTTTTCTATGTCCTCTAGTTTATACATGTAATGTAGGTGTGCGTTTTCTATGTTCTCTAGTATATAATGTAGGTGTGCGTTTTCTATGTTCTCTAGTATATAATGTAGGTGTGCGTTTTCTATGTCCTCTAGTATATAATGTAGGTGTGCGTTTTCTATGTCCTCTAGTATATAATGTAGGTGTGCGTTTTCTATGTCCTCTAGAATATAATGTAGGTGTGCGTTTTCTATGTTCTCTAGTATATAATGTAGGTGTGCGTTTTCTATATTCTCTAGTATATAATGTAGGTGTGCGTTTTCTATGTCCTCTAGTATATAATGTAATGTAGGTGTGCGTTTTCTATGTTCTCTAGAATATAATGTAGGTGTGCGTTTTCTATGTTCTCTAGTATATAATGTAGGTGTGCGTTTTCTATGTTCTCTAGTATATAATGTAGGTGTGCGTTTTCTATGTCCTCTAGAATATAATATAGGTGTGCGTTTTCTATGTCCTCTAGAATATAATGTAGGTGTGCGTTTTCTATGTTCTCTATATTTATGTAGGTGTGCGTTTTCTATGTCCTCTAGTATATAATGTAGGTGTGCATTTTCTATGTTCTCTAGTATATAATGTAGGTGTGCGTTTTCTATGTCCTCTAGTATATAATGTAGGTGTGCGTTTTCTATGTCCTCTAGTATATAATATGTAGGTGTGCGTTTTCTATGTTCTCTAGTATAATTATATGTAGGTGTGCGTTTTCTATGTTCTCTAGTATATAATGTAGGTGTGCGTTTTCTATGTCCTCTAGTATATAATGTAGGTGTGTGTTTTCTATGTTCTCTAGTATATAATGTAGGTGTGCGTTTTCTATGTTCTCTAGTATATAATGTAGGTGTGCGTTTTCTATGTCCTCTAGTATATAATGTAGGTGTGCGTTTTCTATGTTCTCTAGAATACATTAAATATTTTACAAATGATTGATTTCTTACTGCAAAACTTGTGTAATACTGATTTTGTAACGAATAGAATTGTATGATAGCAACTTTTAGAAAGTGCGACAAGCAATCAGTTTGAACAGAAACATAGCTGCAATAACTGTTATATGTACACACGTCAACTAACTGTACAATGCAGCCTAAGTGCATGTTATATTTGCAGAAGAACTATTCTGCATCTTTAATACCCTGCTTGCCTGCATATCGGTAACATATCGCAGATTACAAAGAAGATACTGGTTATTCAAATCACTGGTTCTGTTTCTACAAATTGAATTACACCATATCGTAGTTTTCCATTTAAATACAATAATAACCCGTAGATTGGTACTTGATTGTTCGTATGTTCTCAATGATTGCAGAACGTTGGCATTACGTATAATTAAATCGAGATATTTCTACATGTCAGGAATGACATCTACGGAGCACGTTTCAATGCACCCAGAGGAAGTAGCACAGTAGATAGATAGCTTTATTTCCTCCACTGCAGGGAGAGCCACATACAATATAAACATAAACATCTAATTTACAAAGAACACAATCTAATACAAATGACAATTATACTTGACAATTATACAACGCATAGGTACAATGCACGTCAAGTACATATCTATACATATGATATTTACAGAGAATGGCATATAATTTACGATGCAAATAAATAGAGATGGATATAATAATAGTCGATATGAGTTCAAGAACAAGTGTTTTAGTAACATTAGTCATTCCCTTCAAATAAAATGGCCCGTCTCATTTCTTCGTACAATGCTCATCAGCTAATATCGACCCCAACACATTTCACAGAACATTCTCTGTCCCTAATCGACCTGATATTTGTTCGCAACAACCAACAAGTCCTCTCCAGTTTTGTGTCTGACCCCTTCGTGCCAGACCGTTACCATTGTCCAGTAGTAGTTGTCCTTAATTTCTCAAAACCCACATCTAGCAATTTTCGACGCCGCATCTGGTTATACGACAACGGCGACTATAACAAGTTTAACGACAAACTACGTTCAACAGATTGGAACACTATCATATATGACGTTAATTTGGAACAGATCGCTGAAAATCGTACAGCTTCCATACTCCAAGCAGCAACAGAGAGCATCCCCAACAAAACAGTAACCATTCGGTCAGGTGACGTTCCATGGATGACCAGCGATGTGAGACAATCCATCAGGAAGCGTAACCGAGTCCATCAGAAAGCCAAGCGTCTAAATACCGAACTGGCATG
This sequence comes from Archivesica marissinica, assembly GCA_014843695.1. Classification (NCBI taxonomy): domain Eukaryota; kingdom Metazoa; phylum Mollusca; class Bivalvia; order Venerida; family Vesicomyidae; genus Archivesica; species Archivesica marissinica. The sequence goes on along the minus strand of CM026404.1, from coordinate 29,216,228 downwards.
GGAAAACTTTAGACGATGCAGGAACATCACCACCGCTCTAATCAGAAAAACGAAAGATACTCACCTACACAACATAATCGACAGGATGAACTCATCTTCCATTCCAGTTAAAGAGTGGTTCAAATTGTCGAAACAACTCTCAAACAACACTAAATTTTGGTTTTGTTTCCATCAGGAAGCGTAACGAGTCCATCAGAAAGTCAAGCGTCTAAATACGAACTGGCATGGGAAAACTTTAGATGATGCAGGAACATCCCACCGCTCTAATCAGAAAACGAAAGATACTCACCTACACAACATAATCGACAGGATGAACTCATCTTCCATTCCAGTTAAAGAGTGGTTCAAATTGTCGAAACAACTCTCAAACAACACTAAATCTTCTGGCATCCCTATCCTTGTTTCCATCAGGAAGCGTAACAGAGTCCATCAGAAAGTCAAGCGTCTAAATACCGAACTGGCATGGGAAAACTTTAGATGATGCAGGAACATCTCCACCGCTCTAATCAGAAAGACGAAAGATACTCACCTACACAACATAATCGACAGGATGAACTCATCTTCCATTCCAGTTAAAGAGTGGTTCAAACTGTCGAAACAACTCTCAAACAACACTAAATATTCTGGCATCCCTACTCTTGTTAACAACGGAGTCGAAGCGATGTCCAATGAGGACAAAGCTAAGCTTCTGAATACCTTCTTCTGTGAGCAATCCTCAATAGACGACCAAACTCAGAACCCACCACCCATCACACCAATGACACCATCCACTCTGTCACATATCAGCATAACACATCGGGATGGTCGAGACGCGATCTCTCTTATCAACCCATCGAAGGCTAGCGGGCCAGACTTGGTTAGTCCTAGACTCATTAAGGAATGTGCCAACGAGCTCGCTGTACCACTCTCTGCCTACTTCACCAAGCTACTTACGAAATCCACATTTCCTTCTCATTGAAAACTAGCCAACATATGTCCTATATTTAAAATAAATCTGATCCATCGAAACCCTCAAACTATCGCCCTATTTCTCTATGGAACGCTGTGTACATAAGTACCTCTACAACTATATCACGGATAATGATCTATTGAAACCGAACAAGTCTGGTTTCATCAAGAGTGATTCCACTGTCAACCAAATTACAATCCTTTAAAATGACATATCTCAGGCAATGGACGATGGTAAGAAGTGCAAGCGATCTTCTGCGACATTTCTAAGGCGTTTGACCGGGTATGGCACCGTGGTCTGCTTAGCAAACTGTCTTCTCTCGGCAACACAGGTTCTCTTCTAAACTGGTTCGCATCTTACTTGTCTTCAAGAAATCAACGTGTTGTTATTGCAAATTTATCCTCGCAATGGTCTTCTATTAATGCTGGAGTTCCACAGGGATCGATTTTAGGTCCACTACTCTTCCTTATTTACATTAACGACATCGTTGCTGACATTAATGCCAATATACGTCTTTTCGCTGAAAACACAAGTCTTTACATCATCGTTGACGATCCAGCCAATGCAGCTGCCGTCCTCAACAACGACCTTTCTCGTATCCATTCCTGGTCCAAATGGTGGCTAGTTACAATCAACCCTGCAAAAACCGAATTCATGATTTTCTCACGTAAGCGAAACAAGCCCAACCATCCAGATGTCTTCATGAATAGCATTCCCATTACCCAAACTAGAACTCACAAACATCTTGGTCTAATCTTTTCAGATGATGCCAAGTGGAATGCTCATATATCTGAACTTGTTAACAAGTCAGGGCAGCGCATCGCAATTCTCAGATCATTAACATTCCTTCTTACCCGTTTCTGTCTAGAGCGCATGTATCTTGCCTATATTCGACCTCTTCTAGAATACGGTAACGTCGTGTGGGACAACTGCAGTAATGATTTGAAAAACGATATTGAGGCCGTACAGAACGAGGCAGTGCGAATTGTGTCTGGAGCTACTAAACTCTGCAACATAAACTCTCTTCTGTCGGACCTCTCCTGGGATACCCTAGCCAAAAGACGTAGCAATCACAAGCTCACCCTCTTCTACAAAATGAAGACTGGTCGTTGTCCCCATTACCTCTCCAATCTCATTCCAGAACAAGCTGACCAATTATATAACCTTCGACACGTACTCGCCGTTCAACCTATAACTGCACATACCCAATCCCATGCTTCTACATTTCTTCCATCAACTATTCTAATATGGAACTCGCTGCCAAACGAGACACTGAACGCCGATGCAGTAGCAATCTTCAAATACATGTTAAGTAAAAACAGGAAAAGACAATCCCCGTTATACAATGTTGGATCAAGAAGGAATCAGATACTCCACACCCGACTACGACTAGGGTGTAGTTCTTTGTGCTACGACCTTCACAGGAAAAATATCATCGACTCTCCCTTGTGCGCATGCGGGTCTATCGAATCAGTCACTCACTTCCTTCTGCATTGCCCAAGGTACAATCATCAACGTCTACAACACCTATCTAACCTTCCATGTGCTGCCACACTCAACAATCTCTTGTTTGGTGATGAGCATCTCACTACACACTGCTACCTGAATGTCCAGAGCTATATTGCAGCAACAAAACGTTTCGATACCTAGGTGAACGTGGGGGTTCTCTCCGTTTTGGTCCCGGCCCGTCGTGTGACAATACCAGATTCTTTTTTGATTGTTTACATATTTGGATCTAACGTTTCCTTATTGCTACATTAAAATTACAATAACTCGATGCTGTAAATATATGCGGACGTTTAGCAAAATCATGTCCAAACATTTGCCACTGCTGTTAAGTATTCAATGGTTTCTCTACAATTTATATATACTGAACACATAAACTCGCCATTACTATTCGCCAAGCAATTTGTACCATTTAAACGTACTCCAACATGGGAAGGGATTCATATAAGCTTTAAGCTTATTTCTCGACCCATATCGGTTCGAATGTATAAACATTGTGTTTATATATGTATATATGTATTTGATCCGAATAAAATATGTTTAAACTAAGTGGATGCCGTTCTTGTCTGCATAAACTAGTATATTTGCATACTTGTATGATATGAAAGTGAAACTCAGCCTATGTCAGATCATTGATTTTGAATCGAGACGGAACAAGTCCATCCATGACCATTATGACCATTTTTACAATCGACATTTTTGTTTTTTATTTTTGTGTTTATTTAACGTCGCTACTTATTAACAACACCTTTCCTGGGCAGGCTCCGGCGGTTAACCAGTACTTGGTGCACCAAACTCCGTAAGAAACCTTCAGTGAAAGGTTGTCGCGGTGTACTTGGTGGTCACTTCCAAGACCTGTCGAGTAGTAACTCCGGAAGGGATAAGCAGGCTTCTGATGACTGTAGGCAATGAGAAGGGTATCGTGAGGGGGTGGGGTCAAGAAAGGAATGGTGATCGTTGTTATTCAGACAGGCGATTATTCAGACGGGGTGATTATTTGGTCAGGCATGGGGGTGATTATTCATTCACACAGGAGGAGTATGTGATTGGAGAAGATGTGATCAATACAACACGCTTGGTCGTCGTGGTGGTTACAAACAGGCACAACACTCTAGTAGATAATTAAAGCCTGGGCCTGGAATGTGTTGGTACCTAGCTCAATGTCTGATCATTCTCTTCTATTTCTTTGAATATTGATAACAACTATACAATGCATTATAACAGAGATGCAGAGGACAGTGATTATGTACATGTTCCACGAATGACCACATTTACGATTTCATTAGCGCCAACGAGAGTGATTACTATAAGTTGTTAAAACTTGCTTCGCAATCGTTGTAAAATAAATATAGTCTAAACTAAATGTTCCATGTACGTGGCAATGACGTATTAGTTAAGCTTAAATTCAACTATGGATATACATTAGCATGGATTCAGGCCTCCGGGTGATATAGATAATGTTTATATGGAATGGTGTTGCAATATCATTAAGAATGATATGTATAACTCACTGCCTTATAAAACTATTACACCTGTCAGACGCAATATTAGGCGTAGACCTGGTATGCCATGGTAGAGAGATAAACTGAAATGTGGTCCAAAGTCTGAATAGATGAGAGAAATTGGATAAATTGTATATCTAGAAATGAAAACATAAATCTGAAATATATTTATAATCAAATACGCAATACGTTTAACCAAGAGGTTCAGAAACATAAACGTATGTACTGGTATTCATTACAGTGAGAATTAGTGCACGAATATAAAGTAGAAGACACAACGTTTTGCATTGATGTAACTCTATATAAGAAAAAGATTATGCCGATAGAAGTGTATTTAGGAGACGATTCTGTGTCATCATCTGTAAAATATGTTTTGTCTCAGTGGAGAAGTGATGTTAGTTCATTGTTTAATAACCAAGACTATTGTAACACAGGTAATCAGTCTGTTATATCTAATACAGTTGATGAAGCCGGGTTGCCATTTAATGGTAACCTTACTATGTTTGAAGTTAAAATGGCAGTGTAGGATGCAACCCATGGAAAGGCTAACGGTGTAGATAACATACCAAGTGATGTACGATGGAAAGGCTAACGGTGTAGATAACATACCAAGTGATGTACGATGGAAAGGCTAGCGGTGTAGATAACATACCAAGTGATGTACGATGGAAAGGCTAGCGGTGTATATGACATCCCAAGTGATGTACGATGGAAAGGCTAGCGGTGTAGATGACATACCAAGTGATGTACGATGGAAAGGCTAGCGGTGTAGATAACATACCAAGTGATGTACGATGGAAAGGCTAGCGGTGTAGATAACATACCAAGTGATGTACAATGGAAAGGCTAGCGGTGTAGATAACATACCAAGTGATGTACGATGGAAAGGCTAGCGGTGTAGATAACATACCAAGTGATGTACGATGGAAAGGCTAGCGGTGTAGATAACATACCAAGTGATGTACGATGGAAAGGCTAGCGGTGTAGATAACATACCAAGTGATGTATGATGGAAAGGCTAGCGGTGTAGATAACATACCAAGTGATGTACGATGGAAAGGCTAGCGGTGTAGATAACATACCAAGTGATGTACGATGGAAAGGCTAGCGGTGTAGATAACATACCAAGTGATGTACGATGGAAAGGCTAGCGGTGTAGATAACATACCAGGCGATGTACGATGGAAAGGCTAGCGGTGTAGATAACATACCAAGTGATGTACGATGGAAAGGCTAGCGGTGTAGATAACATACCAAGTGATGTACGATGGAAAGGCTAGCGGTGTAGATAACATACCAAGTGATGTACGATGGAAAGGCTAGCGGTGTAGATAACATACCAAGTGATGTACGATGGAAAGGCTAGCGGTGTAGATAACATACCAAGTGATGTACGATGGAAAGGCTAGCGGTGTAGATAACATACCAAGTGATGTACGATGGAAAGGCTAGCGGTGTAGATAACATACCAAGTGATGTACGATGGAAAGGCTAGCGGTGTAGATAACATACCAAGTGATGTACGATGGAAAGGCTAGCGGTGTAGATAACATACCAAGTGATGTACGATGGAAAGGCTAGCGGTGTAGATAACATACCAAGTGATGTACGATGGAAAGGCTAGCGGTGTAGATAACATACCAAGTGATGTACGATGGAAAGGCTAGCGGTGTAGATAACATACAGTGATGTACGATGGAAAGGCTAGCGGTGTAGATACATACCAAGTGATGTACGATGGAAAGGCTAGCGGTGTAGATAACATACCAAGTGATGTACGATGGAAAGGCTAGCGGTGTAGATAACATACCAAGTGATGTACGATGGAAAGGCTAGCGGTGTAGATAACATACCAAGCGATGTACGATGGAAAGGCTAGCGGTGTAGATAACATACCAAGTGATGTACGATGGAAAGGCTAGCGGTGTAGATAACATACCAAGTGATGTACGATGGAAAGGCTAGCGGTGTAGATAACATACCAAGTGATGTACGATGGAAAGGCTAGCGGTGTAGATAACATACCAAGTGATGTACGATGGAAAGGCTAGCGGTGTAGATAACATACCAAGTGATGTACGATGGAAAGGCTAGCGGTGTAGATAACATACCAAGTGATGTACGATGGAAAGGCTAGCGGTGTAGATAACATACCAAGTGATGTACGATGGAAAGGCTAGCGGTGTAGATAACATACCAAGTGATGTACGATGGAAAGGCTAGCGGTGTAGATAACATACCAAGTGATGTACATGGAAAGGCTAGCGGTGTAGATAACATACCAAGTGATGTACGATGGAAAGGTAGCGGTGTAGATAACATACCAGGCGATGTACGATGGAAAGGCTAGCGGTGTATATAACATACCAAGTGATGTACGATGGAAAGGCTAGCGGTGTAGATAACATACCAAGTGATGTACGATGGAAAGGCTAGCGGTGTAGATAACATACCAAGTGATGTACGATGGAAAGGCTAGCGGTGTAGATAACATACCAAGCGATGTACGATGGAAAGGCTAGCGGTGTAGATAACATACCAAGCGATGTACGATGGAAAGGCTAGCGGTGTAGATAACATACCAAGTGATGTACGATGGAAAGGCTAGCGGTGTAGATAACATACCAAGTGATGTACGATGGAAAGGCTAGCGGTGTAGATAACATACCAAGCGATGTACGATGGAAAGGCGGTTTTGCGGTTGCGTATTGTAATGAAATGAAGTTCCCGACAGGGGCAGATAAAATGAATAAAATTTGATAACAACTATTATATTAGTCAAAATCATTGGAAATCATAAAGAAACTCGCGGAAATACTAATTTCGATGATCATTCGATGAAATAAAATCCTTTAATTATTACACTAATAAACACAAATATCCTCTATACATTCCTTTCAATTTCATTTATGCACATGTGTTTATTTTTGCTATTGAAAGTCGCACACACTGCTTAGGTTATATGGTGGTGCACAATGCATATTACTAAAACAATTAGCATAACCTCTATACATATACAAAGATATTTGCATAGGAATTACAAGAGACCATTTTCAAGATTGTGACAATTACGGTACAATTACACATTACAGTTTTAATAAAGACAAAATATCGAATTTACATGCTATATATTTAACAGTGTATAATAAATACATGTTATGTTACCAAGCTTACTTCAATGTACGTATATAATCTCCATGTATTCAGTTAAGCAATGAATCGTGGGTTAATAATTTCCATCGTGGTTATGAACAGTGGGCGTGGTGAAACTGTGTGGAGGTCGAACAGATGGAAACTATTAACACGTGGTGCATTACTATTAGTTACATTAATTATTGTTTTCAATAACACAAAGAAAAAACCATTACAGTTTGTATTATTTAAAATTTAGTTATGCCAGATGTGCGTCTTCACGTGTGCATGATCTTGTAGCTCGGTCATCCTTGGACTAGCTTAACTGTAAGACACGACACGCCTTTAATATCAAAAAATGCTGCCCAACATTACGAATGCGCATGCCCGTATCTTCGAGTGCGCATGTCAGCTGCATATCATTAGTGAGGAAATTCATACGAAAATAGATACAAACATGGCACATACGCTCATCGATACGTTCATCTAAGGAAATGCAATAGCGATGTAAATATTCCAATGTATTTCCGCTTCCTGGCAACCGTTAAACATGTGATGGTACTTAGTTATATGTTTTATCTAATTACTACGTAGTTAGCGTTGTCAAGTTGATTTAAACAGGCAACACTGACAAGCATTTACTTGAGGTGTTAGATCGCAAACATGAGACAGATATTAAAACGTCTTATGGATTCCTTACAAAGTAAATAATTCAATACGCGTGATAGACCCGGAGTTCTGGGTAGAGAAATATGAACAGAAAGTGGCTTCAAGTCTTAAGTGGAAGCCTCACAAGTCATGCATTCAGTTCACGTCGGAGGGAATCAGTTTGTAGTCCATTAGTATACATTACATTTCTCGTGTTCTTGCTTATTTTAATATTCATAATTTACAAAATGACAAATCGGAAAGTCTCCTTATTTGTATGTTATTTGATAAGCAAGTTAGGTTTTGTGCTTTAAACTGTGGTCCAGTCTGTGTTTAAATTTCATTGTGTGATCTATTATTTAGTGGCAGCATTTCTTAAAGCGACATTACTTCAGTGAAAACGCAAATTTATGCAAAATGTAATTTCTTATTATATGGTATTTTCCAAATATTTGCCTCAAAAACTGAGTATTTCAACTAATAAACAAGCATCGTATACGCGGTTTGTTAACATAACAAAGTAATGTAAACAGGGTCGTAATGCGTAATACAACCTGTGTACTATTTTTTTTATATCCCGAATAACGAGATTTATGGTACAGATTTACCGTTATGTCTCACATTTGTGCCTATGCATATTTATTTGTAAACTAATCTTAGTTAAATTTATTATCTCTAAGCGACAGTATCAAGCGTTTAGTATTGACAATGACAAAGAAATGTCAATTCAGGAGCGTGGATTACCGGTATATGAAATCCTACATTCAATTTTGAAAGTTTGTAAACCACAAACACACGAATGCATTTGGAAGGATTTTGTAGTAGCAATGCATTTATACGTGATGTAATGTCGCTTTAAAGAAATATGCATATATAAATTGAAACTCTCCATTGATTTAAATAAATTGTATTTCTACATGCATTCTGTTGTTTCTTTTTGGGGGTTTTATGGATTAATGTCGCACCAACAGCTTAGGTCATATGGCGACTTTCCAGCTATTATTGGCGGAGGAAGATCCGGTGTGCCCCTTCGAGCAGCATAGCAGGCACGGATGTGCACCCGGTAGAACGACCGACCTACCGCAAGCCAGCTGGATAGCTTCCTCACTTGAAAGAATTCCACACCACCAGTGGGAATCTAACCTACATCGGTGAGGGGTAAGCGATTTTAAATCATTGACCTTAACTACTCGGCCAATGAGGCTCTATATGCTGGTGTTATAGTTTTGTGTGCTTTTAGACCTTATCCGGAAGTAAACGCAAAAATATATCTTATGAGATATACGTGACCCCTAGAGATATGGTAAGTATTATTGCATTTAAAACAGGGAATGCTGTGGATGATAACTCTGTGCATAGTGTTAATTTAACATTGTCAAAGAAAGATTACGCCCCTATGGATTCCACCAGAAAGAGGTCTCGAGAGTGATTAATGTAAGTTGTAGGAACTTGTTTCGAGGTAAAATAAATTGGTATTAAAAAAACTATTTGTGTTATCGCCACGAGGAAGAGAGAAGACTCAACATGAAATTTAAATGTCTTGCCTAAGGGCACAATCGTAACGGCTCCAGCGGGGCTCTAACTACGGGCCTTTCGCAACTGAAGCAAACGCGCTAACACTGCGCTATCACGACTTCCACAATAGTTGGATGGAACATTATAATAATAATAATTATTATTATTATAATAATAATACCGACTGTATTTTACGAGATAACTCATTAACAAGAGTTAATCTACAATTAGGCTCTCAACACATCTACAAATCAAATGCAATCGAACGATATGACTATACCATTGGAAGTATATACCAATGTAAAAGCTGAAAAGTAAGGAAACTATATATAATATGTAATGGAATAGGCTGATATATGGATTTGGCTAGTAGAGTAGAAAAGGCGAATGAGACAATTAATGATAATAACTATGTATAGCAATGACAGCAATTCACAAAGTCTAGTAAATATAGCAATTGCAATACACAATTGTGATAACGACTGTGTACAATATCAAAGATAGATAGATTTCTTTATTTATATAGGGTGACCTAAATAGTTCTGAACTAATCTTCCTTAGGGCCCTTTGAAATGTCTTAACACTATAGCATTAACATAAACAAATCAGGTAATGTTATTGCTATACAAAACGCCATAAGCATATTGAATGGCAATCATAATATACGAAGTAATACTACTAGAAATATGTAGCAAGGACAGCAATTCGCATAATCTTGTAAACTATGTATAGCAAGGACAGCATTTCGCAGAATCTTGTAAACTATGTATAACAAGGACAGCAATTCGCAGAATCTTGTAAACTATGTATAGCAAGGACAGCAATTCGCAGACTCTTGTAAACTATGTATAACAAGGACAGCATTTCGCAGAATCTTGTAAACTATGTATAGCAAGGACAGCAATTCGCAGAATCTTGTAAATATAGCACTGGCAATATACACTTGTGATAAGGACTACATGTGTATCATATGATGTAATAATAGTAGAACTATGTAAATGATCAGTTTCGTCATGCATATGTAGGTGTTACTTATTCGTTAGAGTTGTTACAGTGTGTTTTACGTTTTATTTAGCGTCGCTATCGGTTGCCCATATGGGCGACGCCCCTTGAAGAGATTAGTCATTTTAGGTTTTTGGAGGTTAGATCAATGATACAGACAGAGACCCATTCCAGAGTCGTCTCTGGTTCTTTTACTTTGACTGTTATTTTTATTAGGGTCAGAAGGGGGATCGAACCTGCTATCCCTGGATAACCAGGCCAAAGAATTGCTACACGTGTCTATAATAACTATATCCACCAACATATTAACCCGTAACTTCGAGTGCTCATGTCAGCTACACATCATTATACGAAGATGTATAGCCTGGGAACAGGCGTCGATAAAGTTTGCCTGGACAGTTAAATAAATATATGTTAACACCGAGACTATTAATTGGGCCGTATTGAGTTTCTGATCATTCTGGTCATTTTGCCAGAAGATAAAAAGTGAAATATCGACAGACTGGAACCCAGGCTAGAAGGTGTATGCAATCAGTGTACATACGTCCATCGAAGGAAATGCAATAGCGACGCAAATATTTCATAGTGGATATCTAAACATATATATGGTAATTGTGTCTGTGAAATCTTGTAATTTCTTGCAGATGGGAATAGTTGTATAGCGCTTCCTTTGGCTACAATGAGAACCATGGTTCGGCAAAGATCCACATCATATTTTTATACTTTGATTTACGGTCACATAAAGATCATCTGAAGAATTATCTTCCATTAGATTCAGAAGGGATGTTTTAATAGTCCTGATGGCTGTCAAGACAACCATAATTCTATAAGGTTCCATATCATTTAATTATGTTTTCTAGATGATTACCCATTGATCATTTCCTTGAAATTGTAACGAAATTGATCTACCGGTATTAGAGGCGATACCGCTTGAGACAGTGGTGGACATAGCTTGGACACAATACCATATTATATCCTAGTAATATGTTTCTGCAACAATATGCAAGTATATTATCGATTTGGAATGATTGAATAATCTGGTTATTAGTAGTTCTTAGTTGGATAATAAATAAATAATATTTATATTTCCGTTGTTTATTTGCGAATAAAAGATCGTTTTGAGATCTCACGCGTAGGAATTAACAACGCAGGCCATAGGCCTAAGTGGTTCCGGCGGTCAGAACGACACAATCGTAGCAGCTACAGCTGGGCGCGAGGGGCGAACTCCGGGTCTATCACACCTAAAGCGAATGCGTTACCACTGTGTTATCACCGCTCTACCAAGCGCTATCACAGCGAAACCACTGCGCTATCAGCGCGATACCACTGCGCTATCATGCGAAACCACTGCCCTATCACCGCGATACCACTGCGCTATCACCGCGAAACCACTACGATATCACCGCGCTACCAATGCGCTATCACCGCGCTATCACTGCGAAACCACTGCGCTATCACCGCGATACCACTGCGCTATCATGCGAAACCACTGCGCTATCACCGCGATACCACTGCGCTATCACCGCGAAACCACTACGATATCACCGCGCTACCAATGCGCTATCACCGCGCTATCACTGCGAAACCACTGCGCTATCACCGCGATACCACTTCGCTATCACCGCGAAACCACTACGATATTACCGCGCTACCAATGCGCTACCAATGCGCTATCACCGCGCTATCACTGCGAAACCACTGCGCTATCACTGCGATACCACTGCGCTATCACCGCGCTACCACGGCGCTATCACAGCGATACAACTGCGCTATCACTTCGAAACCACTGCGCTATCACCGCGAAACCACTGCGCTATCACCGCGAAACCACTGCGCTATCACCGCTCAACCACAACGCTATCACCGCGATACCACTGCGTTATCACCGTGAAACCACTGCGCTATCACCGCGATACCACTGCGCTATCACCACGACACCACTGCGCTATCACCGCGCAACCACTGCGCTATCACAGCGCTACCACTGGGATATCACCGCGATACCACGGCGCTATCACTTCGAAACCATTGCGCTATCACCGCGAAATCACTGCGCTATCACCGCGATACTACTGCGCTATCACCGTGCTACCACTTCGCTATCACCGTGATGCCACTCCGCTATCACCGCGCAACCACTGCGCTATCACCACGCAACCACTGCGCTATCACCGCGATACCACTGTGCTATCATCGCGATACCACTGCGTTATCACCGCGAAACCACTGTGCTATCACCGCGCTTCCACTGGGCTATCACCGCGATACCACTGCGCTATCACCGCGATACCACTGCGCTATCACTGCGCTATCACCGTGCTACCACTCCGCTATCACCACGCTATCACCGCGATACCACTGCGCTATCACCGCGATACCACTGCGTTATCACCGCGAAACCACTGTGCTATCACCGCGCTTCCACTGGGCTATCACCGCGATACCACTGGCTATTACGGTGCTACCACTCCGCTATCACCGCGATGCCACTGCGCTATCACCGCGAAATCACTGCACTATCACCGCGCTACCGCTGGCTATCACCGCGATACAACTGCGCTATCACCGTGCTACCACTGCGCTATCGCCGCGATACTACTGGCTATCACCGCGATACAACTGCGCTATCACCGTGCTACCACTCCACTATCACCGCGATGCCACTGCGCTATCACCGCGCTAACACTGCGCTATCGCCGCGATACTACTGGCTATCACCGCGAAATCACTGCACTATCACCGCGCTACCACTGGCTATCACCGCGATACAACTGCGCTATCACCGTGCTATCACCGCGCAACCACTGTACTATTACGACGTCCACACAACTGCTTCAAACTGATCATACAGATATCTGAAAGCAATGACGATACGATGAACATCATAGTTGTTTTAGTGAAATAAACAGCTTATAGTGTGCAAATGTTTTACAAAGAATTTATACATCGCAAAATACGAGCAATCGATTGTAGGCGATAACTCTGAAACTATTCCCTGTCTCAGTAGACCGTCTTGCAGACCAGGCGGAGCATACCAATCGCATTAATATTGATAATTGTCTAAGATGACAGAACAACGGCGGTTTTGACGCCTGATTTCCTGGCTGATATGGAATCAGTTTGCTGCAAATAATTGCATAACAGTTTTGTCAATCATCATTACGAATCAGTCTTTACTTGAAACATGAGCGATTAAAACAACGAGGATAATTCTGAAATATGATAGATATTCAAAGAAGAAAACAATCCGCTAATGCATTATACATAATGCTAAGTACGCTATTAATGTGAGAACATGTAGTGAACAATAATAACAGTAATAATAAAAAGTATGCTGGAAAATCGAAAGAAGTAGTTCCAACATAATTATAGTCCAGTTATTAACGAATTGTTTCTTCATAGAGGTTCAAATATGTCAGAAAAGGTTTCTCAGTGTATTTTAGTTCTATTGTATATCAACTTTATGGGGGGGGGTACCAAAATTTAACATGAGGATAGTACCTAAAATATACCAAATCCAAGATGGCCGCCATACATATTTAAAATTTGAAAAGCGTCACAAATATTGAAGTAATATAGCTAAAACACGTGTGCTATATCTATTTATAATAATATGTCTATTTATAATAATATGTCTATTTATAATAATATGTCTATTTATAATAATATGTCTATTTATAATAGAATGCCGAGTTGATTGCAATGGAATTAAGTTTTCACATGTATACGGTCAAACTAGTATGATAAGTATAAAAATACAAAATCATAATCCATTAATGATCTGTAGGCCAGTGATAACACGCTGGACTGGTAATCCAGGGATCACAGGCTCGATCCTCCGTCTGACTCTAATAAAATTAACAGTCTTACAGATGGGACCTTAAACCAATAATGAACTTTACACAGTGCAAGTAAAAGAACCAACTGAGATTCTGGAATGGGTCTCTGTCTGTATCATAGCACTATCCTCCATAATCTAAACTGACTAATCTCTTCAGGAGGCGTCGCTCATATGGGCAACCGGTAGCGACGATAAATAAACGTAAAACACCATTAATGTTACCAGTGTCATAATAGGAAGCAATACAATGCTGCTTCAGACAAGGTCACATGTTTATAGTGTTCTGTTGCTTTGGGGGGTCTAACGTCGTATCTACAGCTTAGGTGATATGGCGGCGTCTAACGTCGTATCTACAGCTTAGGTCATATGGCGGCGTCTAACGTCGTATCTACAGCTTAGGTCATATGGCGGCGTCTAACGTCGTATCTACAGCTTAGATCATATGGCGGCGTCTAACGTCGCATCTACAGCTTAGGTCATATGGCGGCGTCTAATGTCGCATCTACAGCTTAGGTGATATGGCGGCGTCTAATGTCGTATCTACAGCTTAGGTCATATGGCGGCGTCTAATGTCGTATCTACAGCTTAGGTGATATGGCGGCGTCTAATGTCGTATCTACAGCTTATGTCATATGGCGGCGTCTAAGGTCGCATCTACAGGCATATAGTTTTCGCACTGTCCGTGTCTCCGTGCCTGCGTCCGTTTGAGTCAATATTTCCAGTCCGAGATGTAACTTCTTCAACTATGGAGGGATTTCAAAGCTAATGTGCCACACATGTTTCCCACATAGAGGTGATATATCGTACGCATGACCCAGATCCGTAGCTTCATTGCCAAGGTCACGGTTGGAGGTTAAATGGGAAATATAGGTACAATATTTCCAGTCCGAGTTGTAAATTGTAACTCCTTCGACTATTGAAATATTTCAAAGCTAATGTGCCACACATGTTCCCCATATAGAGATGATATATCGTACACATGACCCAGATCCGTAGCATCAAGGTCAATGTCACGGTTGGAGATTAAATGTGAAATAAGCTTAGAAAGAGCTTTTTTATAAGAGCTTGATAAATAAGGTACTGTGTATCTAACGCATTGCACAATTGCCCACTTCTAGGCTAACAAAGATTATGTTTTGTCTTTATTATCCAAGTTAATTTTATTACTGATTTGTTTGTTCAATTAATAACACATTGTTCAGTATATTTTGTTCCTGGACTCTCATCTTCAGCTCCGAACTGACATGCCTTACTCTGTTTCGTGTGTACATTTTTATTAGCTAGATTGCAAAGCCAGTTCTTACAACAATAGTACAATCTCTACACCTCATACCTGATCGAATCCATCACCATATGCGAGAGAGAAGAGGTACCGCGGATTTAAGAGTCTTGTCTAAGTACATTATCAACGTCGTCCTGGTGGGGTTCGAACTCACTACATCTCGATTACGGCGCCGTATCCATTTAACAACGGAGGCTCCACTCACAACGAGGGTTTCACTCACCACGGGGGTTCCACTCACATCGAGAGTTTCACCTCACCACGGAGGTTCCACTCACCACGGAGGTTTCACTCACCACGGAGGTTCCACTCACCACGAGAGTTTCACTCACCGCGGAGGTTCCACTCACCACGGAGGTTCCACTCACCACGGAGGTTCCACTCAAACGGAGGTTTCACTCACCACGGAGATTCCACTCACATCGAGAGTTTCACTCACCACGGAGGTTCCACTCACCACGGAGGTTTCACTCACCACGAGAGTTTCACTCACCACGGAGGTTCCACTCACCACGGAGGTTCCACTCACCACGGAGTTCCACTCACCCCGGACGTTCCACTCACCACGGACGTTCCACTCACCACGGACGATCCACTCACCACGGACGATCCACTCACCCCGGACGTTCCACTCACCACGGAGGTTTCACTCACCACGGAGATTCCACTCACATCGAGAGTTTCACTCACCACGGAGGTTCCACTCACCACGGAGGTTTCACTCACATCGAGAGTTTCACTCACCACGGAGGTTTCACTCACCACGGAGGTTCCACTCACCACGGAGGTTTCACTCACCACGGACGCTCCACTCACCACGAACGATCCACTCACCACGGACGCTCCACTCACCACGTACGCTCCACTCACCCCGGACGCTCCACTCACCACGGACGCTCCACTCACCACGTACGTTCCACTCACCACGGACGCTCCACTCACCACGTACGTTCCACTCACCACGTACACTCCACTCACCACGGACGCTCCACTCACCACGGACGATCCACTCACAACGGACGCTCCACTCACCACGGACGCTCCACTCACCACGGACGATCCACTCACAACGGACGCTCCACTCACCACGGACGTTCCACTCACCCCGGACGCTCCATCACCACGGACGCTCCACTCACCACGGACGCTCCACTCACCACGGAGGTTCCACTTTCTCTGATTAAAGTGCTTGCGTTTGTTTGTTCATATTCACAACTAAGTAACATTTTTGGATTTAGTTTGTTATTTTCATATTTTGTATTCGTATACATTTTCCTCCAAATAGAATGCGATACTTCATGCTACATTGGGAAATACGGTAATATGGACATACAGTTGAGGTCGTTCTCTTTTAAGTTATCACGTCTTCCTCAATTTCACTCTAATATTTATTTTTTCACTGGAGGTTTTTAGATTTGACTAGACTAATGTTAGATCTGCATACTCTTCAACTATTAAATCGATCATAAAAAATAGTCCAACAATTTCTTAATTTCCGGCTCAGCTTTCTGAAATTGTATTGATACTGCCAGTTTTAGTAAAACATGTGTAACTAAATGCATGTCACACGAAAACAAGCGTTTTTATTGAAGACTGGTTTCTGTCGTCCATTTATAAAGTGACAGTTTTATTCAAATAGGAGTGTCGCAATTTCTAATATTATGTGCAAATCGTAATTAGCATGTATTATTTAAATTTGTAAACGGGACACTGGAACTGTCTCTTAGACACACGTCATAACGAAACGCACGTGTTTAT
Source organism: Archivesica marissinica (assembly GCA_014843695.1). Classification (NCBI taxonomy): domain Eukaryota; kingdom Metazoa; phylum Mollusca; class Bivalvia; order Venerida; family Vesicomyidae; genus Archivesica; species Archivesica marissinica. The sequence continues at coordinate 29,199,093 of CM026404.1, read as the reverse complement.
TTGGGGGTGGGGTACGGTCACGCCTACAATATAGATCACATGGCAATCCTCCTACTATTATTGGCGGGGATAAGAACCCGGATGCCACTCCGAACAATAGTTAAGGCCCTGACGGACAACCGGGTGGATCCACAGACATTCCGCGAGCCAGCTGGATAGCTTCCTCACTTGAAGTATTCGAAACTCCAGTGGGATTCGAAGCTTCAGCGATGAGGGGCAAGTAATTTGAAGTTAACGACCGTACCCACTCGGCCACGGTGTCCTCTCTCTCCCGCTCTATCTCTCTCTCCCGCTCTATCTCTCTCTCCCGCTCTATCTCTCCCTCTCTCTCCCGCTCTATCTCTCCCTCTCTCTCCCGCAATATCTCTCTCCCGCTCTATCTCTCCCTCTCTCTCCCGCTATCTCTCTCCCGCCTATCCTCTCTCCCGCTCTATCTCTCCCTCTCTCTCTCCCGCAATACCTCTCTCCCGCCTATCTCTCCTCTCTCCCCGCTCTATCTCTCCCTCTCTCTCCCGCAATATCTCTCTCCCGCTCTATATCTCCCTCTCTCTCCCGCTCTATCTCTCCCTCTCTATCCCGCAATATCTCTCTCCCGCTCTATCTCTCCCGCTCTATCTCTCCCTCCCGCAATATCTCTCTCCCGCTCTATCTCTCCCTCTCTCTCCCGCTCTATCTCTCCCTCTCTCTCCCGCAATATCTCTCCCGCTCTATCTCTCCCTCTCTCTCCCGCTCTATCTCTCCCTCCCGCAATATCTCTCTCCCGCTCTATCTCTCCCTCTCTCTCTCCCGCTCTATCTCTCCCTCTCTCTCCCGCAATATCTCTCCCGCTCTATCTCTCCCTCTCTCTCCCGCTCTATCTCTCTCTCTCTCTCCCGCTCTATCTCTTCCTCTCTCTCTCCCGCTCTATCTCTCCCTCTCTCTCCCGCTCTATCTCTTCCTCTCTCTCTCTCTCCCGCTCTATCTCTCCCTCTCTCTCCCACTCTATCTCTCCCTCTCTCTCCCGCAATATCTCTCCCGCTCTATCTCTCCATCTCTCTCCCGCTCTATCTCTCCCTCTCTCTCCCGCTCTATCTCTTCCTCTCTCTCTCCCGCTATATCTCTCCCTCTCTCTCCCGCAATATCTCTCTCCCGCTCTATCTCTCTCTCCCGCTCTATCTCTCCCTCTCTCTCCCGCTCTATCTCTCCCTCTCTCTCCCGCTCTATCGCTCCCTCTCTCTCCCGCAATATCTCTCTCTCTCTCTCGTGTTCAGATAAACACAAGTTAAATACTATTTCAGTGGATATTCTATTAAATAAAAAGTCAGCAGTCTTTCTGATGAGACTCTAATATCCTTTGAAAACATGATGGTCAAGCTAACATCGGCACAACAGTCTATGTTCTGCTTAGATATTGGTTTTATCTAAGTATACGGGATGCTGTTTCGTACTGATATGTTTATTAGATATGTAATATTACATGAAAACGAAATACGAAGGATTCCATCAAAGACATATCACATCTTTATTACAAAACACAAACTGAACAACTAAACATATTCCAAAATGTTTAAAACTGTGTATTTATATAGTTATTGTTTTTCATGTAAACACACTTATCAGAAGTGTGCGTTTTCTATGTCCTCTAGTATATAGTATCGATTTAGAATAGATAGATCACTTTGGTAATTAATTGTGCCGAGTTGCATAATTAACTATATGTATAAGATTATGATTGACACCTGTTTCTCAGTGTGTACTTGGTATAGCCCGCATTTGTATGAAGACATCATTTAGTAATTCTTTTGAACGTTAAATTAATTTATACACATATATTTTAGTTCGATTGCGAAACAAGTTCCTACAACTTACTAGCTTGTTCCTAGTCTGGGTTCCAGTCTGTCGATTTTTCACTTTTTAACTTCTGGCAAAATGACAGCCTTGGGAAACTGGATTACCGATCGTAGCGTCATCTACTTACAACTTCATTTATGAGGGTTTATGAGAGTGTTGATTTGAAGAACGACAAATCTTCTCTAAAAGATATTAGAAACGGAATTCTATCGGAAATCGCCGAACAAGCACGAGTATACACGATCATTTCCGAATATACACGAATGCTCCCGTAGCCTCATTTACATCGCAAACATATAATTTCCCGTTTCTGTGTTATATCGACGAGATGGCGGATTTTAACTATTAAGTTTAAGTGGTAATGGGTCGATTCGGCGTAATTGAAGTAAGGAAGACTTAAATCTTAAGTAAATATGTCAAATCATACGCAAGTGTACGTTTTAAAACTATTTATAGTTCCGTTGACCCGTAAACAATGGCGGTCAAGTATACAGTTGTATCAACATTGCCGTTCGACTCGAGTACGTCATTAATTAAGTCGCGTGCTAATAGGCCTATTAATAGGATTAATGCTAGTCAATAATTATACCACGGTTATTTTTTTAATCCAAAGCACATAACATACCCGACCCGTTATAATTTAACCCGATGCAGCAGGTTGTACTGGCTGCTGGGAATTGGTACTACTGAACACGGGATTAACTGTAATACCTGAATACAGTCCAAATATACTCGCAGAGAAGATACTGTACAGTTGTTCCCGTGTTTCGTTGTATCTGTTTATCGCGGTACATGCTATTTGTTGTAACGTATTGTGTAGGGTGATATGCGTCTACCAATTTAAAATAAACGCTGCACCTGGTGACGAATAAAACTACATTTATTTATGACACGTTCTATGTTTGATTATTTCTTGTATTACTGTTGTTTGGGTGTGTTGTACTGATGATGAACATTGATTATACATGGTGACCTTTGACAGATCAATACACGTTACCTGCGTTTGTGTATCATACCTATGTAGCCGATCACTAAAACTCGGAATCAAATTGATATTACAGATCTGTTGTATAATAAGGAGTTATATAACTGTATGTATGTATGTGTGTATATATATATATATATATGTGTGTACTTGAATTTAATTGCATGTAGTTAGCTTGAACATAACATAATATGTTTGTTTTAAAACAGAAACTCTGAATCACTCATCCAGTGTGGTATTATTGTTGTTTTGTTGTTAGAAACATTTGTGTTGCTATCATTATCTGAGTTGTAATTATAATGACTTGGGGATTATTTGGATTACATGGTTACAAATAGAGCTATTTCGATCTAATAGTATCAGTAATTATATCAATAATTTAGCTAGAAAGAAATCAAATATCGCTTGAACATAACATAATATGTTTGTTTTAAAACAGAAACTCTGAATCACTCATCCAGTGCGGTATTTTTGTTGTTTTGTTGTTAGAAACATTTTTGTTGTTATCATTATCTGAGTTGTAATTATAATGACTTGGGGATTATTTGGATTACATGGTTACAAATAGAGCTATTTCGATCTAATAGTATCCGTAATTATATCAATAATTTAGCTAGAAAGAAATCAAATATCGTAATACATTATTGTAGTAACATTGTAAAACTTTTGAGATCTATATATTTTGATGAGCCGTGAAGCAAGGTGTTGGTATGCTTATATTTTCAGGTTGTATATTTTAGGGTATATTTCCGGATTCACCAATACATAGACAATTTATATAATCTCCCGATCATTTTTGGAAATTTTCCTTACATATTATCGAAATCTGTATAATATGTTAAAGTTGATCTTACGTTATTGTATTCAAGTCTGTTGGAAATCTTGTATTTTTCTACTTGTATTTCTTTTTTCAGCTTATTTTTTCTAGTTGCTAGCATGGCTATGCTAGTATATCTTTTTCTCTTGCTCTCTATATGTACTGTCTTTTACTGCCTCACCCCGGTCTCCCCTCCCAGTACGACAATGTTTGAAGCCCCATTGTCGCTCCCCACATTTATTAACGTAGTACTTTTACCTAATGGGTAACGATCTAATTGGGTGGCGAGTGACTATTGGGCTTCATTACAACCGAAGACAGAGAATATCAAGAACATTTAAACATGTAATCCGTCCACTAGGATTATTAATGATGATTATCCATCGGTTTATAATTTGGAGTGCCCATTGTCTAGTGAATTATATTTCCTTTCAATGTCAATGTTTACGTGAGTTTCAGGTATCTATAATTTTACCAGTTGTATGTACAGCTTCAGAGGTCATATCTAATTATTACTTTTCCAACTATCACAGTTCCAACCTTAGCGATTATTTGAAGGTGCAAATCTCATATTTCATGTACATCATGTACTCGGTCATACTGCTTCTACTGTGTGGAGATGTTGAAACGAATCCAGGTCCTTTATGTGGTACGGATAATTGCCTTTCCATATTACACCAACATATACGTAGCATTAGAAACAAAATGTCTTATGTAAATAATCAATTTCTTGATTTTGATATAATATGTTTCAGCGAAACACATTTATCCAACGACGTTAGCGACATGCGGTTAGCTCTTGACGGTTTTGATTATGTATTTAGGAAAGATAATACTGCGCACTCTGGTGGATTGTTAATATACGTATCGTCGCATCTAAGACCTAAACGATTAATGGAGTTAGAACATTTTCTTCCGGAATCTGTATGGATTGAACTTAAAGATAAAGAGTCAAACTTATATACTGTGTACTGTTTACCGTCCACCTCATTACACGGTTGAATTTTGGGATCGACTCAATATCTGTTTAGAAAAGGCCTCTGAATTATGCAATAACATGTTATTAGTTGGAGATATAAATGAAGATCAACTAAATCCATTAAATAATAAATTTCGTGATTTACTTAGTCTCAACAATTTAAAAAATGTAATATCAGTACCCACCAGAGTAACAGAATATTCTAGCACATTAATAGATCCTATTGCTGTCTCTAATCACATTATTTCGTACGAATCCGGTATTTTTGAAACTGATAAGCAAATCAGTGATCATTTTGCCACTTTTATCCATATCAAGATAAATTTTAAATTTAGCACTTCTTACAAACGGAAGATTTGGAATTACAAAACTGCAGATTTTAAAAAGCTTAATGATCTTATAATTGCAACGGATTGGTCTTTCTTAAACAACGATACAATTGACAATGCAAGTCAAACATTTATAGATAAATTTCTCGATTTATCCAAAACATGCATTCCAACATATTATGCAACAGTGAGACCAGGCGACAAACCTTGGTACAATTCGGAAATACGCAAGTGTTCTCGTAAACGTGATCGACTAAAACAAAAGGCTGTTCTCTCTAATAAGAATTCAGATTGGTTGAATTACAAACATGCTAGAAATAAGGTGAACAACATGAAGAAACATGCACAGGAAACATTTTTCAACAATTTAGAAGAATCACTTTCCGACTTAGCATCCAATAACCCATCTCAATATTGGAAAACAGTTAAGAAACTTGTTAAAGAAAATTCTACTAAATGCGAGACTATTCCTCCATTAAAAAACGAAAAAGGCGATTATTTAGTTTCTGATGAAGAAAAAGCAAACTCTCTTAATAACTATTTTGTTTCTATTTCAACAATTGATGACTCAGCAGCTACACTTCCTGAATTGAACTCTAAAACAAACACTACTTTAAGCGAAATTAATATTACTGAACAAGATGTTTCTGACGTTTTACATAATTTAGTCTTAAAAAAATCAAGTGGTCCTGATGAAATAAGTCATCGTATGCTTAAAGAAACATATAATACAATTAATCGACCTCTTTGTGTTTTATTTAATCGATCGCTACAAGAGAGTACTTATCCAAGTTGCTTTAAGTTAGCACATGTAATGCCTCTATTTAAGAAGGGTGATAGAGATACTCCATCAAACTATAGGCCGATATCATTAATTTGTTGTCTTGGCAAAGTCATGGAACGAGTAATGTTCAAATATCTGTACAACTATCTTCATGCTAACGATCTAATTTTTAAATACCAATCTGGATTTTTACCTGGACACTCTACTGTTTTTCAACTTATTGACTTATATCACCAAATATGCAAAGCGTATGATGAAAAACTAATTACTTGTATTGCTTTTGGTGACATTTCAAAAGCGTTTGATAGAGTTTGGCATTCAGGATTATTGTTCAAATTAAAACAAAACGGAATAACTGGTAAGGTTAATAAGTGGCTCGAAAATGATCAAAGTCATAGAAAACAACGAGTATTTGTTGAATCATCTTTTTCTGAAACAAAATACATTAATGCTGGTGTACCTCAGGGATCAGTGTTAGGACCACTGTTGTTTTTAATCTATGTGAACGACATTGCAGACCTATTAGAAAGTTCTACTAGATTATTTGCAGACGATTGTTCAATGGCAGTGTCCTCCGTCAATAAAACACTTATTGAAACACGGCTAAATTCCGATCTCCAAAAAGTATCTGATTGGTCGAAACAATGGTTGGTTAAATTTAACCCTTCTAAAACAGAGGTAGTGGCATTTTCGTTAGCAGAAAGAGAACTTCCTAAATTACAATTTCAAAATACAGAACTTAGTTTCGTTGATAGTCACAAACATCTTGGAGTTACCCTCAGTAAAGATGGTTCTTGGCATGATCACATAAAAAACGTAATTTCGTCTGCATCTAAAGTACTTGGCTCCATGCAAATGCTAAAGTTTAAGCTAAGGCGACACACGCTTAACCACATTTACATATCATATCTACGACCTATACTTGAATACGCTTCAATTGTCTGGGATAACTGTACTTTATACGAAAAGGAATCCATAGAAAAACTGCAGTACGAAGCTGCTAGAGTAGTAACTGGTTTAACACGTTCTGTGTCCATTGAACGGCTTCTAAGCGAGATAGGGTGGGTGTCTCTTTTAGATCGACGTATGATGCAAAAGCTAATATTAGTTTACAAAGATAAACATGGGTATTTACCAGAGTATCTTTCAGAATTATTTCCTCCTTCTATACAAGAAACTAATCCTTATAACTTGCGAGCTAACATAAATTATGTCACAGTTCCTAGACGTTTAGAAATATACTCCAGATCAGTAATTCCATCTTCAGTAAAACTCTGGAATGAATTTGATAACGATATTCGCAATTCGCTTACACTCTCAAGCTTCAAATCAAACCTTAAAATACATTTCAAACCACCTCTTGTTCCTCAATATTTCTTGAGGGGTAAAAGACATTACTCAGTTTACCATGCTAGAATCAGAAACAAATGTAGTAATTTGAACGCTGATCTCTTCCGTAACCATTTAAGTCAAAACTTCTCTTGTGAATGTGGGAATCCTTGTGAAGATGCCGAACACTACTTTTTCCAATGTAACAAATACTGCCAACAAAGATACATATTATTCCAAGCTCTTCGTATTTTTCGTCCTCTTAGTACGAATACACTATTGTTTGGAAACGAAAACCTCACGGACGATGAAAACGAATTCATATTCCTCGAAGTACAAACATTTATTCAACACACAGAAAGGTTTAAGCGTGAATAAATTAATGTATTACATACTATTTCTTTTATCTTACTAAACAAGTATTTTTGATCATTCAAAGTTTTATAATACAAAGTATATTACTGCTCATTCCAGAGGAAACTGTATAAGAAATCTAATATCAATACTAACATGTAATATAAATCGATACAAAATCAGCATGTACTGTCTTCACAACTTGACCTATATTGTTCTGGGGTGGGGGTTCAGGGATAGGCAGTGAAGTAGATGGTGAGGGCAGCTCTTAAAAAACACTTTTTTTTTCTTTCAGTTTACTTTGTTCATCTATTTATTATTTTATTCAAAATGTCCCGTCTTTTTCTTATTTATTCTAAGCAATAATTATCTTGGTAAATTTAATAAAGTAGAACTACATACATCGGAATTTATTGTATAACAAAATTGAACTCTGGGAAAGGGCTGTTGCTAATGTTGTCAAAACTTGTAGCCCGATCCTTTTGCACTTTTGAAAATGTTATATATATGTAAGGAACAATTGTCATGATTTATGTATGTGTAAATTTGATTGTATTAATGAAATGATATTGTGAAATGTAAATTGTGTTGTACATGCTGTGGGGGGAAAAAAAGTTGCAATAAAATTTTATTAAATTAAATAAATAATTATACGGACAATCCGTCCAGTTTCCCCAGGCGTTAATATTATCAGAAGCTCAATACGGCCCAATTAATAGTATCGGTGTTAAAATATATTTATTTGATTGACTGACCAGGCAAAATATATCGACGCCTGTTCCCAGGCTAGCTTGTTCCCTCCATTAGGAGGTTAGTTTATACACATTTATGTTAGCTCGATTGTGAAACAAGTTCTTAGAGCTTATATTAATAACTATCGAGACCTCATTTCTGATGGAATCCATCGTCACTAGGGAGAGGGAAGAGGCAAAGTAGAATTTAAATGCCTTGCCTAAGGGCACACTCGTAACAGCTCCAGTGGGGCTCGAACTCAGGACATTTCGCACCTGAAGCGAACACGCTCCCACTGTTCTATCCCGACTTCCACGCGGTGCACATTAGTATAGGAGATGCCAATATATATTAGCGCCAGTGCAAACCCAGTGCTTACAACATTAAACAAAACGCTCTAGATAACAATCACTCCAGAAGGAAGCCACCTTCCTGAGACAGAGATAAGAGGCAGTTATGGGTTTAAGTGTCCTACCTATGGAAACCAAAGCAGTGGTTCAGTCGAAGCTTGACCTCAACCCGTCAGTTGCGATGCGAACTTCGTTTCCATTACACCGTGGGTGGTCTACTGTACATATTGAACATTGCAACGAAGCTAGTATTGCTGTATTGCTTTTATTTTCATCGGACATGCATTCGGTTGTACGTGAAGTTAACATTTATTGATAAGAAAGGCCATAACCATAATCAACAAATACTTGAAGAGAAACACAAATGCTGATTTGCATCAATAAATCAATTGGTTAACGCTAAATACATTAATAACGAATGCCACTTTTTTCGTCCCAGGAGACAACATTTATTCATGGTAAATATGCGTGTTTGTAAGATAAGTCGGGAAGCGAGATATGTAATTTATTTCTACTTTACTTAGATCGTGGTAATCAATCGTGTATATTGAAGAAGCACCAACTAATCCATAATATACACACTTTATATGAAATATTGAAGAAGCACCAACTAATCCATAATATACACACTTTATATGAAATATTGAAGAGGCACCAACTAATCCATAATATACACACTTTATATGAAATATTGAAGAGGCACCAACTAATCCATAATATATAAACATTATATGAAATAATGAAGAGGTACCAACTAATCCATAATATACAAACTTTATATGAAATGTGCAAATTGAATTATATATAAATGGAAGGTCAATACACTGAATGTACTTAGAAATGTTTAATTGTTTGCAGAAAAAGTAGAAGTCGGTCTAGTTTGAATTTTGAAACTCCCAACCAAAAAGAAAACTATTTGTACATTGTCTTCTCAGATCTAAAACATGCGTCTTTTACTAAAATAATATCACAAACGAACTGTGTTTAAAGTTAGTTTATACAAATTTAGTTTAGCTTGATTGCGAAACATATTCTTACAACAATAGTTAAATCGCTTTCGATTCATCGTTCCTGATGGATTCCATCACGATGATTGAGAGAGAAGAGGCAATGTGGAATTTAAGTAGCTTGCCTTGTGTTTAAGTCCACATCGATTTATAAAACATGAACAACAACATTGTCACTTGTATATATGACTACATTAAAAACTTAAAAATGTTTACTCTGAAGCAAGTGCATATACATACTATTATTGTAACTCTATTTAATCAGTTTATATCTGGTATATAAATGGTTCCTCAGAAATATTGCCATGAAATGTATGACTTAATTTCCTTGTACGAATGCATGGACGAATTTAAATATCGTCGAATTCCAAATATGATCTCGTTATTCCGATTTCTATCGAGAGCTCTGTATGTGCGGGTTTTCTAGAATGAAAGCACCATAAAACACCATCAATTCCCATACTGATATGCATTCAAACCACGGTTCGATATGGGAGATATTCTTACTTCTTGCAAAATGGGATATCATGTAAATTGATATAATGATTTGCTGTCTCCAGATTTGTTTATATGTACATGTTATCCACATGGGTCTTAGACCTTCTGGAATGAAATTAATACACTCTGAGACTAACGCTGAACATATTTTCAACATAAGTGTTGCAAAATGTTATGCTTGATATTTTTTAATTGTCTTATTTTTAAAATGTGTCCATTTTAGTCATATCATACAAATGCCGTAACTTATGTTCATGTTCCAATGAAACTTGGAATATCTTTTATAATGATACCTATAGCTCAGGGCGATGAATATTATATATTTTAAAACAAAGATGTTTGTTTAATCCATATATACTTATATTAGTTTTACCAATTAAGTCATTGATTTACTAGGTTAATATTCTTTATGGCTAACAAGCACACTTGTCTTACCTACAAAACCTAGTTATGTTTTAACATTTTTCAGCATTTATCTTAGAAATAAATTTAAATAAATATGCATTACTATTACATTATTAGTGATTCTAATTTTATAGGTGATGTACAATTGTTACCATTATACTGTATGTTATGAAGTCGGTTCAAAGGCTCACTCAGAGCTTGTGTTGTACTGGTGATATCTTGCTGACTCAACATAATAACTAATGTTGTTCAGAACTTGTGGCCTAACCCATTTGCTTTTGCTCTTATTATATATGTCTTTGAATTTATTATGTATATAGCAATAAAATATGATTAAACTTAAACTCAAAATAAAATTTATCTTATAATTCATGGATGCTCCTCTACCCAGTTTGTACAAATGAGTAATGCTCGACAAAACAGTTTTAATAAATGATTTGTAAACTGGTGTTTATTTGATTACACACGTGTTATATAATATATTATGTTGTACTTTCCGATGAAATATAGAAATCTATCAATGAAATAAAAATGTGTTATTCCGCTGGTTGAAAGCAGTGAAATAACATATTTTGTTTCTCACTGGTGTGCACATGTGGTACCTAGCCGCTGTATGTTGAAATATTATCAACGCGAACATTTTCGGATTCAAACTGTCATGTATGACGCCTCTTATGACGTAAGTTATGATGTCTATGCGCGCCGTTCTAATGCCAGTTAGCTCACGGTTGCATCGTGCTATATTATAAAAACACTTTTCAGCCTAAAATAAAAAGTATATGTGTTTGTTTAAGTGAATGACCTAACAATATTTCACGCACGAACATAGAAAGCTAGTATTATCACTCGTGGATAGCGCCACTCATGATAATAATGCTACTCCATACATTTTCATCATCATCATCATCATCATCAGCTCAATTATTACTACTCATATAGGTAGACGAGCCAGATTTATCACATTATTCAGCATCAAATCAATTTTAAAGTGCACGTGGACTCATTTCAGAACGCAACAATCCGAAATGCATATGAACTTTCTACATCATGCTAAAATGAGATGCGAAACCATTCTGGGCAAACATATTGCATTAGCTTCGGGGAAAGTCTGGAGTTCCCATAGGAGACCAAGGAATGACCATAAATCCATTTCTATCAATTACAAATGTGCACAAATAGATGTCAGCCAAGACAACAAACTGGATCTCGTCAATAGTGTAAGTAAAACAAATGTATATTAATAACATTGATGTAGCAGCCGACCTAGGTTACAAATTGATAAGTAATAAGAAAGCTAATCGTCTCGATCTTGCTGTAAAGTTGCCGTGTTAACCCTTAACCTGCAAACAACATAGATCATGATCAGGCGCGGTGTTATGTTCCACATGAATTATGTGATTATTTACTGCCAGCGTTAATAAGCGACGATGATGCTAGCGAACAGCACGATGTAGCACTATAAATCTCCTAGCCTCGCCTTCCAATGGCATCATTCTCAATGAACCTGCCGTGCCGACGGAGAACAATGGCAATTAACGCGACTAAAGCACTCTTCAACAGTAGTTTGGTCAGTAATTGATTCCAAAGTACAAGTAGTATTCTAGTTCCACTTGAGCAGGGTCGTGGTAAGTCCAAATCCAGTGTTGATAGTTATACACGTGTATCGCTTGTTCATATTTAGAGGTTATTACGTGGCTAGTGTCATATACGCCTAGGTATCGACCCGAGGTAACTTGATATCAGCCCCGAGACCGACAGATAGTTTATACAAATTTATTTTAGCTCGATTGCGAAACAAGTTCTTATAACTTATATTAATCACTCTCGAGACCTCATTCCTGATGGAATCCATCGCCACGAGGGCGAGAGAAGAGGCAACGTGGAAATTAAATGCCTTGCCTAAGGACACAATCGTAACGGCTCCAGCGGGGCTCGAACTCCGGACCTTTCGCACCTGAAGCGAACGCCTATCCACTGCGCTATCACGACTTCTACGACGGTTGAATAATTATATCATGATGCCGAGTGTCGATACCTAGGCTGATATGAAACTAGCCACATAATAACGTCGTTATTACTTTGAAATGAATTTGAATATTTAATAATGGAAATCATGCTCTTAGTTAATCATTTATCAGGAATAAATCACAACTCCTGAATTAGATACACGAAAACGATTGAAATATTACAACTAAACTACAAACATCTGTTATCTGTCAGATTTGAGACGCTACGGGAAGTAACAAACTAGCACCGAAAACGCATGCGTTATTTTCTAAGAAACTGGTATTGATATGACTATTTCTAGTTTGATACGGTTACATGCCCGCATCAAACCAACAAGCGTACTATCAGACTGGAAAACACAGCGTATCGATTTGGGTGGTATTATGGTAGAAAGATAACGGCAACACATTCATATCTAAATAATATCGTATTTAATTCAGGACGAAACTATTATAATACCGACATTTAAGCGTCCATTGCTCTCTCGGGGATTTTTCCTGCCCTGAAGGACACCTTTTATTCGCATCATAACGTAGCATGTGGAGATCGATGTCATAAAATATATGCATAAAGAATAAAGATATGAATGCATTAACATTTGACGATACATCAGATACCACAGGTTGATAAATTGTTCCGGTTGTCAACATCGATATTGTTGACAATGAAGAAGCTCCATGCTACTAGTGTAGGGGAAACGCGGTATGGGTCATTATTAACATTCAATTTCCGTGCTATACTAGTACAGGGGAAGTGCAGTATGGTTCATTATTAACATTCAATTTCCGTGCTATACTAGTGCAGGGGAAGTACAGTATGGTTCAATATTCACAATCAATTTACTTGCTATCCGTGCTATACTAGTGCAGGGAGTACAGTATGGTTCAAAATTAACAACCAATGTACTTGCTATCCGTGCTATACTAGTGCAGGGGAAGTGCAGTATGGTTCAATATTAACATTCAATTTCCGTACTATACTAGAACAGGGGAAGTGCAGTATGGTTCAATATTAACATTCAATTTCCGTGCTATACTAGTACAGGGGAAGCGCGGTATGGTTCAATATTAACATTCAATGTCCGTGCTATACTAGTACAGGGGAAGCGCGGTATGGTTCAATATTAATTACTTGCTATCCGTGCTATACTAGTACAGGGGAAGTGCAGTATGGTTCAATATTAACAATCAATTTACTTGCTATCCGTGCTATACTAGTACAGGGGAAGTGCAGTATGGTTCAATATTAACAATCAATGTACGTGCTATCCGTGCTATACTAGTGCAGGGGAAGTGCAGAATGGTTCAATATTAACAACCAATTTACTTGCTATCCGTGCTATACTAATACAGGGGAAGTGCAGTATGGTTCACTATTAACAATCAATTTACTTGCTATCCGTACTATACCAGTGCAGGGGGAAGTACAGTATGGTTCAATGTTAACAATCAATTTACTTGCTATCCGTACTATACCAGTGCAGGGGAAGTACAGTATGGTTCAATATTAACAATCAATGTAGTTGCTATCCGTACTATACTAGTACAGAGGAAGTGCAGAATAGTTCAATATTAACAATCAATGTACTTGCTATCCGTACTATACCAGTGCAGGGGATGTGCAGTATGGTTCAATATTAACAATCAATTTACTTGCTATTCGTGCTACTAGTGCAGGGAAAGTGCAGTATGATTCATTATTAACACTCAATTTCCATTATATACTAGTACAGGAGACATGCAGTATGGTTCAATATTAACAATCAATTTACTTGCTATCCGTACTATACTAGTACAGGGGACGTGCAGTATGGTTCAATGTTAACAATCAATTTACTTGCTATCCGTACTATACTTGTACATGGGAAGTACAGTATGCTTCACTATTAACAATCAATTTACTTGCTATCCGTGCTATACTAGTACAGGGGAAGTGCAGTATGGTTCAATATTAACAATAAATTTACTTGCTATCCGTACTATACTTGTACAGGGGAAGTGCAGTATGGTTCACTATTAACAATCAATTTACTTGCTATCCGTACTATACGAGTACAGGGGAAGTGCAGTATGGTTCACTATTAACAATCAATTTACTTGCTATCCGTACTATACTTGTACAGGGGAAGTGCAGTATGGTTCAATATTAACAATAAATTTACTTGCTATCCGTACTATACTAGTACATGGGAAGTACAGTATGCTTCACTATTAACAATCAATTTACTTGCTATCCGTGCTATACTAGTACAGGGGAAGTGAAGTATGGTTCACTATTAACAATCAATGTACTTGCTATCCGTGCTATACTAGTACAGGGGAAGTGCAGTATGGTTCAATATTAACAATCTTTACTTGCTATCTGTGCTATACTAGTACAGGGGAAGTGCAGTATGGTTCAATATTAACAACCAATTAACTTGCTATCCGTGCTATACTAGTGCAGGGGAAGTACAGTATGGTTCAATATTAACAACCAATTTACTTGCTATCCGTGCTATACTAGTGCAGGGGAAGTACAGTATGGTTCAATATTAACAACCAATTCACTTGCTATCCGTGCTACTAGTGCAGGGGAAGCACATTATGGTTCAATATTAACAATCAATTTACTTGCTATCCGTGCTACTTTTGCAGGGGAAGTGCAGTATGGTTCAATATTAACAATCAATTTACTTGCTATCCGTGCTATTAGTGCAGGGGAAGTGCAGAATGGTTCAATATTAATTACTTGCTATCCGTGCTATACTAGTGCAGGGGAAGTGCAGTATGGTTCAATATTCATAATCAATTTACTTGCTATCCGTGCCATACTAGTACAGGGGAAGTGCAGTATGGTTCAATAGTAACAATCAATTTACTTGCTATCCGTGCTATACTAGTACAGGGGAAGTGCAGTATGGTTCAATATTAACAATCAATTAACTTGCTATCCGTGCTATACTAGTACAGGAGAAGTGCAGTATGGTTCAATATTAACAATCAATGTACGTGCTATCCGTGCTATACTAGTGCAGGGGAAGTGCAGAATGGTTCAATATTAACAACCAATTTACTTGCTATCCGTGCTATACTAGTACAGGGGAAGTGCAGTGTGGTTCAATATTAACAATCAATTTACTTGCTATCCGTGCTATACTAGTGCAGGGGAAGTGCAGAATGGTTCAATATTAACAATCAAATTACTTGCTATCCGTACTATACTAGTACAGGGGAAGTGCAGTATGGTTCAATATTAACAATCAATTTACTTGCTATCCGTACTATACTAGTACAGGGGAAGTGCAGTATGGTTCAATATTAACAATCAAATTACTTGCTATCCGTACTATACTAGTACAGGGGAAGTGCAGTATGGTTCAATATTAACAATCAATTTACTTGCTATCCGTGCTATACTAGTACAGGGGAAGTGCAGTATGGTTCAATATTAACAATCAATTTACTTGCTATCCGTACTATACTAGTACAGGGGAAGTGCAGTATGGTTCAATATTAACAATCAATTTACTTGCTATCCGTGCTATGCTAGTGCAGGGGAAATGCAGTATGGTTCAATATTAACAATCAATTTACTTGCTATCCGTGCTATGCTAGTGCAGGGGAAATGCAGTATGGTTCAATATTAACAATCAAATTACTTGCTATCCGTGCTACTAGTGCAGGGGAAATGCAGTATGGGTCAATATTAACAATCAATTTACTTGCTATCCGTGCTATGCTAGTGCAGAGGAAATGCAGTATGGTTCAATATTAACAATCAATTAACTTGCTATCCGTGCTATACTAGTACAGGAGAAGTGCAGTATGGTTCAATATTAACAATCAATGTACGTGCTATCCGTGCTATACTAGTGCAGGGGAAGTGCAGAATGGTTCAATATTAACAACCAATTTACTTGCTATCCGTGCTATACTAGTACAGGGGAAGTGCAGTGTGGTTCAATATTAACAATCAATTTACTTGCTATCCGTGCTATACTAGTGCAGGGGAAGTGCAGTATGGTTCAATATTAACAATCAAATTACTTGCTATCCGTACTATACTAGTACAGGGGAAGTGCAGTATGGTTCAATATTAACAATCAATTTACTTGCTATCCGTACTATACTAGTACAGGGGAAGTGCAGTATGGTTCAATATTAACAATCAATTTACTTGCTATCCGTACTATACTAGTACAGGGGAAGTGCAGTATGGTTCAATATTAACAATCAATTTACTTGCTATCCGTACTATACTAGTACAGGGGAAGTGCAGTATGGTTCAATATTAACAATCAATTTACTTGCTATCCGTACTATACTAGTACAGGGGAAGTGCAGTATGGGTCAATATTAACAATCAATTTACTTGCTATCCGTGCTATGCTAGTGCAGGGGAAATGCAGTATGGTTCAATATTAACAATCAATGTACGTGCTATCCGTGCTATGCTAGTGCAGGGGAAATGCAGTATGGTTCAATATTAACAATCAAATTACTTGCTATCCGTGCTATGCTAGTGCAGGGGAAATGCAGTATGGGTCAATATTAACAATCAATTTACTTACTATCCGTGCTACTAGTGCAGGGGAAATGCAGTATGGGTCAATATTAACAATCAATTTACTTGCTATCCGTGCTATGCTAGTGCAGAGGAAATGCAGTATGGTTCAATATTAACAATCAATTAACTTGCTATCCGTGCTATACTAGTACAGGAGAAGTGCAGTATGGTTCAATATTAACAATCAATGTACGTGCTATCCGTGCTATACTAGTGCAGGGGAAGTGCAGAATGGTTCAATATTAACAACCAATTTACTTGCTATCCGTGCTATACTAGTACAGGGGAAGTGCAGTGTGGTTCAATATTAACAATCAATTTACTTGCTATCCGTGCTATACTAGTGCAGGGGAAGTGCAGAATGGTTCAATATTAACAATCAAATTACTTGCTATCCGTACTATACTAGTACAGGGGAAGTGCAGTATGGTTCAATATTAACAATCAATTTACTTGCTATCCGTACTATACTAGTACAGGGGAAGTGCAGTATGGTTCAATATTAACAATCAAATTACTTGCTATCCGTACTATACTAGTACAGGGGAAGTGCAGTATGGTTCAATATTAACAATCAATTTACTTGCTATCCGTGCTATACTAGTGCAGGGGAAGTGCAGTATGGTTCAATATTAACAATCAATTACTTGCTATCCGTACTATACTAGTACAGGGGAAGTACAGTATGGTTCAATATTAACAATCAATTTACTTGCTATCCGTACTATACTAGTACAGGGGAAGTGCAGTATGGGTCAATATTAACAATCAATTTACTTGCTATCCGTGCTATGCTAGTGCAGGGGAAATGCAGTATGGTTCAATATTAACAATCAATGTACGTGCTATCCGTGCTATGCTAGTGCAGGGGAAATGCAGTATGGTTCAATATTAACAATCAAATTACTTGCTATCCGTGCTACTAGTGCAGGGGAAATGCAGTATGGGTCAATATTAACAATCAATTTACTTGCTATCCGTGCTATGCTAGTGCAGGGGAAATGCAGTATGGTTCAATATTAACAATCAAATTACTTGCTATCCGTGCTATGCTAGTGCAGGGGAAATGCAGTATGGTTCAATATTAACAATCAAATTACTTGCTATCCGTGCTATGCTAGTGCAGGGGAAATGCAGTATGGTTCAATATTAACAATCAAATTACTTGCTATCCGTGCTATGCTAGTGCAGGGGAAATGCAGTATGGGTCAATATTAACAATCAATTTACTTGCTATCCGTGCTACTAGTGCAGGGGAAATGCAGTATGGGTCAATATTAACAATCAATTTATTTGCTATCCGTGCTATGCTAGTGCAGGGGAAATGCAGTATGGTTCAATATTAACAATCAATTTACTTGCTGTCCGTACTATACTAGTACAGGGGGAATGCAGAATGATACAATATTAACAATCAATTTATCTTGTTCTTCCGAGTTACTTTACTTTAATTAATAATCTGCATGCATTTGTTAATGGGCTTGTTTGGTTATATTCCGGAGCTATAACTATTTTACAGCTTCATTCCTTTTACTGCAATTGACATTTTGTCATTACATTTTTACTACATATATTTTCTACATATCTTATTATCTGTCTTGTATACAATATACTTAACCCTGTGCGAACTAGCCTGAACTGTACTTGTAAACCAAATACTCACTCACCACTCACCACTCACCACTCACCACTCACTCACTCACTCACTGTTAACTATTTAACTAATTATCGCCATAACACATTGTGTTAAGAGTTAATGACCTGAGATGGTCTAATTATAAGGCCCTGTCTCAAATATGGCCTAAATACATTTTTTCTTTTCTTTGTGTCATTGAATAATTACTATTTCTATATGGATATGAAACGACCTTGGGTGTGTTTAAAGTTGGTACGGATGCGTTCATCATACATACACTTTAAGCACGCCCAATGCAGTTCATATCCCATTGCAAAATATTAACCCTCACCTCAATTCATCCCTAAATTACATAAGTGCCACATTACCATCTGAGGCTTTCCCGTTGGTATGTTTGTATACCAGTTCCATCGTATCCGAGTATAAAACACGGGACACTCATACTACAGCCTTTCTGAATTAACCAGTAGCATTTGTCATTACTTCGTTGTGTAGCTGAACTACCAACGCTAGTGCTACATGGTGTGATGTTGGCGGCTATAGATCATGCACGTTACTATAATTAGCTAAATATGACAGAGCAATCACACGGGTTGATTGGCACTGAATTCATTGTATGATTATATTGTCATTCTTCGTTTCCTGATTATCATTAGCGTCACAAGACATGCAATTTATCATAACTGTGTAGGAAGTAAGAACTATATGTACACACTATGCAATCGTGTTAGGAACATTGCCTTTTCGCGATATGATTACGAGTATTAAGATGTTATATAATGTTTCAGTATTTTACTAGTGCTGTGCGAATGCTTTTACTGTACTCATTGTGTCTTAGAAAAGTGTCTTCATTATATTGCTACGTTTTAAGTCTCTCATATATTCTTAGAATGAACGTTTATATATTATGTAATTATATGTATCATGTAAAGTGAGACTATAATAAACATATCTTATCTTATGAGTCCATGGTTATAGTGTTGTCCAATATTGAAATGATAAATATATGTACATGCGGAATACGCTTTAGTTTAAACATATTTTATTCAGTTCATATAATATATATATAGTATACAATAAATGGTTTGGAAAACAAGTTGAGAGCGTATAATAAATTCCTTTCCATGATGCTGTTTACAAGATAAAGTTGTTAGCATTGATATCGGTTAGTGAGACATGACGGGCATTGTCTGAAGTTCTATAGCCTCGAGTGGTCCTGCGTGTATGCATGCGTACTTGTGAAAACGCTTTGGAAAGGTATCAACTCCGGCAACAGTTTGAATGTAACCATAGCAATATTAAACATATAATACTTGAAGAATGAAACTGTTTCTATAAATAACCGCGGAGTTCAAACTCCGATTGTACCAGAACGTAATCTTTTCAAATGCCGTTTTAACATACACTGAACTCTTTAAAACGCACAACTTATATTAGGGATATATTTTTGGCGTAAGACAAAATAGCAAGTCTACCGTAAAGTATATCGAAATAAAGGACGTCATGAGCAGTCGTCTGTCTTAGTATGTGCCGAATTGCATGCAATGTGCAAACATCACGCATATATAGGTAGTGCGTGTTTAAAGTCGTGCAGTGTATACTTGCAAGTAGGCAATGCTCTGCTAGATAGAAAGTCACCAAGAACGTGTGCCATCAAAGAATATGTAACAAATAATAACATATAAGATGTCACTGATGACAATGTGGGCATTGTGGAAGACAAACCTAATGATTAAACGCACCGATGCGTCCTCAATAGAAAATGCTTAACAAACAAAAGGAAATGAAACATATTAATTCTAAGAAAACAGTAATCATTTATTTCTATTAAAATGAACTATTCACAATATTAATTAATTTCAGTAACCGTCATGTGATCAATATACTCAAAGCTAGATGATGGGTAATGGTAAGATTCATTCCAGTTACCTGAATGAACATTATTGTATTGCTTCATGACAGTTTACTTAAAGCGACACTACATCAGTGAAAGCACAAATTTCTACATAATGTAATTTCCTATTATATGGTAGAATTGTGTTCAAAATATGTGCGTATATCATCTAGTAAACAAACGTAGAATACGCGGTTTGTTGACATAACTAAATAATGTAAATAGGGTCGACATCCAAGCGTAATACAAACATTGTATCATTAATAACACGATTGATTTATTGTACATATTTACCGTTATATCGCACATGTGTGCCTATGTATATTTATTTGTAGACTAATCTTAGTTAAATTATCTCTAAACAACATTATCACGTGTTTAGTATTGACTCCAATGACAAACAACCGTCAAGTCAGAAGCGAGGTTGACCGTTATATGAAATCTTTCTTTCATGTTTGAACATGTGTAAACCACAAAAACACTGATTATTGATTCAATGTTAGTGTTCGAATGTAGTCGGAAGAATTTGTAGTAATAACGCATTTATACGTGAACACTGCATTTTGTTTTTGCTTTTTACGATATAATGTCGCTTTAAGACAAGTTTCATTCGCGACCTTTCCAATACTAATATGTAGCTGCAATTGATTACATCTCCTTTCTCTTGCTATATCAAGTCAGTATTAGTATTCTTGTTTCATGCTCTATATGTATGCATGCAATTACATAAGCAAATTGCCAAGAAGAAAATATGATCATTATGGTTAAAGGCCTGCAGGTTGACCTATATTTGACCTTAAACACACGAGGAATAGCGGTACAAATCTGACGGTCGACGCACTAAACACACGAGGAATAGCGGTACAAATCTGACGGTCGACGCACATCGTAGTTGCCACATGCGAGGCCCTGCATGGTATACATATAATACATGAGCACCACTTATATCTATTATGACCCACGTACATATCAGAGGTTATAAATTGCTGAAATTGAAGTTCTGTATTGTTATAGTACTTACAACTAGTATAAACAATTCAACTCCACTTATGGCCCAAATAAGGCTGGTTGCGCGGGTTCCTGCATTGCTGTACCACACATTCACGCATCAGTTCCCTCTTATGCCAAGTACAGTCTCCTCTTCTAGCCGCTACTTTTCTCTCTATATATCTGACATCTTTCCATGCGCCACAATTATATAGCATTGCCCAAAACCTCCTGTATAGAAGCTTTCTCTCATGTGAATTTAGATTATGCGGTGGACGATTATTAGCAGGCCACCAAAGTTGTTTGTTCTGTTCATTTATTATGCAAGGGGAACACAAGCACAGTGGACACTCAGCAACACCTTCAGCATGCTGAGGCATAGGGGGAGGTACGTAAGCAGCCTCTGCAACGGGCATGGCGGTGGCTGTTTCTTCTATTTCCATCTCTACGTCCCAGTTCTTATTTTGCAAGAAAGTCAGCAATTCTTTTCTCTGCTCATCAGTTACATACATTGTTATTTTACTCAATGGCATCTTGTAGAAATCGGCAGAATATGTGTAATACTCGTATGTTCAAGAGATTATAATTATAATATTATACATGTACTCATAGCATTCACTGTGATTATTATGTAGCATCAATATCGGTAAACACACACTGACACAGAGAAATATTTAAAATATAACAGAAAACTGCGAATAATACTGTAGATATATAATTAAATGAAGTATGAAGGTTACCATATAACGAACACATATAGTTTATTCATATAAATACATACATATTATATACATGCATACACATTATCAGTCTCAGTGATTACGCTACGGCTGATGAGGCACCTATACATAACATGTAATCTATGTCCCTGGGCTGATCTTGATTATGTAGTTTGAATACTCATGACTATCAATTTTCTTTACAATCAATAATATACGTTTACTTAAATTGTCAGGGCCTCATTTTGACTAATTCTCAGCTCACAGAGTGATCGTGCATATTAACCGTTAGAAAATACCTACATACGCCAAATTATACTGAATGTACTGCTACATTGTTGATACAAGCCACTAATCACATGGAACAGGTAGTAAAGTATAAATCTTTACAATTGGACGGGGTCAAACTGCAGGCCTTTAAAGGGAAGTTGTCAACAACGTGTTCATGGCATGCAGTCGATTAAGCATGATTATAAATATCTTTTCAGAAATGTGTTCATAATACCTTTACCACTAAATGCGAATATTGTACAGAAATTTCAAATTACTAAATTAGTGATACGATTGCGATACAGGCGGTCGCATTTGTGTTACGTACGTGATGTTGTCACTACGGTTTCCATATACGGTGATACAGTGCTCGTAATATAAATTATCTGGCGGATTTAGCGAAATTGCGTTTAAAATCGCGTTTGTGTTCACAAAAACGTTCAATATGTGTGCAATGAATGCTGAGAATACTTATTCTGGCATGTTGCCATATTTGTTCTTAACCGGAATAAACGGACATCGATTTAATTACACTTGCAAACAGCAACCGCGACTCAGACGACATATACTGTACCGTAATCGTATACGTTCCAAAACAAGTCCAAGTTATAAGTGTTTATTTAAATAAATTTCTACGGTGTGCCCAAGCACCATATGGCGCTTTCAATAATCCCAGTTCGTCTCCCCCTAATCTAAATGTATCCCATCTGTTATCGAGAAGCAAGCTTGGACATGTATTCCATACAATGTCAAGCTACAGATGTTCCAGTAAACATGTTTGGTATAACTGCCACTCAATATATCAATTCGGATATATTGTTTTGGTGCAAACACATGCTTGTACGGAAAATTACATGTTAATATTATGAAATTGTACTGTTTAAACTTAAAACATCAGAGTACATTTCTGATGTAATAAATAGCACACATGTGTGGAAAAACCTTTAATATGCTGATCAGGCATACATGTAAGGAATATCCACGCCAAGTATACTTGTTTGTTTCTCTGCCAAATGTACTTGCTTCTCTACGAACATAAAACAGTTAGTACAGTTCCATGTATAATTGCCTTGCATAACGATCGTATACAGCATTATTATAAATGGACCAATACTCATGAATATGTATCATGCTATACAACTAATTATGGAGGTAATTAATTGACATAATCAACATATAACCCCATTATGTTACAATACACGCTTGCGAGTGTTGCAGATTTTATAGCAGTTAACTCGCATTATGCCCAGAATTGACGAATATATATGTTGGCTTTTCAGTAAGTTGACAGTCGGTAGCCTCCGGGACACATACTGCATAATATAATTGTATAACCTTTGTGTATTAATCTTGCTGTTTTCAATTTCCTCTATATCCAAATAATGGCTTCAAAAGTGAATTGTAGCCATGATGTCACACACACCTTGCAAAACTGTTATTACTTTTGCCCAGGTGTGTGTGTGCGTGCGTGCGTGCGTGCGTGCGTGCGAGGTTATGAACACGATGCAAAACATTTTATTTGAAACAATTATAAACACGCCATTTTAGTATTCGAATACGATTGTAACATTCCAATATTCGGACGTTTGAACGAATATTCGAGCATTCGTTGTTATCCCAAGATAACAGCTAAACTAACCAGAGTGAGTAACAATAATTCATAATATTGTTAATTATAGTCATTCATTTATGATATAATTATTATTACTTGGAAAATAAATAGTATTTAATTATGTGACTTAAAAACTCCTTCCCAAATAATATCAACGTATATAGTGCACTGAAAACGTTAACCATTATTTGTGCTCTATAAATGAACTGTTATGTGTTTAAACCATTATTTTGGAAGAGCCGTCTCTAATGTTGTAAGAACGTGTGGTTCGACCCATTTGTGCTTTCTTTGCATATATTGTATGTAGATTCTGTGTCATAATAGAACAAAATAAAATATGATTAAACAAGATAATATCCTATACGATAAAGCAAATAGAAACTAACATGGAATAGATTTACCGACAGACAAGCCATACTTTTCTCTACCGTGAGATGTATAGAAATTAGAAACGCTTGCTATATTACGTCAGTGGGGACCAGAAACAGACATAGCTTAGCCTGAATTTAAACGAAAATCGCGTGTATTAGCCAAACATAATATTCTCGAGAATATTGCACTATTTACAGTATCTGAAATGTGATAGAAAATTGTGGCAATAAATTGTTTACAGCAATAACATGCTGTTCTGAGTGGAGCAGAAAACTATGGAGTTATTTAACTCATCCATAATATTTTCTATTGCTTGTAATTTTATAAAGCCTATAATTCCAGGAGAAATAACCATTAAATATCCATTTAAATGAGATAAATTACAGCAAATGAGATGGATTTTTAAAGGATATTCGTCGTGCACGAACGTACTTTTGTATAATACGTAGCTATGCATGCGCGGATTTCTATGTAATGCGCCCAAGTGTTGTTAGCTTTCTAGCTCACCTGACGTGTTTACGTTTATTTATCGTCACTACCTGCTACCCATATGAGCCACGCCTCGTGAAGAGATTAGTCATTTTAGATGTCTGGAGAATAGTGCAATGATACAGATACAGACCCATTCCAGCGTCTCCTCTGGTTCTTTTACGTGCACGGTGTAAAGCACATCGGTTTAAAGTCCCATGTGAAAGACTGTTAATGTTATTAGGGTCACACGAGGGATCGAACAAGCGATCCCTAGATTACCAGTCCAACGTGTTAACCACTGGACTACAGACCAGTAAAAATGGCAGCCATTTATACAATTTTATAAACATTGCAGTGCCTCACTTTCGATTCAAGTAGGTCATTGATTAAGGCATGTGCTAATAGGCATATTAATAGAACAGAAGACAATCCCAATCTATAGCGGACGGTATTGACAGGGTTTCATTAACACCAATATGATTACAAAGACTAATTTGCATACGGTATGAAATTTAGAAGAAAAGTCTATGCAGGTACACGGATAGACTCTCACCGACCTTCCGTAATCCAACTTTGAGATCACCTACGTTTGCAGGCACGTGAATGTACCCGGATAAACTCACCGACCTTCCGCAATCCAACTTTGAGATCACCTACGTTTGCAGGCACGTGAATGTACCCGGATAAACTCACCGATCTTCCGCAATCCAACTTTGAGTTCACCTACGTTTGCAGGCACGTGAATGTACCCGGATAAACTCACCGACCTTCCGCAATCCAACTTTGAGTTCACCTACGTTTGCAGGCACGTGAATGTACCCGGATAAACTCACCGACCTTCCACAATCCAACTTTGAGATCACCTACGTTTGCAGGCACGGGCAGGTACCCGGATAAACTCACTGACCTTCCGCAATCCAACTTTGAGATCACTTACCATTGTTCTCCAATTACTGTTATTTGATCACAATGCATCAATAGTAGTGAGAACATAATGATCATAGCAATGAGGGACCTCAAAAAGGAATTTGTTTGAAAATGGCAGCCTATCACGAAAGGAAAATTCGATTTTTGTCGGTGCTTAGCTGTTTCATTTCTCATGCGTAATAACTGCATATAAAATAAGTCTACGCATGTGTTACTTTCTGACTTCATTGAATATTATTATAATATTAAACTAAGCATTGCGTTGGTTGTTTCGTTTCTATGGACATGTCACGATCGCTTCACACCAATGCAACCAGGGTCCAATCATCGGACTAGGAAGTATGTGAGATGATACGCTGGTCAACAGCTATGGTAGGTGGGTTTATTTCTACGGGTACTCCGGTTTCATACCACACGAATGACCATATATACGCTTTCATCCGCGCCTACGAGAGTGATTAATATAAATTGGTAAAGCTTGTTTCGCAATCTTTGTAAAATAATAAAGTTTAAAAACGAGGACTGTTTTGTTCATTTTTTTCTCAGTCAAGAACACATGTTATGCATAAACACTGAACGGATGTTCTAACTAGACCTTTTCAATTTGATTTTGTTCAAATATGGTTATATGTATTGGTTTGAATTTTTGCACCTTATCATAATAAGAGAACGGCAATATAAAAATGGTAAAATCATACACCATGACGATTGCCCACACGTGCATGTGGCCACGGGTATTGTTACATCAATATGCACGAGAATTTCATTGCGAGTGCAAAAAATTGATATTCGTGTTCCTTTCGAAACCACACCAAATACACACTTAGGTTTCGGTATTATTGTTATGCAGCGTATAAATAACCCAAGAGCGCGCTCGCGCAATTGGCATGTTACAGGCCGGTCATTCCCGGGGACAGGTATGTGTTATTATTTTTATAAAATGGTATTTCATCAATAATGCGGCCTTCGTGACCGAGTGGTTTATATCTCTGACTGTCAATCACTTGCCCCTCACCGCTGTGGGGTGTCAGTCCTCCCTGGGCCTCGGACTTTCAGGTAAGGAAGCTATCCATCTTGCTTACGGTAGATCGATGGTTTTACCCGGGTAGTCTCTCGTGCGTTAAGATAATGCACGGCGGGCACCTGGGGTCTTCCTCTGCCAATAAAAGCTGGAAAGAGATATGATTTTAAATTAAATAAAATACAAGATAAATTGTTAAATAACAGCAACAAACATCTTGGTTCCATTTTTGTCTCTACAGGTTACTCGAATGTTTGGCAGGCATACTTCCACAATCACCAACCTCCTGAACAAGTTCCAGCGCACAGGTCGTATTGAGGACGAGCCCAGACCCAGACAACCTCGCAGGAAAGTAACAACTCCAGCACAGGGTGTACAGATTGTTGCTGACCACCTTCGCAATCGGATTAGGACCGCAGCTTTAACCACCACGCAGTTCCCATATTCATCAACTGCAGAAGAATATCTTCTTGCAAGCTAAGCAGATAACATGACTAATGTTAATTACTAAGTATATATTTTAGGTCTGTTATAATGAAGTTTATGTAATCATACATTTATAATAATATTATGTGAATGTTGTTATTTTATTGTGTTCGTACTTTCTCTCCCTGACGAAATACATGTACATGGCGTGTGTGTAATAATCAATGATATGTGTTTAAATTTTACGATAACAATAACTGATTGAGTCATCGCCAAATTTACAGGAAGGTTATATCTTTATTACCTCCACTGACTGGAGAGCTACACAAAAGCACATACAAGTGCAAAACATATAGACATTGAAATGACAAACATAAATGACATATATTGTAGTATATACATAAATGAAATAGTTACATATTTATCATCAAGAACTATTCAGAGCTATTACATATGTACGTATATTTCACAAGACGTTCTCCAATACATCTTTGATAACCAGCAAAAAAAAAACCTTGACGAAACGAAATACAAGAATTATTTAAGGAATCATGTACGAACAATTGTAATATGAATTGTGAAAACAATATTACAGATTGCATGTGAATTAAGTATATGAAATACAATATATCAACGTTATTATGTACTTAATTACATAATGTTAATATATGCATTCAACAATGTATTTGCATATATCCAGATACAGTCAGTAGCAGAAACTCAGTTCTAAAGTAGCATTGAATGAAATGCTTTAACACTGGCTAATATTATTCTCTCATTTGCATAATCAGAAACACCGTGTTGCTGAAGACCGGACAGTAAATCATATATATGTATGACTGGCTCTTGAGTAATGAACTTCAAATATAATGCAATATGTGCATATGACACAATATCTTGCCATAAATATGTCGGAAGTTTTTCGTTACAACAGTAGAAAAGAATTTTATGGACAAGAATATTTTCAACATGCAGACTGCATTTTTCACATTTCTCACCAAGGTTATAATGACTATAATTTGCATAACACATATACGGCAGTAACACAGTATCTTTTTGCATTTGGATATTTGCGACTAATTCGCCAGAGTAGACAAGGGCCCTGATTAGGGAATAAACTGTTACATAACCGCGGCGTTTAATTGTGAACATTTTATGTGTTTGAGATATTTTGAGTTCACCGAATTACACCAAATATTCGAATATTCGAACATCTTCCCGACCAAATATTCAAATACCTAAATCGCTATTCATTGCCATCCCTAGTTTAAAAACGTCAAGCGATCTCTCCATAGTTACCATACTGCGTTATTTACATTATGTGTTATGTTATTGCTTGTAAATGACCGATTTGTGGGTTTATATGCAAATAAACCCTTCTTCTTCTTCTATGATGTGCCAGCGATTTCGATGAACGCTTAAATTACGAATGTTCTCTGACATGATGTACATGTTATGTAGAATGTTCTCTGACATGATGTACATGTTATGTAGAATGTTCTCTGACATGATGTACATGTTATGTAGAATGTTCTCTGACATGATGTACATGTTATGTAGAATGTTCTCTGACATGATAACATGTAGAATGTTCTCTGACATGATGTACATGTTATGTAGAATGTTCTCTGACATGATGTACATGTTATGTAGAATGTTCTCTGACATGATGTACATGTTATGTAGAATGTTCTCTGACATGATGTACATGTTATGTAGAATGTTCTCTGACATGATAACATGTAGAATGTTCTCTGACATGATGTACATGTTATGTAGAATGTTCTCTGACATGATGTACATGTTATGTAGATCGTTTCTGTCATGAAGCGTTTGTAAGGCACCGTCAACTCTTATCTATCCCGCTGTCGCTGTCCATGCGTACGATAGGAAGCCGCCATGAATATAATTGTATGGTATGCGAATTGGTCCTTCCTCCAAGGCTCAAACATTCACGACGTGCATGTCACAACACCCCACCACCACCATCAATACTTCGTGGAGCCGACCTAGCCACGGTGTTACATGTCGTCTTGGAAGGACGCCATTTTAGTACATACATTTCTTATGCAGTGACGACCCGGTCTGTAGTACAATCGATCGGGATGAAGAAGACGTCTCAATGATCCTTGAAAAAGATAGCAGCTGGCTTCTGCTGTTACGAAATGACAATGTTGTCCAAAAAAGCAACCGATTAGAAAATAGAGTATACAGTCAAACATGTCTTAAACAGCCAGGCAAGAGAATCACAGAAAGTGGCTGCTTAGCAAATGACTGGTGCCTGTTTATAGAAGACAAATGTATAATAAAACAATATATTGGAATCTAGAAAATGGATGCTTGATACAGGTTAGCTGCTTAATAGAGGTGACCATTAACACGGATTTTACTGTAAGCAAATCTCCAGTGATGGTGTATATCACTGTGTGTTCCAAGTCTCTATATATCTTACCACGCCCAGTGTAGTTCATACCCCAATGGAAATTATTAATCCGTGATTCATTCCTTAATAAAAAATAATTATTGTTCATGTTTTAAAGCATTGCAAATTGTTTTGGTCAAATGACCTCATATTTTGGAGAACTATATTGTCACATAAGAGCCAGCATAGCAAGCCATTAGAATGAAAAATAAATAACGCAAAACCACAATTTCTTGTTCCCACGAAAGAGTAGTCTAGGGAAATAAGTCCTTAATGATTTGTTTGACTCTGGCCTTTAGGCAGCATTAGTCTAATCGAGTTCGGGACCTCGTTCCTAGTGAAATTCATCGCAATAATAATAATAATAATAAAGACTTTATTTAACGAGCTATGGGGGAGAGAGACTATGTAATATAAGCAAAGTTGCCGAATGACAAATTATCATGCCTGCGTAGAATCGCCACCATTCCGCAAGTATTCGGGTGCGAAAGGTCCGGAGTTCGAGCCCCGCTGGATTCGTTACGATTGTGCTCTTAGGCAAGGCATTTAAATTCCACGTTGCCTCTCTCCCTCGTGGCGATGGATTCCATCAGGAATGAGAGTGATTAATATAAGTTGCAAGAACTTGTTTCGCAATAGAGCAAAAATAAATTTGTAAAAACTATAGCTTCCTGACGCAGAATAATTCGACACCGCAGTGGAATTCAAGCATACCATGAGGAGCACATGATTTTGAAATCAAAAACCGTAACCACTCAGCCCCAGAAGCCGCTCAGTTCGAGTACAAAAATGCACCGAGTTATTGTTGTTATTATTGATTTTCAGATGTTAATGTTAAGACAATTTGTCAATTTCGCCTTCTTTCTGAAAAAGTAATTTCAAAATTATTCAAATGCATTGTCTCTTTCATTCATTATCGGTGGGTTTTTCTCTTATTGCACACAAGCCTTCAACTCGGTCTTGTTTCTAAACTGCAATTTCAAGTTGTTGTCAATCTATATATTTAAGGAGGAGAACACAAACACCATGCCAAATCTGTTCATTTAAAAATCCAATTAGTTTCGTCAAGATGTTGTAAGTTAAGATTGCTTGTTCTCAGAATTTGTATCGCAATGGTCGTTTGCACCAAATAAAGATTTCTCAGAATTTGTATTGCAATGGTCGTATATACCAAATAAAGATTTCTTAGAATGTGTATCGCAATGGTCGTATGCACCAAATAAAGATTTCTCAGAATTTGTATCGCAATGGTCGTATGCACCAAATAAAGATTTCTCAGAATTTGTATCGCAATGGTCGTATGCACCAAATAAAGATTTCTCAGAATTTGCATAGCAATGGTCGTATGCACCAAATAAAGATTTCTCAGAATTTGTATCGCAATGGTCGTATGCACCAAATAAAGATTTCTCAGAATTTGTATCGCAATGGTCGTACCAAACAAATGATTGGATACAAGCGAACTCCATTCAAGAAATTCTCAAAAGTTTAACGAGTCCAAAATTAGATCACTTCTAGATGCTTACGACTAATTCCAAATCAAGTCAAACTGTTAAAATGACTTACCGATTGTGTAATGTCCTTTGTACCCGATACAGAAGTTTAAGAACTAATTACCTTAACATATCTTGGTCTTTTGTACAGAAATTCAATACTATCTTACCTAAGAATAAAATGGAATTGTTAAGGATATACATGTATATGAAGGCATCTAGGTTGCTAAGAAACAATACCCTAGAAAATATCACTGTATCTTAAAATGTATATGTCTTTTTTAAGTTATTTTGCCATAGTTTATGCTTGTGTGAATCACCAAAGGCAATATAATGCTGATAATGCCAATACACTTGAAATTCGAAATTTTATTGTTCATGACCCAAAATGCGTGTGTTTTACGTTTATTTATCGTCGCTACCGGTTGCCCATATGATCGACGCCTCCTGAAGAGATTATTCATTTTAGATTTTGGAGGATAGTGCATGATACAGACAGAGACCCATTCCAGAGTCTCCTCTGGTTCTTTTACGTGCACGATGTAAAGCACCGACACGAGACCTCGGTTTAGCGTCCCATCTGAAAGACAGTTAATTTTATTAGGGTCAGACGGGGGATCGAACCTGCGATCCCTGGATTACAAGTCCAGCGTGTTACCACTGGACTACATATACGTCCAAAATGCGATGCGGTAAGCAGCTCTTTGTTTTGGAACTGTTCAAATCATAGATTTATCGTGTTCGGCGTTTTATTGTTCACAGTAGTAGAGTTGCCTTTGATTTGCCGACGGTTTCCCTTTGAGTGTGTGATCAGGTGACATTACATGTGTTAGAATGACGTTTCGTCTGATTGGTTGATGTACTGTACATGATGACAGAACATAATATCATTTGCTCTAAATGAACACAACCATCCACTTGCAAGTAGTATATGATGTCCGTTTATGAATGTCTCTGTTCTGGTTAAAATCGTAGACAACATTAGATCAAAGGTGACATAAATTCAGTTTCAGAGTTTATTGGCATTAAACACAATTGTTCGTCGCCTATACAACATGTACGACGGACAGTACATAATATACAATTACAATATAATACATGAGAAAAGCATGAAAACAAAATTAAAATTAATGTGTATCGTAGTTTGAAAATATATAATAAATATACATACGTAAATGTGTTCATTGACAACTACCCTCTAATAACAGATGCTTGGTAAATATATTTTGATAATTTTTTTATAATACTACTTTGTGAACATTGTAACAATGACTTAAACTTATTCAAGTTAGGCCAATGACAATAATAATGTGGTAAACAGTTGTTTCTTACTTCTCTATAGAATGGACATAACTAATAAAAAGTGATATTCAGTTTCAATACAATTCATATTGCATTTCGTACAAATTCTCTTGTTTCTATCAATATTTCTATGACGACCTTCTTCTATGAGTAAATTATGAGCAGAACATCGAAATCTAGACAAGTTAATTCTATAACTAACATTTTTAACACAGGATAAATACTGTTCTGGTTGGAAATATGTTTTAAACATGCAATAGGTTTCAAGTTTAGGTAGATTTCTAAGGTCTGAGAACCACTGCTGTAGATATTGATCATGTATACACTTTATTACACTCTGTATGTGTACATTTGTTACAACTGCACTATTCCATAAATAGGAAAACCCTAGGTTGTCTAAGAGTGTTTTAACATCGTTTGACCATTTATTTATATAATTACCATTCATATCACGCATATTATACAATTTATACACACGACAATTTGGACATTTAGATATTTTATACCAATATCTAACTATTCTAACCTTACGAATTACAGATAATGGAACACGTCCAAACTCGCCATATACTGTTGCATTTGTTGTCTGCTGTCGCACTTGTAATATTTGTTTAAGAAATTTTAAATGCAAACGTTCGACGTCAGGAGCTTTATGGAAACCCCATACTTCACAACCATAGTTTAGAATTGAGGCGATCATGGAGTCAAATAACTTAACTTTTTCCGACAATTCAAAAGATAAAACATCAAACAAGGAATTAAGAGAAAACAAAGCTCTCATTGCTTGCTGTGAAAGCGCTTTTTGTGTTTTGTAAAAACTACCATTAGCAGATAATGTTACACCTAGGTATGTGAATTTTGTAACAATATTTAACTTGTAATTATTATATGACACTACAATATGTTCAAGTCTGTTGCCCTTTTTAAACACCATAACAACAGTTTTATCAATATTTACACTAATGTCCCAATTGTTGCAATACATATGTAGATTATTTAACAAACGTTGTAAACCTTCTTTAGAATAAGACATTAGAACAGTATCATCAGCAAATAATAATAACAACATACGAAGTTCATCAATACTAACGGTGTCTATTGTATTATCGTAACTTGACTGGTACATATCGTTGATAAAGAATAGAAATAGCAACGGTGATAATGGTTCGCCTTGCTTTACACCTTTGACACAGTCAAAATTGTCAGTGTAAGTTCCATTAATACGTACACATGATTTTACACTCTCGTATATTTTTTGCAACATATTAACTAATTTAGTTGAAGCTCCATACTGTAATAGCTTAAACCAAATACCGTTTCTGTACATTACATCGAAAGCTTTACGAGAATCAAGGAAAGCACAATAAAGTTTCTTCTTTTCTAGACAAATAACTTTGTCTATAATCGAGGTTAAAACAAAAATACAATCTACAGTGCTTTTGTCTTTACGAAAACCAAACTGAAAATCTGATAAGAGTTCATTTGCCTCAGCCCATTTTCGAAGACGTGTATCCAGCACAATTGAAAATATTTTCGAAAAAATACTGGTAAGCGTAATACCCCTATAATTATTTACATTATTTAGATCTCCTTTCTTAGGAACAGGAACAATAACACCTCTGGTCCAACTAACTGGATACATACAATTTATATACATGTGGTTAAAAAGCTTACATAATAATGGCGCCAGTGTATCTTTGCATTCAATAAACATTTCTGGAGTTAAGCAATCAATACCTCCACTTTTACCTTGCTTTAGTGCAGATATTGCTTTATAAATTTCATCAACGGTAAACAAATTATCAAGTTGATCGACGGTAATTAAATTATTATTTAACAAATCATTGTCAACATCATTATTAGAGAAATCAGTATTATCTGAAAAAACATTCTTAAAATGTTTAAGAAAGTTATCTGAACTTATAGTGCTTCCTTTTTTCTTATTTGATTTTAATTTTCTTATTTCTTTCCAAAATTGATGTGGTTGTGACGAAGCTAAGCTATGCATATTATTTCTTTGTTTGGCCTTAAAATACCACGGGCTTTTCGCTTAGCACAACGGTACATGCGGCGTTTGTCGACTAATAGATCACCGTTATGACTGGATTTGTTTTTCCTATAAATTGCCTTCGCTGAGCGAAATTCACGTCTAGCCGTTTCACAATCCTGCGTATACCACGGACTTTTAAATTTACGCTTACTGTTAGGCTTCGTCAAATTAATAGACCTACCAAAAACAGTATAAGCATTTGTATATAGGATATTGGCAAAACTATCTACACCTGTATCAATATCAGTATTAGATAAAATAATGTTATCAACAATAGATTCAAGGTTAATTATTTCAGAATCAATCATCATCTTATAATCCGGGCTTTTTTCTTTGTCCCAGAATATTTTGTCAATATATTTATCATTTGTATCTAACTCTATTGGCATTTTATTAATACACAAATCAATCTGTATAGGTACATGATGAGAACATGTATATAAATCATGAATAACAAAATCATAAATATATTGAAAAAAATCATATGACATAAATACATAATCAATCAAACTATAGCCTAGAGATGACAAGTATGTAAAACTACCAATCCCACTGTCGTCCCCAATGCGTCCATTAACAATCTTCAAATCGCTACTTAAACAAATATCTAACAGCTTATTTCCAGAAGAATTAACAGTTTTATCCATTGAAAATCTAACTGGAAGGTCACCCGGATAACACATTTGATCATGTTCATCTTTATCTAATATATGTATATATTTATCATAATCATGAGTATTTGATAAAATATCAGACCGTTCACCACATCTAGCATTTAGATCCCCAATAACCGATACTTTACCATATTCTTGATATTTGCGAATATTATTTTCTAACATCTCAAAGAAATCAATATTATGTGATAAATAATAGACAGAGTTACTCGGTGGTATATATACAAAACAAACATACAGATCATCATCAAAACCAAAGAATGTTTTGCATAATTTTACCCAAATGAAACCAGTGCTATCAGTTTCAATAATAGATACACCTTTTCTATGAATATCTTTATAAAACAGACAAACTCCACCATGACCTCTTCTGGACTTGGCACTTTCAGGCCTAGGTACAAAAATAGATTCATACCCATTCAGTGAAAAACTTACCGTATTCTTTTGCCAGGTTTCGTTTAAAAATACAATATCAAAATTTAGAACAAAATTCAAAAAATCCTCATCATCAATACTAGAATTTAAGCCTTCAATATTCCAGGATATTATACGTAAAGTATCACACTTTTCTGCGTTCCCCTATTTGCATGTATTACCGCTGTATAAAATATTGTCAACATACAATTTGTCCCTGACTAAGACAGCCCTTTTCCCTTGTTTCCTGGCTTCGAGCATGACAGGTATAAGTTCTCTGCGGCGGTCTTTCACTTCTTGTGGATACTGCTCGGAAACATTGTAGTTGGTATGCTGTAATTTCACATGTAAATAGAGACCTGTTCTTATCGCCATACCTTGTATTTATGTAAATAATGTATCCGTTTGATTGATTAATTGTGTGTCTCTTATCCATTGCGAGAAACAGCTGCTAATTAGTTCAACCGCGATCTGATCGAGGCGGATAACTGATTTTTTTAAACATTTCTTAACTGCGCATTAGTGCTTTTTTCCATTTCAGTATTTCGACATTTCTGGTTTTAATAAGTATTTAATTTTCAATTAGCAACTGTTCCTCGATTTTAATATGTAAATAAAATAATATGTCCGACTGTGATAGTTTGATTATCTGTGATTATATTAGTCTCTTATAATTCTTTTATAATGAATGGTGTTGTACTTTGCCACGATAATTTGTTGTGTATAATTTATGTATTGTACAACGATGAGACTGAAATAAAGAATAAATCTACTGCAGGGACCTTCTACTCGATCTCTTACTACCTGACAGCGCATTAACTGCATGTGATGAGAGAGCTTAAAAAGCCACATGGTTTACAAATGTATGTTGTAATATTTCGCAAACTGTAAATGTGCGCTTTTGATAGTCCTCATACAGATTTCTGATAATTCCAGCTTAAAATGTGGGCAAAGCGACAAGGCAGGAACTAGTAATGCTAGACCCATATACCCCGGGTTGTGTCGAGAAGAAATCTTTAACTCGCCTTACTCTAACAATATTAACAATATTTCAGATGGGACAATAAACCGAGATCGCATGTATCAGTGCTATACACCGGGCATGTATCAGTGCTATACACCGGGCATGTATCAGTGCTATACACCGGGCATGTATCAGTGCTATACACCGGGCATGTATCAGTGCTATACACCGGGCATGTATCAGTGCTATACACCGGGCATGTATCAGTGCTATACACCGGGCATGTAAAATAATAAGGGAAACTATTGGAATATGATCATTTTCTGTATCTTGCGTTTTCCTCCAAAATATAAATGAATAATAAATAAAACATATCCCCAACGATAAATAAACATATCCCCCAACGATAAATAAACATATCCCCAACGATAAATAAACATATCCCCAACGATAAATAAACATATCCCCAACGATAAATAAACATATCCCCAACGATAAATAAACATGTCCCAACGATAAATAAACATATCCCCCAACGATAAATAAACATATCCCCAACGATAAATAAACATATCCCCAACGATAAATAAACATATTCCCAACGATAAATAAACATATCCCCAACGATAAATAAACATATCCCCCAACGATAAATAAACATATCCCCAACGATAAATAAACATATTCCCAACGATAAATAAACATATTCCCAACGATAAATAAACATATTCCCCCAACGATAAATAAACATATCCCCAACGATAAATAAACATATTCCCAACGATAAATAAACATATTCCCAACGATAAATAAACATATTCCCCCAACGATAAATAAACATATCCCCAACGATAAATAAACATATTCCCAACGATAAATAAACATATTCCCAACGATAAATAAACATATTCCCCCAACGATAAATAAACATATCCCCAACGATAAATAAACATATTCCCAACGATAAATAAACATATTCCCAACGATAAATAAACATATTCCCCCAACGATAAATAAACATATCCCCAACGATAAATAAACATATCCCCAACGATAAATAAACATATCCCCAACGATAAATAAACATATCCCCAACGATAAATAAACATATCCCCAACGATAAATAAACATATCCCCAACGATAAATAAACATATCCCCAACGATAAATAAACATATCCCCAACGATAAATAAACATATCCCCAACGATAAATAAACATATCCCCAACGATAAAAACATTCCCAACGATAAAAAACATATCCCCAACGATAAATAAACATATCCCCAACGATAAATAAACATATCCCCAACGATAAATAAACATATCCCCAACGATAAATAAACATATCCCCAACGATAAATAAACATATCCCCAACGATAAATAAACATATCCCCAACGATAAATAAACATGTCCCCCAACGATAAATAAACATATCCCCCAACGATAAATAAACATATCCCCAACGATAAATAAACATATCCCCCAACGATAAATAAACATATCCCCAACGATAAATAAACATGTCCCCCAACGATAAATAAACATATCCCAACGATAAATAAACATATCCCCAACGATAAATAAACATGTCCCCAACGATAAATAAACATATCCCCAACGATAAATAAACATATCCCCAACGATAAATAAACATATCCCCAACGATAAATAAACATATCCCCCAACGATAAATAAACATATCCCCAACGATAAATAAACATATCCCCCACAAATAAATAAACATATCCCCCAACGATAAATAAACATATCCCCACAAATAAATAAACATATCCCCCAACGATAAATAAACATATCCCCAACGATAAATAAACATATCCCCCAACGATAAATAAACATATCCCCAACGATAAATAAACATATTCCCCAACGATAAATAAACATATCCCCCAACGATAAATAAACATGTCCCCAACGATAAATAAACATATCCCCAAAGATAAATAAACATGTCCCCAACGATAAATAAACATGTCCCCAACGATAAATAAACATATCCCCAACGATAAATAAACATATCCCCCAACGATAAATAAACATGTCCCCAACGACAAATAAACATATCCCCAACCATAAATAAACATATCCCCAACGATAAATAAACATATCCCCAACGATAAATAAACATATCCCCAACGATAAATAAACATTCCCCAACGATAAATAAACATATCCCCAACGATAAATAAACATATCCCCAACGATAAATAAACATATCCCCAACGATAAATAAACATATCCCCAACGATAAATAAACATATCCCCCAACGATAAATAAACATATCCCCAACGATAAATAAACATATCCCCAACGATAAATAAACATATCCCCAACGATAAATAAACATGTCCCCCAACGATAAATAAACATGTCCCCAACGATCAATAAACATATCCCCAACATAAATAAACATATCCCCAACGATAAATAAACATATCCCCAACGATAAATAAACATATCCCCCAACGATAAATAAACATATCCCCCAACGATAAATAAACATATCCCCAACGATAAATAAACATATCCCCAACGATAAATAAACATATCCCCAACGATAAATAAACATGTCCCCAACGATAAATAAACATATCTCCCAACGATAAATAAACATATCCCCCAACGATAAATAAACATATCCCACAACGATAAATAAACATATCCCCAACGATAAATAAACATATTCCCAACGATAAATAAACATATTCCCAACGATAAATAAACATATTCCCCCAACGATAAATAAACATATCCCCAACGATAAATAAACATATTCCCAACGATAAATAAACATATTCCCAACGATAAATAAACATATTCCCCCAACGATAAATAAACATATCCCCAACGATAAATAAACATATCCCCCAACGATAAATAAACATGTCCCCCAACGATAAATAAACATATCCCCAACATAAATAAACATGTCCCCAACGATAAATAAACATGTCCCCAACGATAAATAAACATATCCCCCAACGATAAATAAACATATCCCCCAACGATAAATAAACATGTCCCCAACGATAAATAAACATATCCCCAACCATAAATAAACATATCCCCAACGATAAATAAACATGTCCCCAACGATAAATAAACATATCCCCCAACGATAAATAAACATATCCCCAACGATAAATAAACATATCCCCAACGATAAATAAACATGTCCCCCAACGATAAATAAACATATCCCCCTACGATAAATAAACATGTCCCCAACGATAAATAAACATATCCCCAACCATAAATAAACATATCCCCCAACGATAAATAAACATGTACCCCAACGATAAATAAACATATCCCCCAACGATAAATAAACATGTCCCCAACGATAAATAAACATATCCCCCAAATATAAATAAACATATCACCAACGATAAATAAACATATCCAACAACGATAAATAAACATATCCCCAACGATAAATAAACATATCCCCAACGATAAATAAACATATCCCCAACGATAAATAAACATATCCCCAACGATAAATAAACATATCCCCCAACGATAAATAAACATGTCCCCAACGATAAATAAACATATCCCCAACGATAAATAAACATATCCCCCAACGATAAATAAACATGTCCCCAACGATAAATAAACATATCCCCAACGATAAATAAACATGTCCCCCAACGATAAATAAACATATCCCCCAACGATAAATAAACATATCACCAACGATAAATAAACATATCCAACAACGATAAATAAACATATTCCCAACGACAAATAAACATATCCCCCAACGACTAATAAACATATCCCCCAACGATAAATAAACATATCCCCAACGATAAATAAACATGTCCCCCAACGATAAATAAACATATCCCCAACGAAATAAACATACCCCCAACATAAATAAACATATCCCCAACGATAAATAAACATATCCCCAACGATAAATAAACATATTCCCCAACGATAAATAAACATATCCCCAACGATAAATAAACATATTCCCCAACGATAAATAAACATATCCCCAACGATAAATAAACATATCCCCAACGATAAATAAACATGTCCCCAACGATAAATAAACATATCCCCCAACGATAAATAAACATATCCCCAACGATAAATAAACATATCCCCAACGATAAATAAACATATCCCCAACGATAAATAAACATATCCCCCAACGATAAATAAACATGTCCCCAACGATAAATAAACATATCCCCAACCATAAATAAACATATCCCCAACGATAAATAAACATGTCCCCAACGATAAATAAACATGTCCCCAACGATAAATAAACATATCCCCCAACGATAAATAAACATATCCCCAACGATAAATAAACATATTCCCCAACGATAAATAAACATATCCCCCAACGATAAATAAACATATCCCCCAACGATAAATAAACATGTCCCCCAACGATAAATAAACATATCCCCCAACGATAAATAAACATGTCCCCAACGATAAATAAACATGTCCCCAACGATAAATAAACATATCCCCAACGATAAATAAACATATCCCCCAACGATAAATAAACATGTCCCCAACGACAAATAAACATATCCCCAACCATAAATAAACATATCCCCAACGATAAATAAACATGTCCCCAACGATAAATAAACATATCCCCAACGATAAATAAACATATCCCCAACGATAAATAAACATATCCCCAACGATAAATAAACATATCCCCAACGATAAATAAACATATCCCCAACGATAAATAAACATATCCCCAACGATAAATAAACATGTCCCCAACGATAAATAAACATATCCCCCAACGATAAATAAACATATCCCCAACGATAAATAAACATATTCCCCAACGATAAATAAACATGTCCCCCAACGATAAATAAACATATCCCCCAACGATAAATAAACATGTCCCCAACGATAAATAAACATATCCCCAACGATAAATAAACATATCCCCCAACGATAAATAAACATGTCCCCAACGATAAATAAACATATCCCCCAACGATAAATAAACATGTCCCCAACGATAAATAAACATATCCCCAACGATAAATAAACATATCCCCAACGATAAATAAACATATCCCCAACGATAAATAAACATATCCCCAACGATAAATAAACATATCCCCCAACGATAAATAAACATATCCCCCAACGATAAATAAACATGTCCCCAACGATAAATAAACATATCCCCAACAAACCCAACGATAAATAAACATATCCCCAACGATAAATAAACATGTCCCCAACGATAAATAAACATATCCCAACGATAAATAAACATATCCCCCAACGATAAATAAACATGTCCCCAACGATAAATAAACATATCCCCAACGATAAATAAACATATCCCCAACGATAAATAAACATGTCCCCAACGATAAATAAACATATCCCCCAACGATAAATAAACATATCCCCAACGATAAATAAACATATCCCCAACGATAAATAAACATATCCCCCAACGATAAATAAACATATCCCCCACGATAAATAAACATATCCCCAACGATAAATAAACA
Organism: Archivesica marissinica; assembly: GCA_014843695.1. Taxonomy (NCBI): domain Eukaryota; kingdom Metazoa; phylum Mollusca; class Bivalvia; order Venerida; family Vesicomyidae; genus Archivesica; species Archivesica marissinica. The sequence goes on along the minus strand of CM026404.1, from coordinate 29,156,938 downwards.
TATCCCCAACGATAAATAAACATATCCCCCAACGATAAATAAACATATCCCCAACGATAAATAAAATTCCCCAACGATAAATAAACATATCCCCCAACGATAAATAAACATGTCCCCAACGATAAATAAACATATCCCCCAACGATAAATAAACATATCCCCAACGATAAATAAACATGTCCCCCAACGATAAATAAACATATCCCAACGATAAATAAACATATCCCCAACGATAAATAAACATGTCCCCAACGACAAATAAACATATCCCCAACCATAAATAAACATATCCCCAACGATAAATAAACATGTCCCCAACGATAAATAAACATATCCCCCAACGATAAATAAACATATCCCCAACGATAAATAAACATATCCCCCAACGATAAATAAACATGTCCCCCAACGATAAATAAACATATCCCCCTACGATAAATAAACATGTCCCCAACGATAAATAAACATATCCCCCAACGATAAATAAACATATCCCCAACGATAAATAAACATGTCCCCCAACGATAAATAAACATATCCCAACGATAAATAAACATATCCCCAACGATAAATAAACATGTCCCCAACGACAAATAAACATATCCCCAACCATAAATAAACATATCCCCAACGATAAATAAACATATCCCCAACGATAAATAAACATATCCCCCAACGATAAATAAACATATCCCCAACGATAAATAAACATATCCCCCACAAATAAATAAACATATCCCCCAACGATAAATAAACATATCCCCACAAATAAATAAACATATCCCCCAACGATAAATAAACATATCCCCAAACGATAAATAAACATATCCCCCAACGATAAATAAACATATCCCCAACGATAAATAAACATATTCCCCAACGATAAATAAACATATCCCCCAACGATAAATAAACATGTCCCCAACGATAAATAAACATATCCCCAAAGATAAATAAACATGTCCCCAACGATAAATAAACATGTCCCCAACGATAAATAAACATATCCCCCAACGATAAATAAACATATCCCCCAACGATAAATAAACATGTCCCCAACGACAAATAAACATATCCCCAACCATAAATAAACATATCCCCAACGATAAATAAACATGTCCCCAACGATAAATAAACATATCCCCCAACGATAAATAAACATATCCCCAACGATAAATAAACATATCCCCCAACGATAAATAAACATATCCCCAACGATAAATAAACATGTCCCCCAACGATAAATAAACATGTCCCCAACGATAAATAAACATATCCCCAACGATAAATAAACATATCCCCCAACGATAAATAAACATATCCCCAACGATAAATAAACATATCCCCAACGATAAATAAACATGTCCCCAACGATAAATAAACATATCCCCCAACGATAAATAAACATGTCCCCAACGATAAATAAACATATCCCCCAACGATAAATAAACATATCCCCAACGATAAATAAACATATTCCCCAACGATAAATAAACATATCCCCAACGATAAATAAACATATCCCCAACGATAAATAAACATATCCCCCAACGATAAATAAACATGTCCCCAACGATAAATAAACATATCCCCAACGATAAATAAACATATCCCCCAACGATAAATAAACATGTCCCCAACGATAAATAAACATATCCCCAACGATAAATAAACATGTCCCCAACGATAAATAAACATATCCCCCAACGATAAATAAACATATCCCCAACGATAAATAAACATATCCACAACGATAAATAAACATATTCCCAACGATAAATAAACATATCCCCCAACGATAAATAAACATATCCCCCAACGATAAATAAACATATCCCCAACGATAAATAAACATGTCCCCCAACGATAAATAAACATATCCCCAACGAAATAAACATCCAATAAATAAACATTCCCCAACATAAATAAACATATCCCCAACGATAAATAAACATATCCCCAACGATAAATAAACATATCCCCAACGATAAATAAACATATTCCCCAACGATAAATAAACATATCCCCAACGATAAATAAACATATCCCAACGATAAATAAACATATCCCCAACGATAAATAAACATATCCCCAACGATAAATAAACATATCCCCAACGATAAATAAACATATTCCCCAACGATAAATAAACATATCCCCAACGATAAATAAAATATCCCCAACGATAAAAAACATATCCCCCAACGATAAATAAACATATCCCCCAACGATAAATAAACATATCCCCCAACGATAAATAAACATATCCCCAACGATAAATAAACATATCCCCAACGATAAATAAACATATCCCCAACGATAAATAAACATGTCCCCCAACGATAAATAAACATGTCCCCAACGATAAATAAACATATCCCCAACGATAAATAAACATATCCCCAACGATAAATAAACATATCCCCAACGATAAATAAACATATCCCCAACGATAAATAAACATATCCCCAACGATAAATAAACATGTCCCCAACGATAAATAAACATATCCCCCAACGATAAATAAACATATCCCCAACGATAAATAAACATATCCCCCAACGATAAATAAACATATCCCCAACGATAAATAAACATATCCCCCTACGATAAATAAACATGTCCCCAACGATAAATAAACATATCCCCCAACGATAAATAAACATATCCCCAACGATAAATAAACATGTCCCCCAACGATAAATAAACATATCCCAACGATAAATAAACATATCCCCAACGATAAATAAACATGTCCCCAACGACAAATAAACATATCCCCAACCATAAATAAACATATCCCAACGATAAATAAACATATCCCCAACGATAAATAAACATATCCCCAACGATAAATAAACATATCCCAACGATAAATAAACATATCCCCAACGATAAATAAACATATCCCCCAACGATAAATAAACATATCCCCAACGATAAATAAACATATCCCCAACGATAAATAAACATATCCCCAACGATAAATAAACATATCCCCCAACGATAAATAAACATATCCCCAACGATAAATAAACATATCCCCAACGATAAATAAACATATCCCCAACGATAAATAAACATGTCCCCAACGATAAATAAACATATCCCCAACGATAAATAAACATATCCCCAACGATAAATAAACATGTCCCCAACGATAAATAAACATATCCCCAACGATAAATAAACATATCCCCAACGATAAATAAACATGTCCCCAACGATAAATAAACATATCCCCAACCATAAATAAACATATCCCCAACGATAAATAAACATGTCCCCAACGATAAATAAACATATCCCCCAATGATAAATAAACATATCCCCAACGATAAATAAACATATCCCCAACGATAAATAAACATATCCCCAACGATAAATAAACATGTCCCCCTACGATAAATAAACATGTCCCCAACGATCAATAAACATATCCCCAACGATAAATAAACATATCCCCCATCGATAAATAAACATATCCCCCAACGATAAATAAACATATCCCCCAACGATAAATAAACATGTCCCCCAACGATAAATAAACATATCCCCAACGATAAATAAACATGTCCCCAACGATAAATAAACATATCTCCCAACGATAAATAAACATATCCCCCAACGATAAATAAACATATCCCACAACGATAAATAAACATATTCCCAACGATAAATAAACATATTCCCAACGATAAATAAACATATTCCCAACGATAAATAAACATATTCCCCCAACGATAAATAAACATATCCCCAACGATAAATAAACATATTCCCAACGATAAATAAACATATTCCCAACGATAAATAAACATATTCCCCCAACGATAAATAAACATATCCCCAACGATAAATAAACATATCCCCCAACGATAAATAAACATGTCCCCCAACGATAAATAAACATATCCCCAACATAAATAAACATGTCCCCAAAGATAAATAAACATGTCCCCAACGATAAATAAACATATCCCCCCAACGATAAATAAACATATCCCCCAACGATAAATAAACATGTCCCCAACGACAAATAAACATATCCCCAACCATAAATAAACATATCCCCAACGATAAATAAACATGTCCCCAACGATAAATAAACATATCCCCCAACGATAAATAAACATATCCCCAACGATAAATAAACATATCCCCAACGATAAATAAACATATCCCCAACGATAAATAAACATATCCCCAACGATAAATAAACATATCCCCCAACGATAAATAAACATATCCCCAACGATAAATAAACATATCCCCAACGATAAATAAACATATCCCCAACGATAAATAAACATATCCCCCAACGATAAATAAACATGTCCCCAACGATAAATAAACATATCCCCCAATGATAAATAAACATATCCCCAACGATAAATAAACATATCCCCAACGATAAATAAACATATCCCCAACGATAAATAAACATGTCCCCCTACGATAAATAAACATGTCCCCAACGATCAATAAACATATCCCCAACATAAATAAACATGTCCCCAACGATAAATAAACATGTCCCCAACGATAAATAAACATATCCCCCAACGATAAATAAACATATCCCCCAACGATAAATAAACATGTCCCCAACGACAAATAAACATATCCCCAACCATAAATAAACATATCCCCAACGATAAATAAACATGTCCCCAACGATAAATAAACATATCCCCCAACGATAAATAAACATATCCCCAACGATAAATAAACATATCCCCAACGATAAATAAACATATCCCCAACGATAAATAAACATGTCCCCCTACGATAAATAAACATGTCCCCAACGATCAATAAACATATCCCCAACGATAAATAAACATATCCCCAACGATAAATAAACATATCCCCCAACGATAAATAAACATATCCCCCAACGATAAATAAACATGTCCCCCAACGATAAATAAACATATCCCCAACGATAAATAAACATGTCCCCAACGATAAATAAACATATCTCCCAACGATAAATAAACATATCCCCCAACGATAAATAAACATATCCCACAACGATAAATAAACATATTCCCAACGATAAATAAACATATTCCCAACGATAAATAAACATATTCCCAACGATAAATAAACATATCCCCAACGATAAATAAACATATCCCCAACGATAAATAAACATATCCCAACGATAATAAACATATCCCCAACGATAAATAAACATATCCCCCAACGATAAATAAACATATCCCCAACGATAAATAAACATATCCCCAACGATAAATAAACATATCCCCAACGATAAATAAACATATCCCCCAACGATAAATAAACATGTCCCCAACGATAAATAAACATATCCCCAACATAAATAAACATGTCCCCAAAGATAAATAAACATGTCCCCAACGATAAATAAACATATCCCCCAACGATAAATAAACATATCCCCCAACGATAAATAAACATGTCCCCAACGACAAATAAACATATCCCCAACCATAAATAAACATATCCCCAACGATAAATAAACATGTCCCCAACGATAAATAAACATATCCCCCAACGATAAATAAACATATCCCCAACGATAAATAAACATATCCCCAACGATAAATAAACATATCCCCAACGATAAATAAACATATCCCCCAACGATAAATAAACATGTCCCCAACGATAAATAAACATATCCCCAACATAAATAAACATGTCCCCAACGATAAATAAACATGTCCCCAACGATAAATAAACATATCCCCCAACGATAAATAAACATATCCCCCAACGATAAATAAACATGTCCCCAACGACAAATAAACAT
>CM026404.1:29124149-29150135 GCA_014843695.1 Archivesica marissinica | reverse complement strand
TACAACTAATCGTTTTGTATATACCGATCGAAATGTTTTTGTCTGAGTTTCACTAGTGACCTTTCTATTTTTAGATTTTTTAATACGAGACTCATATGTGATATGTATAGAATAATTTTTTCTATCATTTATACATTTAATCATAGATTCAAAGTTTACTTTTTGAGATGTATTGTAATCTAATGTAATTCCTTTTACTTTACATTTAGTGAATATATGGCCATTTACATCATATTGATACCCATAATGTTTAGGTCCTAAACCAACATAGCTTATAATTTTCCCATTAGGTACTTCATCCGTCCATTTACCTAAACGACTGTCAACAATAGGAATATTATATTCCCCTGGTTTATATACAAATATAATACTGTCTGTATCAAAGTATAACACTCTATCATCTAATAGTTCAAGAGCTGCATACAATTCTAATCTTGCATATGCAGTTACAAATGATGCCACCACAACATTAGCTGATGAATGAGGTTCAATTTCATCAGTTAAATCTTTATAATTCACTAATATGAAATTATCATGATCAAACATATCAATACTATCGACCTCAATATTACTATCATTCATAATATCAAAAAACCTTGATACTTTACTAATATATTCACAATGGGGTAATTTGTTATTTTGAGCATTTTTACCCCATATACAATTAAGCATAGTTTTTGCAAATGCTCGTTTACCAGGATTATATTCAATATTTTCAAGTACAATACCTTCTGCATCAAAATAATCAGTTTTAAACATATTTTCATCATCTTCATTTTTAACCCAATTTGGGTAACCACTAGCCCCTTGTTTCATTTTTAAATACTTATCGATATATTGTTTATATACATCTGAACTCCAATTACTCCAATGCCATATTTGATATGTTTCTAATATTTGATAACCTTTATCTAACGCTTTCTGTATTTCTACAGTTGTCCATGTACCAATCAATGCTCTTTGATTTTCTGTATGTTTGCAATAATCATCTTCATTCTTAGTACATGTATAACATAGAGTAAATATCATTTTTTTATTACAATGTATTGGTAATACAGGCATCCATAATGTTTGAGGGGGTAGTATTTTACATTTTATCAAACCCTGATAGTCACTAATATATTTTATATCAATTTGTTCCGGACTTATTATATTTGGATGTCCACATGGATATTTTTTATATTTATTAACATATGGATATAATGAACATATATCAACATATTTTATTTGTTCATCATCTTTTATTTTATGATATAATTTTACAGCATTTGTTCTACCTCCAAATAGAGCATCTCTAGGTTTAATAGGTTCTCTAAATGGGTATAATACATTTATATTATTCTTATATTGGATATTGATATTCTTATAATTATCAAAATCACATTCCCATATATAAATAATTTTATAACCTAATATTTTTAATTCGTTAAATCGTTTAATAGTTTCTTCATGCAGTTGTACCATTGTTTTTTTAGTATATGGGTTAATATATTTTCTATTTGGATAACATTTCTCACACCCATGATATAAGCAACCCAGAAATTCATATATTATACCGTCACAATAACCATCTACATGATATTTACCTATTTTTTTTTCACCTCCATTTAATGCATGACAAATTTTCTTATTTAAATCAGTACTATAGGCCTGCAACCATCTTACCCCTTTAATAGAATATTTAGTTTTGTTAGGATATCCACTATCAGATATAACTCCAAGACTATTTTTAGGCATATAATTTTTTCTCCACGCTTTATTACAAGCTTGAGGTAGTGTTATTGCCTCTCTAAAGGAGTTAATTTGATCACTATTTAGAAATTGTATTATAAACTCCCCGCAACCTCTTCTTAAAATATCGACATCTGATATGCAATATTGTTTCATTTCTTTTCTAAAATCAAAAAATTCTTGATTTTTAATTTTATCTTCATACCATTTCATAAATATTTCACGATTTTCAGGTTTCATAGACCCTGGTTTGTAATAGTCTAATGATAAATATGGCCCAATATAGTTTTGATATTGACTAATATTAGCCCAAAACGGAAACCAACCTTTAGCTAATTCTTTTAATCCAAATGTTTTAGGGAATGATGCTAAAGGCATTCCTATAAAATTTAAGGAATCTATTAATCTTATATTTTTATATTTTAATAACATAATATTATTCCCATTCATAATTAAATCAGGTTTAATTGTACCATGTGTAATTAAATATCTTAAAACAAATTGTGTATCATAACCTCTTCCATTATGAGCTATTACTGTTGAATAATTATGAATAGGCCTAAATAACCATTTACAGAATTCTTGTAATGTATTTTCCCCTTCAAATATCATTTGTTTTTCACCTTCAATATTATTACAATGGTCACAATATTCGGTAACTGATTTACAAATGCAGTTATCACATGCCCGTTGAGCTACACAATAATTTGGTTTATGTTCCCCATCATCAAATTGACATTCAAAGTCATAAAATATATAGGGTACTATTTTAGGTCCTTGTTTTAATGGTTCAGATACATATATTGGTATATAGCAATCATGGTCCAATGACACTATTAATTTACAATATTTACATTTCTTAAACCCTGGACATATATGATTTTTTTTACTTTCTATTAATAGAGTATCACATTTTTTACATAACTGTACAGACGAACATATATTTTTCTTATGTTTTCCTTTAATTGTTTTATGATTTTCATAACATGATATACTAACAAACCAACGCATGCAAGTATTACAATGAACGGGTTCTTTTTTTTCACATAATTCATGCGAATAACATTTACATATATTATTACATTTATGGTGTTCTTTATTACTATAACCTACATCACAATATTCACAAAAATAACTATACCCAAAAAAACCTCTGATTGAGATAATACTATCATAATGATTATCATGATAATATAAATGTATAACTTTACTATTATCAGTCATTCTATATGGTTCAAATAAATGTTCACCTTTTCCATGTTGTTGATGTATTTTAATAATATATTCCGGATATATTTCATTTTGTATTATTTTATATTCTTCAATACCACATTTCTGGTTTATGTCTATACTAACTTTATTTAATAATTTTTCTGCTTCTTGTTTTTGAAGAGGGTTGTCTGTGCTTCTAATTTTCCTCCATTTTTTTTTCCATTCATCACTTTTATCATCATTTAATTTACACATGCATACAACAATAGATCTAGCTAAACACATACTATCCTCACTATTTTCAATTTTAATAATGCTACGTTTTATATTTATCATATTATCAATGCTTTTTTCACTACCATGATGCATTGTTTTTCTACTACCTCCAATAGGCATTGATGTATGAGTAAATTCAATTCTCAAACCATTATCATGTATTTTAAATTCTTTATTACTTTGACCTACTCTTTCGATTTCATTCAATAATGTTGTTCCTGATATATTTTCAGCATCATTAAATGGTATATGAATACCAAATTCTAATGTAGGATGTGTAATAGAAAATCTAATTTTATCATTTGGTTGTACGTTTGATTTTTCTTTTATTTGGGTTACTAAATTGTTAAATAATTCATTAGTAAAGTCAAATGGTTTATCATATTGGTTAAAGGTCAAATCATATACTTTACTTTGAGATCTATATTTTCTCGATTTTCTACTTTGCAATTCATTAATTTTATAATATTTATCATTAGTGTATAATATTTTATTTGAAGATTCTTCATTTGAAGATTCATTTGAAGAATCTTCATTTGAAGATTCATCACTACTAGAAGAATCTGAATATTCTACTAATTTTGTAGCCATTATTATACGACTGATTTGTTATTTTGATTTTTATTCTTATATACACCCTTTTGAGCTATTAATAACCATTATCTATTTATATATTATCTAAATATAACTACATCAGTTTACTATAAATATAGGTTATTTCATAGATATTATTTATTCACTACTTTGGCAATCATTCAGTAACAATCATGAGTATGCAGCAACAATTAAATGAAATGAGTTTGAAGTTAAATGAATTATGGTATAAAGCATATGGAAATGAACAGGGCCAGAAAAACATTTATTGTTATATTTGTAAGAAAAAAGGACACTATGCGAATGAATGTATTAACAAAACACAACCGACCAAGTTTATAAATAATATAACTTGTTATAAATGTAACAAACCGGGACATTATGCTAATACATGCCCTGAAAAATATACATTGAAAAAGGAGAATACTATTTATCCAACCTATGATAAACCTGAATCGAGCGAGTTTGAGGTCAGCAACCAAACAGAAATTGCACCACAAACCAACACCAATACCGATAAAATATGGGGTGTAGAGGACATCATGGATGTAGAAATGGATTCCGGTATTTCACCTGGAGTACCATTTAAAAGCGAGCTTCCGAATATGACCTGTTCGACTCCAAAACCAAAAAGAACCCTTATGGACACCATAGATGAATGTGAGGAACCATTGAAAAAGAGGCCACGAGTTGAAGACCCAACTAAGGAGAGGGTTCCATTGAAGGCATTTCGCAAAAAGAGACTATTAAATCTATAAGATGATTGTATGGCAATACAGTGTTTTAAAAATTATGTTATTAAAATGACACTAATAGATATGGTATAAAATTGACATTGAAATACCTATAAATAGAGTTAACAAATAATAACACTCATTGTATTGGATGTAAATATTATTTGTATAACCTGTATTAGTTATGTATTGTGGTTATTTCATTTTTATATTTTGATGTTGTGATTGTAATATATAATAAATAATACTTTGACAAAATCTAAGAGGCTTTTATTTCATTTTATTTTGGGCCCTGAAAAGGGCCGTTGATATATAGTTTAAAACTATTCACCGCAATGTTTGCTACGACATGTAGGACAATATGCCCCACTTGTAACTTTCCCACGACAGTAAGCGCCACCCATCAATCGTCCACGACCTTCCGTTAAGGTGAACAATGGTTCATCATCGTTATCCCAATTTTCACTGACTACATTGGAACCTCCATTTTGTATCGATGGTCGAATGGTCGATATTATACCCGCTAAATGGTTATAATTATGCTCATAAAGCCTGATGGTGGCTTCGAGCTGTCCCAGTTGATTTCTATGGTCTTCTATAACTTCACCAAGCTTTCGATACTGCGCCATCACACCCTGGATCTGAACATCATTAAGAGCTGCCATCGTTGAAAATAATGGATGACGCTACTTCTAAACCTCTGTATTTATAGGGAAATGTAGGATTGACCTACACGCTATAAATAGATTCTATATAACATAGTATTGGTTTTTTGACCTACTACATATTATACGTTATATATAGATTTGTATACACTCTAGATAATATTTTAATACAAGTATATGTTTGTGTAGGACTAGATATTTTGACAAATTTGAGAGATATTTCTTATCGAGAAATATGTATTGGTCCTGAAAAGGACCGTTTTATATAGCCCTGAAAAGGGGTGTTTTTATATCAAGTTTTATTCGTAAAACTCTGATAACTCAGGGTATATATTTATCAATTTAACATCATACGGTTGTTTTCTCGGCCAGATAACATTGCGTCTAAGGAAGAATTGCTCCAGGTCGTATCGACGTTGTTCCTTGTATTCATTTATGTTGTTATCGCATACCTCCGATTGTTCGTGTATTATTTTCCGATAATTTCTTAGCTTCCTATAGATTCCTCTAACCACACGCAGTAATCGTCTTCCAATCATTTTTGATAACTGATAAACATTTCATATTGAACAAATAATTTATAGCTGAATATCGGATTGACCTACTAGCTATAAATAGATTCTATATAACATAGTATTGGTTTGTTTGACCTACTACATATTATACGTTATATATAGATTTTTATACACTCTAACTAATATTTTAATACAAGTATATGTTTTTGGGGTAGGTCTAGATATTTTGACAAATTTGAGAGATATTTCTTATCGAGAAATATGTAGTGGCCCTGAAAAGGGCCGTTTTATCAAAATATGTTTATTTTATAAACATATTTTTCCCGTAGTTCCCTTGACCATCATGTAATGGTTTCTGGGTTGTATGGGTTGTATGCTCTTCTTTCTTTTTATCCTTCTTCTCATCTTTCTTGTGATAGGGTTCTTTTCCTTCTTTTCTATCATCTTTCTTATGATACGGTTCTTTTCTTTTCTTGTGACTCTGTCTGTGTTTTTCTTCATCTATACAGCATGTCTCTATCTGCACTGGTTTTGTGCTTATGCATACTATTGGGATCTCAAGCGGTTTACATGAGAAATTTAGCTGTATTTCGGCAGGCTTCATTATAACCTCAGGAGTCTTTGTTGTTGTCTTATTTGCTATCTTCTCAATATTATTGGCGATTGTTGCCAGATTAATATTCATTCTTTGTAGCTCTCCATATATACCAAAGAGTACTTTGGTCTTCATCTGAACCTCTTCTTTATTTTGCACAGGTATTTGTTGAGGCGTAGTCTGTGTTGGTTGATACATCATAGGCTGCTGATAAAATGTCTCTGAAGGGAGTCCAGTATTATTCATAGCTGTAGACAGCAAATCTTGTAGGTCATTCATCGTGAATAAGAGTGTAACCTATTTTTCAATATTGGCTTTTTATACTAGTAAAGTAGGTCAATCCGATGTAATAATAACATACACTATACTTTTACAAAAAAGTTATTTTTAGCATGGAGGTCAATCCTAAAATTTCTTATAAAATGATACGCACGCTATTGATTTTTATCATTGCTGTTATTCTTCACAGAGCAACCATCATGTCGAATTTATACATAGCTGATATTATCAGACGTATGAAGGTGTTAGAAGCTATACAGCGTTATGAAGAGCAGTTGTATTTGGAGACAGCTGATCTATTGAGGGGTGAAGCGGTTGAGTTGGGATGTAGACGGCGAGCATCTAGGCAGGCAAGACACTCATTAAGGAACATTAATGAGTTACGCTATCGACCATATACAGCGGAACGAACTACAAGATCTCCACCTAGAAACCATACACCGAGATCACCACAATATCCTCCACCTACGGCTCAGACACCAAGATCTCCAGTTACAAGAAGCTCTCCGGAATCTCCAGAACCTGAGACAACTCTACCTACAGAGTCGGAATCTCCAGCATCTCCAGAACCAAGATCTCCGATGACACAACCACAACAACTAGAACCAGAACAGGTGTTTGAGGTCGATGGAAACCAAGAAACCAGGCCTGGATATTCTACCCCGATAAAATCGGAGAGTGCTGCGCAATACTTCGGGATCGAGCCTGAGATTCCTGTAGCTACGGAGACTGCCATACGATACTTCGGTATGCCTGCACCAAGGACAGCAGCCCAACAGTCACCAATGAGAGAGTTTGGAATGGAACCTCTACAAACAAGAAGTTTCGGTATGCCAGCGAAGAACTGGGGTGTTGCAAAAACCCCCAATGATGTACCAGAGGAACCTCAACCTTCACAATGTAGTTGTTGCCCTGGACAGATGGGAGACAAACCATATCAGGTGCCTGCTGGATTATTTTAGTATGAGAGGTAGAAAACAGCCCTTTTCAGGGCTATTTATAACCAACAGTCCTTCTTAGGACTACATATATAACGGCCCTTTTCAGGGCCCCTACATATTTCTCGATAAGAAATATCTCTCAAGTTTTGTCAAATATCTAGTCCATTCACAACATATATAACATTACAACAGCATAGTTCATATTTTATACTTGGGAATATTATGGGAATTTTATGCACCAAAGTTTAATCATACTATTATATTAGAAGGTGATTGCCAATGTTGTGATGCTAGTATTTGTTTTGTTAAATGTAGGTTACCGTAGCGCTATACATTAGACCTACTATATATAACGTATAAACTGTAGTAGTTCAAAAAACCGATACTATGTTATATAGAATCTATTTATAGCGTATAGGTCAATCCAATACCTCTGTTATATATGGCGTGTTTGTTGATGTTTTTATTCATTATTGATTATCTCACGATGGCAGGCTTAATAGATTATTTGAATGATCCTATGCTAGGAGGGCGGTGGAGCCATATTGTGGAGCTGATTATGAAGCCAGTTATTACACCAATACAGAACCCACCAACCCCAGAAACTGATGATGACTACCTCAGACGAATGATGAGTTATGTACCGGTTTATGGAGGGCTTACGCCGGTGGATTATTGTGGAAATTCTATCTCGAACGCAATATTTCCTCCGGAGATTATAGACCGGTCCTTTTCAGGGCTAAATATAAAATAGCCCTTCTTAGAGCTACATATAAAACGGCCCTTTTCAGAGCCACTACATATTTCTCGATAAGAAATATCTCTCATATTTTGTCATATAATGTATAATGATTATCTTGTCAAGAAGTACGCTCAATATACCAGTGTTCTATTAATATAATCCAATTCTATTAATATATACCAAGAGTAAATAAGCTATATAAGTTAGAACAACTATAGAACACTATCATTATTTTTACTTGATATTGTAGCAAAGACATCAATCATGGATAGTAAACATAAGCAAATAGATGTTTTTATTAGAGCTAAAGAGAATACTAAAAATAAGGAATTAGATCTTTTACTTAATACTAGAATGAATAATACACGGGAAAAAACTCATCATATGGTATCTACAAATGAAGGACTACAATATTCTAAAGTACATTTGGGTCTAGATACAGATCTTTATATAGAAATGGTAAATGAGGAAATAATCAGAAAAGTAGGCGATGTTGACTTAACAACAATTACTCCTGAACATATTTTAATTTTAGATGGGGGAACATATAACGATTATTATGGGATGCTTTTTTCATATACGCAACAATATTTAGGGAAAGAAATGGATATAGAAAGTATATTGACTCATTTTCTATCGAAACGTAAATTAGATATCGTTGAATTAGATGATATAGAATTTATGTACACTACATTAGGTATGGGGTATGCGAAATGGATATCAATGTACACTGATTATGTTGTTTCTAGAAATAGATTAGTATTACCATATGATGAAAGCTATATAAATGTACTTGATGTCTTATTATACCATCATTCAAAGAGAGAGTGGTAGTATAGGTAACATATAGTAAAAATCGGTGTGGAAGGAGGATTTTGTTCGGAATTTGTTAATAGTATTATACATTTAGATTTAGGGGGTGAGGTTTTGATTGATATGGTTAATGAAGAAATAACACGAAAGAGAATACCAAAAGAGGAGAATTTTGGTAATATGTTGTCAAATGTATATTTACATTTGAGTCCATATATAGATATGGGAAGTGTTATAAAACATTATTTATATAACAGAAATATTGCGAGTGTTAAACATAAAGATATAGAAGCTGTGTTAAAAGAAAAACTTGGTATAGATGATTGGTCTATAATATATAATGACTATTTAAAGAAGACAAAAATAACTCCAGAGGATGATGATTATATAAATGTATGCGGTGTATTACTATACCATCATTTAGAAAGACAGATTTGAAGAGAACTATGGATGACAGAATAACAGATATGGTTTTATTTTATGGACAAAACAGTGTCTTCAGTAATTTTTACCTTGCAGACTTTATAGATAAAGATGGCATAAAATATATATGTACTGAACAATATTTTCAACATAAAAAAATGGTACAATGTCAAGAACATACTATTGCAGAGAAAATCCTTATTTCTACAAATGCAGCAGAAATACGACACCTAGGAAGGTCAAGATCTGAACTTTTTGATGTACAACAATGGAACAGAGATTCAGAACAAGTGCTTTTTGATGGAAATTGGTTAAAATATAAACAAAACGAATACTTAAAGAGATTTTTATTAAATACAAATAATAAAATTCTTGCAGAGGCTAACCCACGAGACTGTA
The DNA here is from genome assembly GCA_014843695.1 of Archivesica marissinica. Taxonomy (NCBI): domain Eukaryota; kingdom Metazoa; phylum Mollusca; class Bivalvia; order Venerida; family Vesicomyidae; genus Archivesica; species Archivesica marissinica. The sequence goes on along the minus strand of CM026404.1, from coordinate 29,140,216 downwards.
TTTGGGGTATTGGCTTAAATATGTGGCATAAAAATGCGACAGTGCAAGCAAAATGGCAAGGACTAAATAAGTTTGGAGAAATATTAATGGATATTAGATATTTTATTGGGGAAAATATTAATGTTTTTTAGTAATAGTTACAATATACTCATGAATATTTGTATAAAAATGATATTATTATTAAAATTATTAGTTAATTAGTTATTAGTAAATACAATTATTATATTGAAAATTTATTATGTGTTGTTATTTTTAGTAGTCACTAGGGGTGGCACTATGGGACATGTCAAACATGTGCATGTGTATAAATCCCCCATAGCGCCATAAAAACGTCCATAATGCCATAGACCAGCGTCCATACTGCCACCCACCTCGGTAAAAACGTCCATAGTGCCATAGACAGCGTCCATAGTGCCACCATATACTACTCATGTAGTTGTAGTGTACCTCCATTGATAGTACATGTAGTTGTAGTGTACCTCCATTGATAGTGCATGTAGTTGTAGTGTACCTCCATTCATAGTACATGTAGTTGTAGTGTACCTCCATTGATAGTGCATGTAGCTGTAGTGTACCTCCATTGATAGTACATGTAGTTGTAGTGTACCTCCATTGATAGTACATGTAGCTGTAGTGTACCGCCATTGATAGTACATGTAGTTGGTGTACCTCCATTGATAGTACATGTAGCTGTAGTGTACCGCCATTGATAGTACATGTAGTTGTAGTGTACCTCCATTGATAGTACATGTAGCTGTAGTGTACCGCCATTGATAGTACATGTAGTTGGTGTACCTCCATTGATAGTACATGTAGCTGTAGTGTACCGCCATTGATAGTACATGTAGTTGTAGTGTACCTCCATTGATAGTACATGTAGCTGTAGTGTACCGCCATTGATAGTACATGTAGTTGGTGTACCTCCATTGATAGTACATGTAGCTGTAGTGTACCGCCATTGATAGTACATGTAGTTGTAGTGTACCTCCATTGATAGTACATGTAGCTGTAGTGTACCGCCATTGATAGTACATGTAGTTGGTGTACCTCCATTGATAGTACATGTAGCTGTAGTGTACCTCCATTGATAGTGCATGTAGTTGTAGTGTACCTCCATTGATAGTACATGTAGTTGTAGTGTACCTCCATTGATAGTGCATGTAGTTGTAGTGTACCTCCATTGATAGTGCATGTAGTTGTAGTGTACCTCCATTGATAGTGCATGTAGTTGTAGTGTACCTCCATTGATAGTGCATGTAGTTGTAGTGTACCTCCATTGATAGTGCATGTAGTTGTAGTGTACCTCCATTGATAGTACATGTAGTTGTAGTGTACCTCCATTGATAGTGCATGTAGTTGTAGTGTACCTCCATTGATAGTACATGTAGTTGTAGTGTACCTCCATTGATAGTGCATGTAGTTGTAGTGTACCTCCATTGATAGTACATGTAGTTGTAGTGTACCTCCATTGATAGTGCATGTAGTTGTAGTGTACCTCCATTGATAGTACATGTAGTTGTAGTGTACCTCCATTGATAGTGCATGTAGTTGTAGTGTACCTCCATTGATAGTACATGTAGTTGTAGTGTACCTCCATTGATAGTGCATGTAGTTGTAGTGTACCTCCATTGATAGTACATGTAGTTGTAGTGTACCTCCATTGATAGTGCATGTAGTTGTAGTGTACCTCCATTGATAGTACATGTAGTTGTAGTGTACCTCCATTGATAGTGCATGTAGTTGTAGTGTACCTCCATTGATAGTACATGTAGTTGTAGTGTACCTCCATTGATAGTGCATGTAGTTGTAGTGTACCTCCATTGATAGTACATGTATTCGTTTTGTGTTCGAAGGTTGATAAGCTGACATATGTATTGATGAAAATGAAATGACGGTACAGCACACACATATGATTAAAGCAACAGGTTTGTATGAAAGGAAAATGGTCGCCAACCAGTAAAACTTCTTTGTACATACCAGTAACATGGAGTAGTCCTGTAAAAACAACAATGACCCTAATGTGTAGCATTATTTCTTCCGTCTCCAATAAAAGTCAGTATCCATACATCCAATTACAAACATATTTGTGTCAGAGATCACTCCAGTGTGAGTGGCTGATGACTGCCACAATTCTTATCTCTGTCTGTACAATGGATGCCTTTTATCTGAGAAGTTGCATTATTCTCTTTGATGTAACATCGTGTGTTGCATAATAGAATGGCGTTTACATCACCTCCTCATATAGCTTTTAATTATCTGTTGAAATTGATAACAAAAACAATTCATTCACATCAATGCTTCATATTAACATGATTGCCAATGCTGAGTATGCAAAGGCACGTAGTCAAACATGCAATGTATAGCGTAATATTGGCTGTCCGATTAGCACAGTGAATAGCTCGCTTCTCCCCAATGCAACCCGGGTTCGATCCTCGAACCGGGAAGTATGTGAGACGTACCGTGGTCGCCAGATCGGACATGTAGGTTTTAACCGGGTACTCCGGTTTCTTCCCACACGAATGACCATATATACGCTTTCATCCACGCCAACGAGAGTGATTAATATAAGTTGTTATATAATATGTTGTACAATAAATAAAGTTTAAATGTTTATTATTATTATACGGCACGTGTTCAGTGTATGGCTGCTCTCACGGAAGACGAAGTAAGTAGCATCCTGGCAGACTAGTTTAAACAAATTTACCCGGGGTAGCTGGAGAGTCGCTATATGTCCAAAGCTATACTAAAACTAATCCATTTAATTCTTATATTTAAGAAACAGATCCCCTTTTGTATTGCTTCATAAATATATTGCTTGTTGTGAACATTGCTTGTTGCTTGTTGTGAACATTGCTTGTTGCTTGTTGTGAACATTGCTTGTTGCTGGTTGTGAATATTGCTGGTTGTGAACATTGCTTGTTGTGAACATTGCTGGTTGTGAACATTGCTGGTTGTGAACATTGCTTGTTGCTGGTTGTGAACATTGCTGGTTGTGAACATTGCTTGTTGTGAACATTGCTGGTTGTGAACATTGCTGGTTGTGAACATTGCTGGTTGCATGTTGTGAACATTGCTGGTTGCATGTTGTGAACATTGCTTGTTGTGAACATTGCTTGTTGCTGTTGTGAACATTGCTTGTTGTGAACATTGCTGGTTGTGAACATTGCTGGTTGTGAACATTGCTGTTGTGAACATTGCTTGTTGTGAACATTGCTGGTTGTGAACATTGCTGGTTGTGAACATTGCTGGTTGCATGTTGTGAACATTGCTGGTTGCATGTTGTGAACATTGCTTGTTGTGAACATTGCTTGTTGCATGTTGTGAACATTGCTTGTTGTGAACATTGCGTGTTGTGAACATTGCTGGTTGTGAACATTGCGTGTTGTGAACATTGCTTGTTGTGAACATTGCGTGTTGCTTGTTGTGAACATTGCTGGTTTAGTTAAACATCGTGTGATTTGATGTGCATAAATAAATTGTCAACGTTGATTGAACATTTAAATGTTGAAGATGCTGTAAGATTGATATTCAGATGTTGAATTAACGTTGAAATATAACGTTTTTCGAAACTTCCAAAACAAAACTGTAATGTATGCAATGTTCAAACTGTATAATATTTGTAAATCAAATATATATATATATAAGCTAAACACACCTACTTCCAGGCGTTCTTTCAACCTTGGAGGAATGTCGGTGTGCACGCTCGTATATATAATCATCACGACGCCTGCCTATCGATCGAAACAGGCGGATATGTAGTCCATTGGTAAGTAACAAGCTGGACTGGCAATCCAATGATCGCAGGTTCGATCTTCGATCGTCTTTGAGATGGGACTTTAAACCGAGGTCTTGTGTCGGTGCTTTACATCGTGCACATAAAAGAACCAGAGTAGACACTGGAATGTGTATCTGTCTGTATCATTGCACTAACCTCAAAAATCTAACATGACTAATCTCTTCAGGAGGCGTCGCTCATATGGGCAACGTGTAGCGAAAAGTTGCGAATTAATATCGAGACATTATGTTGTGTGTCACCGAACAAACCAGTTTAATATCTGCTACTGATCATAAAATAAGCAAATATATCCTTAACAAGTGTAACCCATGTCATATTTATCTTAAAGGGTAATACTTATTGATATTTAGTACATGTACATTATAATATTAGCAAACCCTGCTGCAAGCGTACCATCCAATAGTTTCCCCATATATGGCCTAATAAAATCACTGGTCTGAATCATATCATAATTATATATACACTGCTCAAAACAATTAAAGGATCAAACACATATTTGGAATTAAATGGACCATATGGAATACTAATTAGAAACGGGTTTTATATGCATGTATTCGCAAAATTTACATGACGAAGCAGTAACAGGAAAACAAGCAACAACGTAACTGACCGTAGAAACTCTGGCTTAATCAGAAAGTATCAATTTTCTTAACAATGGCATAATGCTAACATAATGAGGAAAACTGTGTTTAAGACCAGAGAACTGTCTCAAATAATGTCTGCTAATAATGAGTATGCCCCCCTCGTCTATTGTAACACTCACGGCAACGCCTAGGCACACTCCTGATTAAGGTGGCTATCACCTGCTGGGGTAGGCCATTCCATTCCAGAATGAGCGCCTGTATGAGGTCCGGTAGAGTAAGTGGTCGATTGTCGCGCTCCGAAATCCGTCTATAAATGTAGTCCCACACATGTTCTATAGGATTTATGTCGGGTGAACGCGCCGGCCAATCCATTACTTCAATACCCTCCTGATTAAGGTAGTTCATGGCTATCCTAGCAGTGTGTGCGCGGGCATTGTCTTGCATTAAAATGAAGTCAACACCGATAGCTCCAGCGAATGGCATTACGATCGGTGCTAGAATGTCATCCCTATACCTTAAAGCAGTTAATGTTCCTCGATCAAACACATAGAGGTCCGTGCGTCCTCGTAAGCAGATCCCACCCCAAACCATTACTGAGCCACCCCCAAAACGATCCCATTCCATAATGTTAAAGTCCGCATATCGTTCACCTGGCCGTCTCCACACTCGAGTACGATGATGGTAAATGGAATCTACTCTCGTCAGTGAACAACACAGGCTCCCAATCTCGAAGTCCCCAGTTAAGGTGGTCCTCAGCAAATTCGCGTCTCCGAATGCAATGCGCACGTGTCAAAACAGGGCCGGTTGCTGGGCGTCTAGCATTCATGGTGTCATTGTGGAGTCTATTACGGATGGTTTGGATGGATACTCGTTGCCCGGTGGTCAGCTGGAACTGTATCTGGAGCCGCGTTGCAGTACCACGACGGTTTCTTAAGGCCATTAACCGTATATAGCGGTCATCGGCATTGGTTGTGCATCGTGAACGACCTTGACCAGGACGTCTGGTGTACTGTCCCGTCTCCTGGTACCGCGCCCACAAACGTGCAATCACGCTCTGCGAGACGTCTAGTGTTCTAGCTTCATTGCGCTGCTAGTGTCCATCCTGTATCATTTGCACCGCCCTGGCGACCTCGGGTGGATATAAGTGACGCCTAACACAGTCGCACGTGTAAATAAGCACATAAAGTCCCAATAAAAGCCAAAAAGAGTTCATACTCATCACTATAACGAAAGATGGCAATTGACTCCCATATCACAAATCAGGCCAATTTATAGGGGTATTGATTTCAATCACAATTTGCACGAGCTTCTTGACTAGCAAACCGCTTGATTTACCCGTGCGTATTCATAAGAGACATGTATTAGCGCATATTAATGGACACTATATATGTCGATACCAAAATGATTACTGTATAGTCATTATTAAAAGTGATCCTTTAATTGTTTTGAGCAGTGTAGTATCCCTAACTTAAGGTTCATCTGTGAATTTTTTTAAAAGAAGCTAATTTCAACTGATTTGGGTAGGTATGGGTATGGACAACTACCAAAAAAAAGTAAGGAGGGATAGGGGTTGGAGAAACCTTTTTTATTAGAGGTCAAAGGTCATTGACCTCTGCCTAAATCATATGAAAATGTATTTCAGCAACACAATATGGTATATAGATGATCTTGGTGTCAAAATGCACAGGATTACGAAAGAAGATGACATAGAATAATTACAGACCCATGGAACCAATTCCTGATCTCCTAAAATGAGGTCAAAGGTCAAAAATAGACGTCTTATCACTAAAATATCATATCAAATATCATATTGGTAACAGTAACAGAATTATACCAAGATACAAACTAAATATGAAATGGATTCTTCACCACCAAAATACGAGGTTAATGGTCAAAATAAGCAGGGGGTGGGGTGGGGGGGGGGAGTAAAGTTCATTAGTGCGAAATAGTGTGTGTATGTAAAGTATATGTGAATTTATAATCAACAATTTGCATAATACAACTTAGAACTTACAGTATATATCGGCCACAACAAATTAATAATACTCTTCATCGCTACCAATTTCTTCTTCTGCATCTATGCTATCTGTTCCATTGTCGCAATGCCCACAGCACACTCCACATGCAGATACACACAACATGCGAGCTTTCATGCAGCTGCATATCATTGTTTGACATTGCCTCTCCCCTTCCTTGCAGTTGCAACACATTACTTTCAGAAGGTTTTCTGGCGCCATACTAACAGATAGCATTTTTGGTCTAAGTTTTCTGTTGGAATCTAACTCCAATCCATTTCCTTTGGGATCAAGAATGCTTCCATACCACAACTTGAAGATGGACACGAAGGGAATGTTGAGCTGTTGCATCTTCCGTTGGTGATAGGCGGTCAGGATCGATGTTGCCCTTGGCTACTTGCTTCTTGAACTTCATGTAGGGAGACTTTTCTAGGGGAGTATCCCCACAGCCATATGTGATATGCATGGCTTTTAATCCAGCTGTTCGAATTATGGAGTCGGTTGAAGTGGGACTTGTAAATGCAGTAATGACTCTGGCAGGAAATCTGCATTTGTAGAGAGCACATTTGGTATGTCCATGAATACACGAAACAGTGTCGTTTCCAGACCAGCCATACTTGAAGAGGAAGTCTTCTTTGTCTCCGAAGTGTATGCTAGAGATGTCGTAAAGACCACCAAAATCTGCTTGTAAATACAAATTAGTACAGTGGATAGGCCTATGATAGCGGAGCAATATCAAAATATCAGTGTCCTGGGCAGCAACAACAACTGGGGATTTAACACTTGCGACCAAGTCCATTGCATAACTAATAATCAGCGTGTCACCATCATCATTTGCTTGGCGTACAGTGATATTATGGCTTGCCATCTCAGCAGATGTCATCATGATTAAGGCTCCTTTGTTCTTCTCATTTGCCAGGAAAACCTCTCTGTCACATGATATAGTAAATTCCGGTGTGACCCTCATGTCCGGAGAAACCTTCTTCCCAGTCATCCGCCGCATATGTTCATGGTCTATCGTTGATGATTCCTCCCCGTAGCCATCACACACTACAGTAGCATCATTGAATGTGTTGTCAACATATCTGACATAGGCATCAACTATAGTCTTGATGGTTGCACCGCTGGACCACTTTACCTGATGAAGTAGCCACCCTCCACCAACAACATGCATCTTGCTGTTTATGTCCACGTCAAGTTTTGTAGCTGTTTCCTTGAGCATCTTGCCAAATGCATGGTTTTGAGGTTTCTCATCATGCTATCCATTGTGAAGAGAGATATTGGGACCGGTGTCAGCTCAAATTTGAACATGTGTTCGATCCCTTCATCTCTCTCTGCCATGAAAATCAGTCTATTGAAAAGAAGGGTCTTTTCGATGTAGATCTTCTTGTCGCCTACCTTTACTTTCTTCTGAAGTTCAGCAAGAACTCATTATGGTGACTCATTATCAAGATCATTTTGCATTGCATGGCCTGTCCTCACTACATCATTACAGTTGACAATTGACTTGTCGGTAGTTATTACTCCACTAGACAGCGAAGTAATGGGGTCTTTTACCTGAAATGAAAAATGAAATATTATTTTACATAGCTAAGATGATAAGTAAATGTTCCACAAATAGTAACTGAACTGTGGAATGATTTCTGTGCTACTATCAGTAAATGAAACAGATCTATACTAACCTCTATGAAGGAGTTATGAGTTGAAAACCATGCAGAAATCAACTTGACGTGCTGGCTGTCTTTCTCTAGACGCTTTGCCCCAAGGTATGTGTGGGTCATCTTACTCCGCTTTCCACCAATCATTCCTTCCATCAGGCCCCATAGAAGCTTGAGATGTGAAAACGTACCAGTCCATACTTTCACAGATCTCTCGTTGGGCATTCTTCCTCGTGTTAAGCCTCCAATTGAGTTGGCTTTCCGCATGATTGTCTCTTCGATTGTCTGGTCAGAAAATTGTCCAGAAAATTGCTCATCGCTGTAGCGTGCTGTGTGATTCCCCTCCATGAAAGCTTCATACAACTGCAAATGAAATGAACATCCTTAAAATGTATCTCTCCTATAGGGAGTAGTATGGAAGCATAAGAAGACTAAACTATGTAGATGTGTGCAATGAGAGATGATGCCAGCTCAAACACAGAAAGAGGGCAAGGGGACAGCCACCTCACTAAATACTACTTCGAACTCAAAAGAGAATATACAGGATTAAGTTGGCATGATTTACGACAAATTAAAGATGGACAGACAGATTTGAAATGCTTTAGCTGAAGTCCGACATTCATGAAAACACATGCTTCCAGATAATAAATTTATTTACATTAAGATCACATTGAGTTTACATATACTAACCTGAGGATATTATTCTGGAAGTCTAAGCATCTCTTGCAAGTACATGCGTCAAATATGGCATACTGTCCATGTCCAACTGTGGAAAATATACCAATCATGCCAGAAACGGCGTTCAGATGTCCATGTCAATCATGGAGTATTTCTGCCAATATGAAATCGTGTGCTGTTCTTACAAGTTGGTGGTACAGAACCCACAGCTTTGCAGTTCTTGACAGTTCGTGCAAGTCCTTGAGTCTCTCATCCAGACTTTCGCTGTCACTCTCACCCATCATGTGTTTCACGAGCGCGGCATCTGTTAAGAAGTGTGCTCTCAGATCCTTTGAGTATGCTGCACCTTTCAGGATGTACTGGACTGTATTAGGTCCATAGATGACTTGCATGGCTTCTGCCAAACCACTGCCTTCCATGCTGTAGCCAATGCAGCCAACTTAACTCTTCAGGAAGTGAAAGTCTCACAACAACTTCTAACTTCTGATCCTTAACAATTTGAGATGCCTTGATGAAAAGAGGCAAATCAAAGGTAATTTCCCCCGCCCCCTCTGCTCTAGGAATAAATAATAACCCCCAAATCCACCATGTAAGTTGAAATTAACCTCTTCGGTTTGTTTTTTGCTCATTTTTATATAATATGGTAATTTTCCTGTTATAAATATGACATTTTAGTGATAAAACAGCTTTTTTTACCTTTGACCTCATTTTCAGAGGTCATGATTTGGTCCCAAGGGTCAATAATTATCTTATGTCATCTTCTTTTGTAATGCTGTGCATTTTGACACCAAGATCATCTATATACTAATAGATCATGTTGTGTTGCTGAAATATTATTGGTAGTGATTTAGGCAGGGGTCAATGACCTTTGACCTCTAATAAAAAAAATGTCCCCAACCCCTATCCCCTCTTACTTTTTTTTGGAAGTTGTCCATACCCATACCCACCAAAATCAGTTGAAACTAGCTTCTTTTAAAAAAAATCACATAATATATGGCTAATTTAGGGTTACTAATAGCTACTATTGTGTATAAAGTATTATTGGTGAGTGATTGTGAGTGACGATCAGGTCAGATGTGTGAACGAGTGAACTAACCTAACTAATTAGGTGCACTTTCCAACTAACTTGTTCAAGACCCTTATCCCACACTCTTACTCTACTAGTTAAACGGATAAGTTGTGAAGCTATCCTTTTTACATTAAGAAACTATACTAGTAACTATATACATATATAAATTATGTGTCAGCTGATAGCCAGACTCTGGTAATGTAATGTTTTATCTTTGATATTTTACATTGTAGAATATTTATTTGAAATGTTTGAATTGTGTATTTTATATTTGAAATTAAGTAGAATGATTTGTACATAATAACATCATGTATGTATTGTATTTTACAGGCTCTTTATATCCATATATAAGGAATACAACATTAACTGGGGAAAAAAACCCACATTTTGTTATTCTTCTAAACTCCCCGGTTACACAAGATACAAAGTGATTACATAAGTTAGATATTTATATGAATAATATACCGTGTCCAACTAGTGGGGCATTGAGAACTGATTTTAAAACTTTACGTTCACCGGTAGTGAAACACTGCTGAGGCGAAACCGTTTTATGTCGTGACTGCAGTTCGCTGATCTAAAGCTAGGGTAAGTTATGCATATACATACATTATGCATGATGTTCTTAATTAACACGCTTTCATCCGCGCCAACGAGAGTGATTAATATAAGTTATTAAAATTTGCTTCTCGATCGTTGTAAAACAAATAAAGTTTAAACTTAATTAATATATAGTACTGGCTACATTACGTCATTATTATTTATTGGTGAAATACGAGATCTAGGCCTTAAAGGGAGTACATACCGCATTGAGGGCGTTGTCATACTCTAATTCCGTTTCGATTATTTTGAATATCAAGTTAGTTGCCATAGGCATAAATCGGAAAGAACCTGTGAAGGAACATATGTGGTCTCTATGTGGTCTATATGTGGCCTCTATGTGGTATCTATGAGGTTTCTATGTTGTCTATATGTGGTCTCTATGTGGTCTATATGTGGGATATATGTGGTCTGTATGTGGGATATATGTGGTCTATATGTGGTCTATATGTGGTCTCTATGTGGTCTGTATGTGGTCTGTATGTGGTCTGTATGTGGTCTATATGTGGTCTATATGTGGTCTGTATGTGGTCTATATGTGGTATGTATGTGGTCTGTATGTGGTCTATATGTGGTCTGTATGTGGTCTATATGTGGTCTGTATGAGGTCTATATGTGGTCTGTATGTGGTCTGTATGTGGTCTATATGTGGTCTATATGTGGTCTATATGTGGTCTGTATGTGGGATATATGTGGTCTATATGTGGTCTGTATGTGGGATATATGTGGTCTATATGTGGTCTGTATGTGGTCTGTATGTGGGATATATGTGGTCTGTATGTGGTATCTATGTGGGATATATGTGGTCTATATGTGGTCTGTATGTGGGATATATGTGGTCTGTATGTGGTCTGTATGTGGTCTATATGTGGGATATATGTGGTCTGTATGTGGTATCTATGTGGGATATATGTGGTCTATATGTGGTCTGTATGTGGTCTATATGTGGTCTATATGTGGTCTATATGTGGTCTGTATGTGGTCTGTATGTGGTCTATATGTGGTCTATATGTGGTCTGTATGTGGGATATATGTGGTCTATATGTGGTCTATATGTGGGATATATGTGGGATGTATGTGGTCTGTATGTGGTCTATATGTGGTCTGTATGTGGTCTATATGTGGGATATATGTGGTCTATATGTGGTCTGTATGTGGTCTATATGTGGTGTATATGTGGTCTGTATGTGGTCTGTATGTGGGATATATGTGGTCTATATGTGGTCTGTATGTGGTCTATATGTGGGATATATGTGGTCTATATGTGGTCTATATGTGGGATATATGTGGTCTATATGTGGTCTATATGTGGTCTGTATGTGGTCTGTATGTGGTCTATATGTGGTGTATATGTGGTCTGTATGTGGTCTGTATGTGGGATATATGTGGTCTATATGTGGTCTGTATGTGGGATATATGTGGTCTGTATGTGGTCTGTATGTGGTCTATATGTGGGATATATGTGGTCTGTATGTGGTATCTATGTGGGATATATGTGGTCTATATGTGGTCTGTATGTGGTCTATATGTGGTCTATATGTGGTCTATATGTGGTCTGTATGTGGTCTGTATGTGGTCTATATGTGGTCTATATGTGGTCTGTATGTGGTCTATATGTGGTCTGTATGTGGTCTGTATGTGGTCTATATGTGGTCTATATGTGGTCTGTATGTGGTCTATATGTGGTCTGTATGAGGTCTATATGTGGTCTGTATGTGGTCTGTATGTGGTATTTATGTGGGATATATGTGGTCTGTATGTGGGATATATGTGGTCTGTATGTGGTCTGTATGTGGTCTATATGTGGGATATATGTGGTCTGTATGTGGTATCTATGTGGGATATATGTGGTCTATATGTGGTCTGTATGTGGGATATATGTGGTCTGTATGTGGTATCTATGTGGGATATATGTGGTCTATATGTGGTCTGTATGTGGGATATATGTGGTCTGTATGTGGTCTGTATGTGGTCTATATGTGGGATATATGTGGTCTGTATGTGGTCTGTATGTGGTATCTATGTGGTCTGTTTGTGGGATATATGTGGTCTATATGTGGTCTGTATGTGGTCTATATGTGGTCTATATGTGGTCTATATGTGGTCTGTATGTGGTCTGTATGTGGTCTATATGTGGTCTATATGTGGTCTGTATGTGGGATATATGTGGTCTATATGTGGGATATATGTGGTCTATATGTGGTCTGTATGTGGTCTATATGTGGGATATATGTGGTCTATATGTGGGATATATGTGGTCTGTATGTGGTCTGTATGTGGTCTATATGTGGTGTATATGTGGTCTGTATGTGGTCTGTATGTGGGATATATGTGGTCTATATGTGGTCTGTATGTGGTCTATATGTGGGATATATGTGGTCTATATGTGGGATATATGTGGTCTGTATGTGGTCTGTATGTGGTCTATATGTGGTGTATATGTGGTCTGTATGTGGTCTGTATGTGGGATATATGTGGTCTATATGTGGTCTGTATGTGGTCTATATGTGGGATATATGTGGTCTATATGTGGTCTATATGTGGGATGTATGTGGTCTATATGTGATCTATATGTGGTCTATATGTGGGATATATGTGGTCTATATGTGGTCTATATGTGGTCTATATGTGGTCTGTATGTGGTCTATATGTGGGATATATGTGGTCTATATGTGGGATATATGTGGGATATATGTGGTCTATATGTGGTGTATATGTGGTATATATGTGGTCTATGTGTGGTCTGTATGTGGTCTGTATGTGGTCTATATGTGGTCTATATGTGGTCTGTATGTGGTCTGTATGTTGTCTCTATGTGGTCTATATGTGGTCTGTATGTGGTCTGTATGTTGTCTCTATGTGGGATATATGTGGTCTGTATGTGGTCTATATGTGGGATATATGTGGTCTGTATGTGGTATCTATGTGGTCTGTATGTGGTCTGTATGTGGTTTATATGTGGTCTATATGTGGTCTGTATGTGGTCTATATGTGGTATCTATGTGGTCTGTATGTGGTCTCTATGTGGTCTCTATGTGGTCTGTATGTGGTCTGTATGTGGTATCTATGTGGTCTCTATGTGGTCTGTATGTGGTCTCTATGTGGTCTGTATGTGGTATCTATGTGGTATCTATGTGGTCTATATGTGGTCTGTATGTGGTCTGTATGTGGTCTCTATGTGGTCTATATGTGGTCTATATGTGGTCTGTATGTGGTCTGTATGTGGTCTGTATGTGGTCTATATGTGGTCTATATGTGGTGTATATGTGGTCTATATGTGATCTGTATGTGGTCTGTATGTGGTCTCTATGTGGTCTATATGTGGTGTATATGTGGTCTATATGTGGTATATACGTTGTCTCTATGTTGTCTGAATTGGTGTCTAACATCTTGTATCATGTTTGAATTGGTGATAGTACTTTGTGCTGGCTTACCTCTGTCAGTGTCCGTAAGACGAGATAAGATATATAGAGGATATTTGTGTTTATCAATGTAAGATTGGAATTTACTTCATCGAATTTAAAGTTTTTCGGTGATTGCGAGATAAAATAAAAACCTACCTTACACTAATGCACACACATTCATTTTCTTTTATGATTTCCAATGATTTTGGTTAACAATTGTGTCATTCAATTTTAGTTGTCCCTGCTGCTAGCCTCATTTCACTACAATACACAACCACACAACAACGTATGCTAGTGTAAACGTTCGATATAATATATAGGTACATTATAATTTATAAAGTTAGTTTCAATCTACTGTCAATAATCAAAACGACAGACAAAATAAATTCATTAGAACATTGTATGACTAATAGGGCATTGGACAGTTTCCAGCTAGGTGATCCACAACCGCGACTTGTGTATACTTATTGTATAAGCATATTATGCTTGGGACTCATGTACTGTACACAGTGTAAATACATCATGTACTGTACACAGTGTAAATACATCATGTACAGTGTAAATACATCATGTACTGTACACAGTGTAAATACATCATGTACTGTACACAGTGTAAATACATCATGTACAGTGTAAATACATCATCTACAGTGTAAATACATCATCTACAGTGTAAATACATCATCTACAGTGTAAATACATCATCTACAGTGTAAATACATCATCTACAGTGTAAATACATCATCTACAGTGTAAATACATCATCTACAGTGTAAATACATCATGTACACAGTGTAAATACATCATCAACAGTGTAATACATCATGTACACAGTGTAAATACATCATCTACAGTGTAATACATCATCTACAGTGTAAATACATCATCCACAGTGTAAATACATCATGTACACAGTGAATACCATTACAGTGTAAATACATCATGTACAGGTAAATACATCATGTACACAGTAAATACATCATCTACAGTGTAAATACATCATGTACAGTGTAAATACATCATGTAACAGTGTAAATACATCATCTACAGTGTAAATACATCATGTACAGTGTAAATACAATGTACTGTACACGTGTAAATACATCAGTACAGGGTAAATACATCATGTACACAGTGTAAATACATCATGTACACAGTGTAAATCATCATGTACAGTGTAAATACATCACCTACAGTGTAAATACATCATGTACAGTGTAAATACATCATGTACAGTGTAAATACATCATGTACAGTGTAAATACATCATGTACAGTGTAAATACATCATGTACAGTGTAAATACATCATGTACAGTGTAAATACATCATGTACAGTATAAATACATCATACAGTGTAAATACATCATGTACAGTGTAAATACATCATGTACAGTGTAAATACATCATGTACAGTGTAAATACATCATGTACAGTGTAAATACATCACTACAGTGTAAATACATCATGTACAGTGTAAATACATCATGTACAGTGTAAATACATCATGTACAGTGTAAATACATCATGTACAGTGTAAATACATCATGTACAGTGTAAATACATCATGTACAGTGTAAATACATCATGTACAGTATAAATACATCAACAGTGTAAATACATCATGTACAGTGTAAATACATCATGTACAGTGTAAATACATCATGTACAGTGTAAATACATCATGTACAGTGTAAATACATCATCTACAGTGTAAATACATCATGTACAGTGTAAATACATCATGTACAGTGTAAATACATCATGTACAGTGTAAATACATCATGTACAGTGTAAATACATCATGTGCAGTGTAAATACATCATGTACAGTGTAAATACATCATCTACAGTGTAAATACATCATCTACAGTGTAAATACATCATGTACAGTGTAAATACATCATCTACAGTGTAAATACATCATGTACAGTGTAAATACATCATCTACAGTGTAAATACATCATGTACAGTGTAAATACATCAACAGTGTAAATACATCATGTACAGTGTAAATACATCATGTACAGTGTAAATACATCATGTACAGTGTAAATACATCATGTACAGTGTAAATACATCATGTACAGTGTAAATACATCATCTACAGTGTAAATACATCATCTACAGTGTAAATACATCATCTACAGTGTAAATACATCATGTACTCTACACAGTGTAAATACATCATGTACTGTACACAGTGTAAATACATCATGTACTGTACACAGTGTAAATACATCATGTACAGTGTAAATACATCATGTAC
>CM026404.1:29074865-29123149 GCA_014843695.1 Archivesica marissinica | reverse complement strand
GCAATGTATGTGGGAAGAAATGGCAGCAATGTATGTGAGAAGAAATGGTAGCAATGTATGTAGGGAAGAAATGGCAGCAATGTATGTGGGAAGAAATGGCAGCAATGTATGTAGGGAAGAAATGGCAGCAATGTATGTGGGAAGAAATGGTAGCAATGTATGTAGGGAAGAAATGGTAGCAATGTATGTGGGAAGAAATGGCAGCAATGTATGTGGGAAGAAATGGTAGCAATGTATGTAGGGAAGAAATGGCAGCAATGTATGTGGGAAGAAATGGTAGCAATGTATGTGGGAAGAAATGGTAGCAATGTATGTAGGGAAGAAATGGTAGCAATGTATGTAGGGAAGAAATGGCAGCAATGTATGTAGGGAAGAAATGGCAGCAATGTATGTAGGGAAGAAATGGCAGCAATGTATGTGGGAAGAAATGGCAGCAATGTATGTAGGGAAGAAATGGCAGCAATGTATGTAGGGAAGAAATGGCAGCAATGTATGTGGGAAGAAATGGCAGCAATGTATGTGGGAAGAAATGGTAGCAATGTATGTGGGAAGAAATGGTAGCAATGTATGTGGGAAGAAATGGTAGCAATGTATGTGGGAAGAAATGGCAGCAATGTATGTAGGGAAGAAATGGCAGCAATGTATGTGAGAAGAAATGGTAGCAATGTATGTAGGGAAGAAATGGCAGCAATGTATGTGGGAAGAAATGGCAGCAATGTATGTAGGGAAGAAATGGCAGCAATGTATGTAGGGAAGAAATGGCAGCAATGTATGTAGGGAAGAAATGGCAGCAATGTATGTAGGGAAGAAATGGCAGCAATGTATGTGGGAAGAAATGGCAGCAATGTATGTAGGGAAGAAATGGCAGCAATGTATGTAGGGAAGAAATGGCAGCAATGTATGTAGGGAAGAAATGGCAGCAATGTATGTGGGAAGAAATGGCAGCAATGTATGTGGGGAAGAAATGGCAGCAATGTATGTAGGGAAGAAATGGCAGCAATGTATGTAGGGAAGAAATGGCAGCAATGTATGTAGGGAAGAAATGGCAGCAATGTATGTGGGAAGAAATGGCAGCAATGTATGTAGGGAAGAAATGGCAGCAATGTATGTGAGAAGAAATGGTAGCAATGTATGTGAGAAGAAATGGTAGCAATGTATGTGAGAAGAAATGGTAGCAATGTATGTAGGGAAGAAATGGCAGCAATGTATGTGAGAAGAAATGGTAGCAATGTATGTGAGAAGAAATGGTAGCAATGTATGTAGGGAAGAAATGGCAGCAATGTATGTAGGGAAGAAATGGCAGCAATGTATGTAGGGAAGAAATGGCAGCAATGTATGTAGGGAAGAAATGGCAGCAATGTATGTAGGGAAGAAATGGCAGCAATGTATGTAGGGAAGAAATGGCAGCAATGTATGTGGGAAGAAATGGCAGCAATGTATGTGGGAAGAAATGGCAGCAATGTATGTGAGAAGAAATGGTAGCAATGTATGTAGGGAAGAAATGGCAGCAATGTATGTAGGGAAGAAATGGCAGCAATGTATGTAGGGAAGAAATGGCAGCAATGTATGTAGGGAAGAAATGGCAGCAATGTATGTAGGGAAGAAATGGCAGCAATGTATGTAGGGAAGAAATGGCAGCAATGTATGTGAGAAGAAATGGCAGCAATGTATGTAGGGAAGAAATTCTGACAAATGATAAACGCCATTCGATATATATGCAAACAATGTGGAACACATGTTCACCAGTTGGTGCGTTCCATCCATCTAAAGCTAATGTTCTTGTTTTATAGTGTATATTCAATCAACCCAGTATTGGTGCTGTGCTCGCAACTAATGCAACCACTTTACCTTGTTTCTACTTTATACTGCCAAACAGTCAGTTCCTTTAAACATAATATGTGCCACGTCATTCCAAACGTATGACTACGTTCATGGATACCCACGTTGTATTATCAATAATAAAAAGAATAAACGCTAGGCGGACACTTTTTAGCATATACCGCAGTGTGTGTGTGTTCAAAAATGCATAAATACGCGTAGTGCATCCTTACTGGTCCGTAGTAGAACGTATTTAACTGTTAAATTTTAACTATTACCATAATTATACATGTGCATACTTGTAGAAAAATCCATACCGTACCTAATCGTAGCAATCTCCTTACCATGTACTATAAATCGTAATGTTCCGTACTTAGCCTAGTTGTAGTAATCTCAAAACTATGTACTATATACCGTACTTATCCGTGCTTAATCATAGCAAAGTCTATACTATACACGGAAACACGGTTTGGACACCGGCTTGACCCAGATTCTTATAAACAGGTAAACAAACATTAAAACCGTTCATTATAAAATCACCGATTTAGCGTATTTTGGCAATATACTACCTTCGACATACTCTGTTTACTTTGGTAGGTTGTTTTGTAACTGTATTATATCCGTATTTATATAACTACTGATAACAGAAGTGAATATTAGAGAGTAAACACGAATTCACGTACTAGTTTCGTCTAAAAAACCCTTTAGTCTAACGATGATTTCGGGTAGTAACTTACTCATCCACATATACTGGGTACTCCAAGCACACAATACTGAGTATGACAGGGTGACGCTTGTCGGGGACCGTTGATAAACATCTCATTTGAGACACAGAATGTTGAAAATAACCACATACTAAGGTCAAAAACAGTCCCGAGTGGTACAGTGGCCAGCCATTCAGCAAAAATGTTTAATGGTAACGGCTGGGGCTGGACGGTACATATTATCTATCTATCTGTCTATCTGTCTGTCTGTCTGTCTGTCTGTCTGTCTGTCTGCCGCCTGCCCTGCCTGCATGCCTTACCTATCTTCCTTTAATGTCGAACCCCTTGCGGGGATGTAGACATGTTGGATAAAGGCTGACTTCTATCGTATCTCCAGTGTTACAGACATGCTACATTCCCTAAATCTACGCAGACTAGATCAACGGCGTATTGACAATAGGTTATCCCTTATGTATAAACTTCATAATGATCTTGTTGCTATTCCCATTGAAAATTACCTAGTTCCCCTCTCCCGTCCTACTCGCCATTGCCATTCCTTAAGCTATAGGTTAATTACAGCAACTACAGACTACTACAAGTTTTCCTTCTTTCCAAGAACAATCTATCATTGGAACCACCTCCCTCCTGACATTGTCCATCTCCCTACCATAGAGCAATTCAATACGGCAGTTTGCCATATTGAACATGCCAGTCCCTAGTTGTTCTGCGTAGCTGCTTTTAAACTTTTACCACAACTTATTTTCATACCTTCTTAAATTATACTTTTAACTACTCATACTTTTAACTTCTTTGCGGTTTTTGACGTGCAACATGTCTACGTCCCCGCGAGGGGTTCGACATTAAAGGAAGATAGATAGATAGATAGATAGATAGATAGACAGATAGACAGACAGACAGACAGACAGACAGACAGACAGACAGAACAGACAGACAGATAGATAGATGTTGCGCATCAAAAATCGCAAAGAAGTTAAAAGTATGAATAATTAAAAGCATAATTTAAGAAAGTAATGAAAATAAGTTGTGGTAAAAGTTTAATAGCAGCTGCGCAGAACAACTAGGGACTGGCATGGTCAATATTGCAAACTGTCGTATTGAATTGCTTTGTGGTAGGGAGATGGACAATGTCAGGAGGGAGATGGTTCCAATGGTAGATTGTTCTTGGAAAAAGGGAAAACGTGTAGTAGTCTGTAGTTGCTGTAATTAACCTATAGCTTATGGAATGACAATGGCGAGCAGGACGGGAGAGGGGAACTAGGTAATTTTCAATGGGAATAGCAACAAGATCATTATGAATGTTATACAGAAGGGATAACCTATTGTCAATACGCCGTTGATCTAGTCTGCGTATATTTAGGGAATGTAGCATGTCTGTAACACTAGAGGTACGATAGAAGTCAGCCTTTATTCAACGCGGTGTTGTCTCATATACCGCTGGACACATTCATATGGTCTATCAATGTTTGGGTATGGGGCAACCAGATCTCGGAGCCATATTCAAGCTGGGGTCTCACTAGTGTCTGGTAAGCCATGGACTTAAGGGGTTCGGATTTGACCTGGAGGTTTCTACGTAGGAATCCTAATGTTTGGTTTGCTTTCTTAGTTGACCTTTTTATGTAAGTGTCCCACGACAGGTTATTTGAGATATCCACGCCAATGTACTTGGCTGAGGTGACCTACTCAAGTAGGAGTTCATATTGACTGGGAATAGGATGTTTCCTTCTGGTGACGTGGATAACTTGACATTTGGAGGGGTTAAAGTCCATGTCCCACTCCAACTCCCACTCTTCTAATCTCTTAATATCGTTTTGGAGTGTGACCGATTCATGTTCAGATGCTAGATAGACTGCAGTATCATCTGCAAAGATACGGACTTTGGAACTGATGTTTTGTGAGAGTTCGTTTAGATAGGCTAGGAAAAGCAGGGTTCCAAGTATGGATCCCTGTGGGACTCCAGAGGAATGGCATCTGAACTAATACTATTAAGGACAACTGACTGGAGTCTATTATCTAGAAAACTCTTAATCCACCTTAATGATTGACCTCTGACTCCATAGTCATGCATTTTTAGTAGTACTTTCTCGTGATTGACCTTATTGAAAGCCTTACTGAAGTCTAATAGGATGAGATCTACCTGATGCTTATTGTAGACAGAGGTAACCAAGTCATTGATTAGCATTACTAATTGGGTCACGCATGACCGTTTTTCTCTAAAACCATACTGCAAATGGTACAGAATACTGTGGTTAGTGAAGTGTTTTACTATCGAGGAGGAAACTAAGTATATGTTCTAGCACCTTGCATAGAACACATGTCAGTGAGATATGCCTATAGTTGGCGGGGTGTGACTTGTCCCCTTTTTTGTAAATGGGAGCAACATTTGCTGACTTCCACTGGGCCGGCAGTGATCCTTCGTTGAGGGAAGGGAGGCCATTCCAATGTCATGGGTTAATATAGTTAATATGGTGCGCATGACCTAAATGTTACTAATGCATTCAATTACTTATGTACATTGTATGTTTTATTGATGCCAAGCACCTTGTGGGGACCTTGACATGTTTTATGGACATGCTTAGCAGACTTAAGTCACTAACCAGTACTGAGACGCCTCACTCAATGACACTATATGTGCCCCAAACTAGTATCAAACCCGGGACCCTTTGAATCCAGATATAAATAAGACACTCTACCACTGTACCACTGTACCACTGGACGACACACTAAGTAATTCTCTGAACCATATAACCCATATACATTCATAGGAACAGATATTGCGTCTAACTACTGGTAAATTTCAAGATTATATGACACTCGGATGTGTCATTCCTATACGAGTAATGCATATTTAGGTTTGTTTACCTGTTAGTCTCGTTTTGGCGAAAGTAGGTCAAAACGATGCGCACTATATCATAAGCCAAACCGTGTTTCCGTGTATAACACGGAAACACGGTTTGGACACCGTCTTGACCCAGATTCTTATAAACAGGTAAACAAACATTAAAACCGTTTGTTATAAAACCACCGGTTTAGCGTATTTTGGCAATATACTACCTTCGACATACTCTGTTTACCTTGGTAGTTTGTTTTGTAACTATATTCTATCCGTATTTATATAACTACTGATAACAAATTCATATTACAGAGTAAACACGAATTCACGTACTAGTTTCGTCTATAAACCCTTTCGTCTAACGATGATTTCGGGTAGTAACGTATTCATCCACATATACTGGGTACTCCCTGCACACACTACTGAGTATGACAGGGTGACGCTTGTCGGGGACCGTTGATAAACATCTCATTTGAGACACAGAATGTTGGAAATAACCACATACTAAGGTCAAAAACAGTCCCGAGTGGTACAGTGGCCAGTCGCTCGGCAAAAATGGTAAAGGCTGGGGCTGGACTGTACATAGTATCTTATACTAATATATCTATCTATTTGACTATCTATCTATCTATAATATATCTATCTATTTGACTATCTATCTATCTATTTGACTATCTATCTATTTGAATATCTATATATATATACACTGAACCAAATTTCTAAACGGCCACCTGTTTTTTTTTACAGTATTTGGGAAAAACCTACAATCATACAATATCAATAATCATATCATCATTTAATACATTTTATTCCATATGTTTATGCAACAATTCACTAAAAAATTAAAAAAGCGGCTAAAACGTAACAATGAAAACAAGAAGGTCACCCTCATAACAAAAAGTCACAAATTTGAAAACATCGCTATTATAGTATTTCAATACCTCGTATGTCCCTCTTCTGCGGCAATAACGGCACGACACCTCGCCCTCATTGATACAATGTATCTTTGGAGATAGCGTTGCGGAATTGTTGCCCATGCCTGCATTATGTCACGCTCTAAGTCACGCATGTTATGTTGCTGTGGTTGGGCTCTGACCTTCCTTTTCAACAGGTCCCATACATGTTCTATGGGGTTCAAATCGGGGTCTTTCGCCGGCCATGGAAGAGTTTGCACGTTGTTATCAGCCAACATAGCCCGAGTGTTCCTGGCAACATGGCAGGGTGCGTTGTCTTGTGCCAAAATCATACCACGATTGCCATTAACATGCGGTACAAGGACGGGTTGTAGGCTATCGTTTTGATATTTTCTGGCATTTAAGTTACCTCGAATTGGTACAATGGGTGTCCTAGTATGCATTGACACGCCAGCCCAGACCATCAATGAGCCGCCTCCGTACTTATAGACCTGTACTACACAGTTTGTGCTGTTTCGCTCGCCACGACGGCGGTATGCTCGGACGCGTCCGTCGGCCCCACGGAGTGTAAACCTTGACTCATCCACAAATATAACATTAGACCAGTCCGCTCTCGTAAACCTGAAATGCCGCCTAGCCCATGCTAACCGTGCCCGTCTATGGTCTCTGGTTAGAATTGGACCCTTTCGTGGTCGTCGGGCTCGTAATCCGACGGCTCTGAGACGATTACGTACAGTTTATGCATGGATGTGGCGGTTATGTGTGCCAATAGTGACCCTTGCCGTTCTGGTAGCTGGGGTGAAGCGGTCCCGTAAGTGGGAAACAATAATGTACCGGTCCTGTCTGCGTGTGGTTACCTTCCCTTTAGGGCGTCGTCGGATGTCGGCTACACTTCCGGTACGTCTAAACTTCGCCCATAGCTGCTGAATGGCGGAATGCTGTCTATTGAAATGTCGAGCAACCTGAAATGATAATAAAAGGGCCATAACTCCGAAGTTCCTAGAGTGATATTGCTGGTTATCGGACTTTCAAAATGGCTGTATAAGAATATAACATTTGATGATTTTTGACAACATTGAGGTCAACTGGTTAATTTCATCGCAAATTTGTACCTACCTGCCTAATTGAAGTACCAGCATCAAGCATGCCAACAGCTCGCCCGCGTTCTTCAATGCTCATTCTCGCCATGTTTTGTGTGTTTTATTTTCTGTACTAGACAGGGATTATACTACATATAAAATGGACACTCACCATGCTATGCACGTGGCCCTCGTGCCGATTGATACAAATCGGTCTCTCCTTTCCGCTTGATCAAATCTGGCACCAGAAACGTGTTTTCTTTTTAGATATCGATTTATTATAGCGTATAGAACTATAGCATTTTATATATTGGCCGTTTAGAAATTTGGTTCAGTGTATATATCTACCTATCTATTTGACTATCCATCTATCTATCTATCTATTTGACTATCTATCTATCTCTATATATATATATCTATCTATCTATTTGACTATCTATCTATCTATTTGACAATCTATCTATCTAACTATTTGACTATCTGTCTATCTATTTGACTATCTATTTGACTATATATCTATCCATATATCTATCTATCTATCTATCTATCTATCTATCTATCTATCTATCTATCTATCTATCTATCTATCTATCTATCTATCTATCTATCTATCTATCTATCTATCTATCTATCTATCTATCTATCTATCTATCTATCTATCTATCTATCTATCTATCTATCTATCTATCTGTCTGTCTGTCTGTCTGTCTGTCTGTCTGTCTGTCTGTATGTCTGTCTGTCTGTCTGTCTGTCTGTCTGTCTGTCTGTCTGTCTGTCTGTCTGTCTGTCTGTCTGTATGTCTGTCTGTCTGTCTGTCTGTCTGTCTGTCTGACTATATATCTATTTATCTATCTATATCTATCATCTATCTTCTATATCTATCTATATCTATATATATATATATATATCTATCTATCTATATCTATCTATCTATCTATCTTTAATGTCGAACCCCTTGCGGGGATGAACCCCTTGCGGGGATGTAGACATGTTGCGCGTCAAAAACCGAAACGTTGTTAAAAGTATGAATAGTTAAAAGCATAATTTAAGACAGTAATGAAAATAAGTTTTGGCAAAAGTTTAAAAGCAGATGTGCAGAACAACTAGGAACTGGCATGGTCAATATGGCAAACTATCGTATTGAATTGCTCTGTGGTACGGAGATGGACAGTGTCAGGAGGGAGATGGTTCCAATGGTAGATTGTTCTTGGAAAAAAGGAAAAAAAGTAGTAGTCTGTAGTTGCTGTACCTATAGCCTATGGAATGGCAATGGCGAGCAGGACGGGAGAGGGGAACTAGGTAATTTTCAATGGGAATAACAACAAAATCATTATGAATTTTATACAGAAGGGATAACCTATAGTCAATACGCCGTTGATCTAGTCTGCGTAGATTTAGGGAATGTAGCATGTCTGTAACACTAGAGGTACGATAGAAGTCAGCCTTTATCCAATGTTGGGGCATGGGGCAACCAGATCTCGGAGTCATATTCAAGCTGGGGTCTCACTAGTGTCTGGTAAGCCATGGACTTAATGGGTTCGGATTTGACCTGGAGGTTTCTACGTAGGAATACTAATGTTTGGTTTGCTTTCTTAGTTGACCTTTTTATGTGAGTGTCCCACCACAGGTTATTTGAGATATCCACGCCAAGGTATTTGGCTGAGGTGACCGACTCAAGTAGGACTCCATGAAGTTCATATTGACTGAGAATATGATGTTTCCTTCTGGTGACGTGGATAACTTGACATTTGGAGGGGTTAAATTCCATGTCCCACTCCAACTCCCACTCTTCTAATCTCTTAAGATCGTTTTGGCGTGTGACCGATTCATGTGCAGATGATAGATAGACTTCAGTATCATATGCAAAGATACCGACTTTGGAACTGATGTTTTGTGGGAGGTCGTTTATATAGGCTAGGAAAAGCAGGGTCCAAGTACGGATCCCTGTGGGACTCCAGAGGAATGGCATCTGAACTAATACCATTAAGGACAACTGACTGGAGTCTATTATCTAGAAAACTCTTAATCCACCTTAATGTTTGACCTCTGACTCCATAGTCATGCATTTTTAGTAGTACTTTCTCGTGATTGACCTTATCGAAAGCCTTACTGAAGTCTAATAGGATGAGATCTACCTGATGCTTATTGTAGACAGAGGTAACCAAGTCATTGATTAGCATTACTAATTGGGTCACGCATGACCGTTTTTCTCTAAAACCATGCTGCAAATGGTACAGAATACTGTGGTTAGTGAAGTGTTTTACTATCGAGGAGGAAACTAAGTATATATTCTAGAACCTTGCATAGAACACATGTCAGTGAGATATGCCTATAGTTGGCGGGGTGTGACTTGTTCCCTTTTTTGTAAATGGGAGCAACATTTGCTGACTTCCACTGGGCCGGCAGTGATCCTTCGTTGAGGGGAGGGAGGCCATTCCAATGTCATGGGTTAATATAGTTAATATGGTGCGTGTGACCTAAATGTTACTAATGCATTCAATTACTTATGTACATTGTATGTTTTATTGATGCCAAGCACCTTGTGGGGACCTTGACATGTTTTTTCGGGACAGGCTTAGCAGACTTAAGTCACTAACCAGTACTGAGATGCCTCACTCAATGACACTATATGTGCCCCAAACTAGTATCAAACCCGGGACCCTTTGAATCCAAATAAGACACTCTACCACTGTACCACTGGACAATGGACGGCACACTAAGTAATTCTCTGAACCATATAACCCATATACATTCATAGGAACAGATATTGCGTCTAACTACTGGTAAATTTCAAGATTATGTGACACTTGGGTGTGTCATTCCTATACGAGTAATGCATATTTGCGTTTGTTTACCTGTTAGTCTCGTTTTGGCGAAAGTAGGTCAAAACGGTGCGCACTATATAATAAGCCAAACCGTGTTTCCGTGTAATATCACGGAAACACGGTATGGACACCGTCTTCACCCAGATTCTTATAAACAGGTAAACAAACATTAATACCGTTCGTTATAAAACCACCGGTTTAGCGTAGTTTGGCAATATACTACCTTCGACATACTCTGTTTACTTTGGTAGTTGGTTTTGTAACTGTATTCTATGCGTATTTATATTATTATGAATTTTATACAGAAGGGATAACCTATAGTCAATACGCCGTTGATCTACGCTGCGTAGATTTAGGGAATGTAGCATGTCTGTAACACTAGAGGTACGATAGAAGTCAGCCTTTATCCAATGTTTGGGCATGGGGAAACCAGATCTCGGAGCCATATTCAAGCTGGTGTCTCACTAGTGTCTGGTATGCCATGGACTTAAGGGGTTCGGATTTGACCTGGAGGTTTCTACGTAGGAATCCTAATGTTTGGTTTGCTTTCTTAGTTGACCTTTTTATGTGAGTGTCCCACCACAGGTTATTTGAGATATCCACGCCAAGGTATTTGGCTGAGGTGACCGACTCAAGTAGGACTCCATGAAGTTCATATTGACTGGGAATATGATGTTTCCTTCTGGTGACGTGGACAACTTGACATTTGGAGGGGTTAAATTCCATTGCCCACTCTAACTCCCACTCTTCTAATCTCTTAAGATCGTTTTGGCGTGTGACCGATTCATTTGCAGATGATATATAGACTTCAGTATCATCTGCAAAGATACCGACTTTGGAACTGATGTTTTGTGGGAGGTCGTTTATATAGGCTAGGAAAAGCAGGGGTCCAAGTACGGATCCCTGTGGGACTCCAGAGGAATGGCATCTGAACTAATACCATTAAGGACAACTGACTGGGGTCTATTATCTAGAAAACTCTTAATCCACCTTAATGTTTGACCTCTGACTCCATAGTCATGCATTTTTAGTAAATAAATAGTGCGTATCCGTAAGTTAACTCGTAGTAAATTAGTAACATCCATGCTATGCACTATTAATTGTACTCATCCGTACTTGATCGTACTCCATAGACTGTGTGTTTTACGTTTATTTATCGTCGCTACCAGTTGCCCATATGAGCGACGCCTCCTGAAGAGATTAGTCATTTTAGAGTGTTAAAGGATAGTGCAATGATACAGACAGATACCCATTCCAGAGTGTACTCTGGATCTTGTACGTGCATGATGTAAAGCACCGATACGAGACTTCGGTTTAATGTCCCCTCTGAAAGATTGTTACTTTTATTAGGGTCAGACGGGGGATCTAACCTGCGATCCCTGGATTACAAGTTCAACGTTTTAACCACTGGACTACAGATCCATACACTGCGTTGTAACCCGTACCTATCGGTATTTAATCATAGTAAACTCCATACCCTGTGCTATAAACAATAACGTATTCGTACTTAATCGTAACAGGCATCCATACTCATATTACAAACCGTACTTATTCGTTGTAATCCCCTTTAATCCATTCTAAACCGCAATTAGTCATTGTTATCCTCGGTGCATATTTACTCCAGTCAATATAGATATTAAGTTCAAACTAATTGCAAAAACATGATATTTTCATACTAAATGAAAGCTCATATGCACATTAGTCATACAACACAATTGCATTCTACAGGTGGAGCTAAAAATGGGGGAAAGTTGGGGTGAATTATTGCAAAATCTTAAAATTCAAAGACAGCAAACAAATCCCACCATACCGAATACTCTTCAATCTCCCCGTAAGTTTGCATGTGCGATATTGAAAATAAACACGGAAGACCCGTGAAAAGCCGCATTCCTGTGTAATAAGAAGAGGGTAAGTTTGAAATGTAGTTATTTTATTTACTGTGTCCAAGAAGTAAAACATTAACCAGTCCTAGATATACAAATTTAATAATTGCTAAGTATAACGTGTTTTCGTGACAATTGTTGAAATTTGAATTGACCTTTCATTTGCTAATAAATCTCAATCGAATGTACAGGCTTCCCGTCGTACTATTATTTATTTTTCGTTCAAATATAAACTTTATTTATCTTACAACGATACAACTTATATTAATCACTCTCGTTGGCGCGGATGAAAGTGTGTATGTGGTCATTTGTGTGGGAGGAAACCGGAGTATCCGGAGAAAACCCACCTGGTTTTAAGTACCTTTCAGTTCCATCTAGTAGTTTGAGAAATAAGAATTTACAATCAATGAATTAGGCACTGGGCGAGTGCAACATCTATCCGTAGTCAACTAACAACTTAACTACGTTGTCCTAACCGTAAGCTTCACTTTCGCCAAAATTAAGAAAAATAAATGTTTCGAATCAAATATAAAATGACACGGTTAAAGTTACATTATTAAACAGAATATCATTTTTAGAGTAGATATATCTAGATATATTATCATTTTAAATGTGTGTTATATTGTCACTACCATGTCCTTGTCGACGTTCATCACCGACAGAGTCGAACTCGTTGTCTTCGTGGAACTCAAATATAAATGATTCAGTCTCGCTTTCATTTGAATTAGAGTTGATATCGGATCCATCGATACCACTGTCTTCTACACTCCAAACCAATGGCCGCCAGTGAATCGCAACTTTCTGGTATCTGTTTGTCCTTCTGTCGTAATTATAACTTGTTGATGCTCCATCACCTGTATGTTTGTCATCAAGTGCGCCTGTAATACTTGAACTAGTAATGTTTTGTTTGCTATTACTCGCTGTTAATTCTTCCTTTCCATCGTTAGTCTGAGGCTTATGTCTTATTTTTGTCCAATCAAAAGATCTTTTACTTTTGTTGCTGTGTGTATTATGGTCTGAATCCGCTCGTTTCGTTTTGTTTAAGCACTTTGTATGTCTACACAAGGTCAGTACATCAAATAGTACAATGGAACCAAATACAAACGACAGAAATGCAACAGCCACGTAACCTACGTACTTTGCAGACGGCCTATTGTCATCCACGCTGCTTTTCTTTAACGTCTTCTTTTTCTCCATTGCAACTTCTCCAATTTCCCGAAGCTCTTCTATGGGATCGCCTACCGTAGATACGGTAGGAAATGGTATCGGAGGTGACGCGAGAATCACGTGGGTTGAAGTCTCAAGTAGTGTTATCGTTGTTCTATGCACGTGCGTCGTGGTAGCTATGACGTCACGAGTTATAGGAAGATCACGCGACACAAACACATCATGCGTAACTGTAACAATGAATGTTGAAAGAACATCGTGTGTCACTAAGATGTTTGTTGTTTCCATGCAACCTGTGAATAAAAAGTGTTTTCTCAACGAACTGTGTAAACGTCTAAAAATAGTACAAAGTACAACATTAGTGTGTATAAATACACACGCACGCACCGCGCGCGCACGCACGCACAAACACACACACACATACACACACACACACACACAAACACATGATATGTATATAGTATTAACTACTGTGACTTCTCTTATAGTTATATACACATATAATAAATAACATTTAAGCCTACAAATAGTTAGCTAATAAGGGCCTCTAAACCACTGGGTGTGACGAGCACCTGTGGCAGAATACCTTCTGTGTTTTTACGCTTATTTAGTGTCGCTACCGGTTGCCCATATGAGCGACGCCTCCTGAAGAGATTATGAGCGACGCCTCCTGAAGAGATTAGTCATTTTAGATTTTAGAGGATAGTGCAATGATACAGACAGAGCCCCATTCCAGAATTTCCTCTGGTTCTTTTACGTGCACGGTGTAAAGCACCGACACGAGAGCTCGGTTTAAAGTCCCATCTGAAATACTGTTAATTGTATTAGGGTCAGACGGGGGTCGAACCTGCGATCCCTGGATTACCAGTCCATCGTGTTAACCACTGGACTGCAGATCAGTCTGTAATACCTTGTTGTAGAGTCGCTGTAGGTGATATTAAAGGTCGTGCTACTTCACCTTTAATAGAATAGAAACATTATCATTATAAATACACAATAACATCTGGATTATATTCATTAAGTCATACACTGGATGATGGTTGTATTTCATTCAATGTAATATATGTTTTAAATAAATGAAAGCAATAGTTTGGCTCTGTTGTTCGTGGCAGTTCTGATCCTCCTTTTGCTAGCAATGTGTATATATATACTGATGATACTGACAGGTCAATTAATCATCACATTTCAGGTGTCTTGAAGTTCAGAAAGCTATTGGTGGTGCTAAAATAGATCAAGTATTGATAACTGACGTTTTGAAAAATGACACTACCATTTACTTTATGCTATGTAATGTTTGTTTTAACAACGGTAGTGTATCTACTATTCGGGGTAGATATATCATTAACCGTATTACAAAATATGTAGCCACTGTCCCACGTGATACTA
The DNA here is from genome assembly GCA_014843695.1 of Archivesica marissinica. Lineage (NCBI taxonomy): Eukaryota > Metazoa > Mollusca > Bivalvia > Venerida > Vesicomyidae > Archivesica > Archivesica marissinica. The sequence continues at coordinate 29,108,522 of CM026404.1, read as the reverse complement.
TGTCGTATAGGGGTATACCGCTTGCATGATTAGTATATAAATTGTACTGTTTTTAAATAATCGATTGCCAGTATGGTCAGAGGAAAATGAGGATGAACAAAAATGGCTTTAGAAAGTCGAAAAACACTATTGATTCCATCTAGTATCTTACAAATATTCTAGATACACGAAAAATGCCAAACAAATATGTGCACTTTCCGTGCATTTATAGATTTTCAAAAAGCTTACGGCACTATTGGTAGAGATATCCTTTGGAAAAGACTACTAGAAAATGAAGTTAACGGTAAAATGTTATAACTTCGCTCTATTCCTGTGTTGAATCTTGTGCACAAGTTTAAGAGTTAATTCATTCAAGACAGAGTTGTTTGATGTTGGATGGTGTTTTACACAAAGTTGTATTCCGTTCCCGCTTTTATTTAATTCGTTTATTATATTGTGCACTGTACATCGATATGTTTTTATTATATTGAATGTTTGTTATACATTGATGAGATGTAAATAAAGACTAAAATATACACACTGTAGCACAAAATAACAGCGACTGCAGACTACAGTAAAACCTGTCTTAAGCAGCCACCAAGGGAATCATTGAAAGTGGCTGCTTAGCACAGATGGCTGCTTAATAGAGGTTACCACTAACACCGGTTTGACTGTATATTATTTATCATACCTGTGTTACAAGTCCTATGGAAGTACACCCAGCCAGGTCTGTAATTGAGATACTGTTCTAATGTCCACCTGTTGCCACTGTTGAACTCGCAGAGTCCTTGATCTGGGTAGTAGTCGAAGGACTGACATCGATACCCTAGGTCCACGACACAGATGTTCTCACAATATTCTGATGTCTTCCCATGGAGGTACATGTAGTTGTTGGAAGCGATGGTTCTGTTTGAATATTCCACAAACCGACACTCACCTGAGGAATACATGCTTCAAATCTAAACTACATAGACTCGTAAAGTTTAAACTTTATTTATTTTACAACGATTGCGAACCAATTTCTAAACAACTTATATTAATCACTCTCGTGGGCGCGGATGAAAGCGTATATGTGGTCATTCGTGTGGGAGTACCCGGAGAAAACCCACCTGTCCGAGCTGGCGACCACCGTACCAACTCACATACTTCCCAGTCCGATGCACAGGGATTCGGCGCGTTTGGGGGTACTAGTATAAGTAAATTTATATACTAGTACCCCCAAACACGCCGAATCCCTGTGGTCCGATGATCGAACCCGGGTTGCATTGGTGAGAAGCGAGCGCGCTAACTCGTAAGAAGAGGCTCCCGTAATGGTGTGTTTAATCAAATGCTAAATCAGCCTTAGTAGGAGAAGCTGCATTCATTTCAGAAATACATGTTATGACTATTTCTTTTATCTATTTATGCAGAGGAGAGACACATATAGCCATAGGATTGTATAGAGACGCCCCATGCAGCTTTAACATAATATAGTATGCATGTACGCGGTCCACCCGTACCCTAGTTAACTCGACCCTCGGCCTAGTATTACGCCGTCAGTGGGACCGTTGAACACGGCGATTTTCGATTTTAATGAATGACCAGTACTTCACTGTGTTCAAATATCAACAAACTTTACAATAAAAGCCTTGTTTTAAAAATGATCAAAATGATATAAAAAAACCATCGAAATATACTTTATAGGACAATCGACATTTTGTATCACTTTATACGACTATATAGTACAATCGACATTTATATCATTTTTAAATCTAGCATTATTTCAGGCACGGACGGATTCCCTGGTAGATCCATCGACCGTCCACAAGCCAACTGGATAGCTTCCTCACATGAAAGAATTCGACACCCCCAGTGTGAATTGAACCTACACCCGTGAGTGGCAAGTGAACAACCGTAACCACTCGGCCACAGAAGCCACTACAAGGTATATATACCTTTCCGCCTGTGTTGTTCTATATGGAGACCACTACAAGGTATATCTACCTTTCAGCCTGGGTTGTTCTATACGGAGACCAAGACCACTACAAGGTATATATACCTTTCAGCCTGGGTTGTTCTATACGGAGACCAAGACCACTACAAGGTATATCTACCTTTCAGCCTGGGTTGTTCTATACGGAGGCCACTACAAGGTATATCTACCTTTCAGCCGGGGTTGTTCTATACGGAGGCCACTACAAGGTATATATACCTTACAGTCTGGGTTGTTCTATATGGAGGCCCGTACAAGGTATATATACCTTACAGCCTGGGTTGTTCTATACGGAGACCAAGACCACTACAAGGTATATCTACCTTACAGCCTGGGTTGTTCTATATGGAGGCCCGTACAAGGTATATATACCTTACAGCCTGGGTTGTTCTATACGGAGGCCACTACAAGGTATATATACCTTACAGCCTGGGTTGTTCTATACGGAGGCCACTACAAGGTATATATACCTTTCAGCCGGGGTTGTTCTATACGGAGGCCCCTACAAGGTATATATACCTTACAGTCTGGGTTGTTCTATATGGAGGCCCCTACAAGGTATATATACCTTACAGTCTGGGTTGTTCTATACGGAGGCCACTACAAGGTATATATACCTTTCAGCCGGGGTTGTTCTATACGGAGGCCACTACAATGTATATATACCTTACAGCCTGGGTTGTTCTATATGGAGGCCCCTACAAGGTATATATACCTTTCAGCCGGGGTTGTTCTATACGGAGGCCCCTACAAGGTATATATACCTTACAGTCTGGGTTGTTCTATATGGAGGCCCCTACAAGGTATATATACCTTTCAGCCTGTGTTGTTCTATATGGAGGCCCGTACAAGGTATATATACCTTACAGCCTGGGTTGTTCTATACGGAGGCCACTACAAGGTATATATACCTTTCAGCCTGGGTTGTTCTATACGGAGACCACTACAAGGTATATATACCTTACAGCCTGGGTTGTTCTATATGGAGGCCCCTACAAGGTATATATACCTTTCAGCCGGGGTTGTTCTATATGGAGGCCCCTACAAGGTATATATACCTATCCGCCTGGATTGTTCTAAATGGAGGCCCCTACAAGGTATATATACCTTTCAGCCTGGGTTGTTCTATACGGAGGCCCCTACAAGGTATATATACCTTTCAGCCGGGGTTGTTCTATACGGAGGCCCCTACAAGGTATATATACCTTTCCGCCTGGGTTGTTCTATACGGAGGCCCCTACAAGGTATATATACCTTTCAGCCGGGGTTGTTCTATATGGAGGCCACTACAAGGTATATATACCTTTCAGCCTGTGTTGTTCTATATGGAGGCCCCTACAAGGTATATATACCTTTCAGCCTGTGTTGTTCTATATGGAGGCCCCTACAAGATATATATACCTTCCAGTCTGGGTTGTTCTATATGGAGGCCACTACAAGGTATATATACCTTTCAGTCTGTGTTGTTCTATATGGAGGCCCCTACAAGGTATATATACCTTTCAGCCTGTGTTCTATATGGAGGCCCCTACAAGGTATATATACCTTTCCGCCTGGATTGTTCTAAATGGAGGCCCCTACAAGGTATATATACCTTTCAGCCTGTGTTGTTCTATATGGAGGCCCGTACAAGGTATATATACCTTACAGCCTGGGTTGTTCTATACGGAGGCCACTACAAGGTATATATACCTTTCAGCCTGGGTTGTTCTATACGGAGGCCCCTACAAGGTATATATACCTTACAGTCTGGGTTGTTCTATATGGAGGCCACTACAAGGTATATCTACCTTTCAGCCTGGGTTGTTCTATATGGAGGCCCCTATAAGGTATATATACCTTTCAGCCGGGGTTGTTCTATATGAGGTTATTGTTTCTTTGTTTCGCATCAAAGCACGGGTTACCTGCTGAATGTTGACACAGGTACGGTAGTTTACGTTCACAGTCAAGTGTCAACCAGGAGTAAGGTTTGTTGAGCATCGCAGCGACACACAAGGAACCGCCGGTAGAAACAGTTCCAGGATCCCAGTGGTACCATGTGACATTATCACCATTATCCCACCGGAAGCTATCGACACTATTTATGTATAGTCCGACCCAGAACACGTCACGTATGCTAGAAACAAATTGTGACAATTAATTATGAAATATATAATAATAATAATAATAAAGACTTTATTTAACGAGAGTACTCATTTAACAAAAGTTAATCTACCATGAGGCCCTCAACATATATACAATCAAATGCAATCAAAAGATAGCACTATAAGTGAGAACTGCACATTGGAATAATAGAGTATTAAATGTAAAAGCTGAAAAATAGAGAAACCATATTTAATATGTAATGGAATATAATGATATATGGAATTGGCTAGCAGAGTAGAAAATGGGAATGAGACAATTAATGATGCTAGATCTATCTAACAATGTGCATATTTGATTTGTAGTGGTATCTTCAAAATATGTATGAAATCAACTTACGGACAGCAATTTTCCGATTCTAATAAATATAGCAATGGCAATACACGTTTGTATTAACAGTATAAGTACGCGATTAGTTTGAATTGTTATAGTGCCACCTTAATATTGGCGTCATTAAAATACTTAGTAGTAGAGCTACACATGTATTTAAGTGACCATCAAAGAGAAGGGCAAACGTCGGTCTATAATCGGGAATGGTATCTTAATTAATACAGGGTAATTTGTTCTTTAACAACGCACACCGGAATTGAACAATTGGTCTCTTAATACAAGTGGTCTCTTATAATTAATAGACATTTTGCGCGGATGAAATCATATATGTGGTCATTCGTGTGGGAGGAAACCGGAGTACCCGGAGAAAACCCACCTGTCCGATCTGGCGACCACCGTACCATCTCACACACTTCCCGGTCCGAGGATCGAACCCGGGTTGCATTGGTGAGAACAACTGCGCTAATCGGACATGCAATGGGATAATCAACTACGCTGATGTAACATCGTATTAGTGTGAAGACTTTCATTGTCCAGGACGACGACGCTTAAATTGTATTAGTATTGTAAGAAGATACACAGCATTAACCAAATACTAACTTAGAAGTATAGCCTTCCTCCATATACAGTAGTGTAAGACGATACATTGCATTAACCAAATACTAACTTAGAAGTATAGCCTTCCTCCATATACAGTAGTGTAAGACGATACATTGCATTAACCAAATACTAACTTAGAAGTATAGCCTTCCTCCATATACAGTAGTGTAAGACGATACATTGCATTAACCAAATACTAACTTAGAAGTATAGCCTTCCTCCATATACAGTAGTGTAAGACGATACATTGCATTAACCAAATACTAACTTAGAAGTATAGCCTTCCTCCATATACAGTAGTGTAAGACGATACATTGCATTAACCAAATACTAACTTAGAAGTATAGCCTTCCTCCATATACAGTAGTGTAAGAAGATACATTGCATTAACCAAATACTAACTTAGAAGTATAGCCTTCCTCCATATACAGTAGTGTAAGAAGATACATTGCATTAACCAAATACTAACTTAGAAGTATAGCCTTCCTCCATATATAGGTCTGGTATTGTAGAATAATCGTAAATAGTAGCTAGCCTTCCTCCTGATCCTATGCAAGTGGCCCTACCCTGTAGCCATGTCAAGTGGTCCAAATGAAGCACATACCGTCTCGGAAATGAGAAATCCTCATTTCCTGGAAGAGAAAACAACATAAATGCATTAAGGTGTATAGGTAATCATGACATAGCGCCTCGAGAATGAAATATCCTCATTTCCTGGAAGAGAAAATAACATAAATGCATTAAAGTGTATAGGTAGTCATGACATAGCGCCTCGAGAATGAAAAATCATCATTTCCCCGAATAGAAAAATACCAGCTGTTCATTACATGGCCCTCAGGACATAACACCACGGTAACGTGGTGGAAACGATCATAAGCGCGTCTGGGTTGCTATACAATCAGACTGCAGTGTGTAAGCCACTCCGCCGAAATAGAAATATATACCATGAGGCCCTCAACAATTGATTTGTTTGTTTGTTTTGGGGCTTAATATGTGTTTTACGTTTATTTATCGTCGCTACCGGTTGCCCATATGAGCGACGCCTCCGGAAGAGATTATTCATTTTAGATTGTTGGAGGATAGAGAAATGATACAGACAGAGACCCATTCCAGAGTCTCCTCTGGTTCTTGTACGTGCACGGTGTACTACACCGACACGAGACCTCGGTTTAAAGTTCCATCTGAAAGACTGTTAATATAAGTATGGACAGACGGGGGATCGTAAATGCGATGCCTGGATTCAACTTATGCATATTATGAAGTCACGTGATAATCTGCTTACTCTAGAGCTGTCACTAAATTATCATGACGTCACTACGCAACGAATAGCGTTATATTTAAGTATTAAACAGCGTTATAATTACATTTAAATCGTAGTTTGTCTTACTATTAACATTATGCATAAATGCAAATAGAAACATGCATACTTTAAAGTTTAATTATAAATTAGTATAAGGATTATTTTCTCAACCAATCAGACTCATTGCATGCGTCATTACACGCGTGTGCATATAAGAAATTATGAGATGACTGTATTACACTGAATACAAGCAAAGTTATGTGATAAATAATTAAAATGATAAATGAAAAAAGTGAACAAATGTTTGTATATGGTTTATACTATATAAACATGTAGCTGTAGTGTACCTCCATATATATTACATGTAGCTGTAGTGTACCTCCATTGATATTACATGTAGCTGTAGTGTACCTCCATTGATAGTGCATGTAGCTGTAGTGTACCTCCATTGATAGTACATGTAATTGAAGTGTACCTCCATTGATAGTGCATGTAGCTGTAGTGTACCTCCATTGATAGTGCATGTAGTTGTAGTGTACCTCCATTCATAGTACATGTAGTTGTAGTGTACTTCCATTGCTAGTACATGTGGGTGTAGTGTACCTCCATTGATAGTACATGTAGTTGTAGTGTACCTCCATTGATAGTACATGTAACTGTAGTGTACCTCCATTGATAGTGCATGTAGTTGTAGTGTACCTCCATTGATAGTACATGTAGCTGTAGTGTACCGCCATTGATAGTACATGTAAGTAGTAGTATAGGGTGGCACTATGGACGCTGTCTATGGCACTATGGACGTTTTTACCGAGGTGGGTGGCAGTATGGACGCTGGTCTATGGCATTATGGACGTTTTTATGGCGCTATGGGGGATTTATACACATGCACATGTTTGACATGTCCCATAGTGCCACCCCTAGTGACTACTAAAAATAACAACACATAATAAATTTTCAATATAATAATTTTATTTACTAATAACTAATTAACTAATAACTAAAACATTAGTAACATACATGTTATATTAATTTGAATACATGTTAATTTAAAGTTTTTTCACATTTACAACATTGGTTATAATTAACATAAACAGTGTCTAGTTCCTTCATCAATATACCATGTTTATATAATTTTCCATAATGTTTATCAAACCAAGTTTTAATAATAATGTCATTTTTATACAAATATTCATTATTTGTATAGAGCATATTTTTTATAATTTGTTTTAAATCAATACCTCTAACTAACATATCAAGTGCAAATAAACAAAATACACCACACATAACACTATATGTGCTTTGAATTCTAATACAATTTTTTGTCCATTTTTTACAATTTTTGTTCATAAAGTTCACAATTTCTTCTTTTATATGTTGTGTATTTCCATAAGAATCGAAATAAAATCCAATGTCCTCCATGAAATATATTAACACCCACTGTTTTCCTGGTTGGTTTGAATCATCTGTGTTTACAATATATGTTTTTTTTGTATATTGTTCCATAGCTAGTTCATCTTTTGCGCACACAATTCCATTTAAATGTTTTAATATAGTAGATTTGTCCAATAAATATTGTAGTGAATATGTATCCATTGTTAATAATCTGTAATCACTTCTCTGATACTGTTAATTTATATTTGATTATCATATTCAGCATATATAATAACGTTTATAGGATCTGCTAGTGCTTCACTAAATCCCAATTCAATTCGTAGGTTGCCTGTTTTTATAGGGTGTAGATGTCCTTCTTCACTTCCTTGATCGGCTGTTAAATCAAATCCCCACAATGTATGTCCATTTTCATATTCTTTTAGTGGAAATCCAAATGAATCATCATGCATATTAGCTCCCATAGCATTCAATAGTGTGAAATATGATTGTAAAGTTTTTTTATTTGTATCACTAGTAAAATCAGGTTCTAGTGTTTTATTATGAATACTTTTACCATCTAAACTAATATCTATTTTAGATATTTTAAAATGTTGAAAATTAAATGGGTTTGTGGTTGAATTTCCATTCATATCAGAATTTTTAACCATTCCTATAAAAATTCGTTTAGGCATTTGACCTAAAAAGGTATAATCATCAATTTTAGATTGTAAACCTGCTGTAATTGTAAATGTTTTTATTACAGCTCTTCTAATTGGTATTTTCATATTACTTTTGTGAATATTTTGATATAAATTATTAGCTACAGTAGGAGCTAGTGTAACAGTTCTAACATTATAAGCAGCTTCTAGGATATCTATTTTACCCTTAGCATCTGACCCCATCAAACAAAAATCGGTAGTAGCTCTATTTAGTTTAAGTCTTATATCTATTCCATTAGGTAGATATTTTTCTTGTAAAAATAAATCAAGATGTATTTTCCCACACATTTCTAAATTTTTCTTAGTAATGTTTAGTTTTCTATCTAACCAACCCCCACCTCCATTAGCTTTTGTATTTTTTGTAACATCGCCTGCTTTGTCTAATCTAAACAATTCTAAATCATTTAGTATGCTAATTTTATTTTGAGCTGATGTCCCTAGTAAATTTTCAAAATAAGCTTTGTACCCATATTTATCTGTACATGGAATTAATTTATTATTCAAGTATAAATCAATACTGCTGAATAAACTATGAAAAAAATTGTTAATTGTAGATAAATTAGTATCATCCTCAATATCAGACCCATCCTCTTGGGTTACTTTTAATCTTAATCTTAAATATGACTGATTAACATCAGTCCATTTTTGTGTTTGTGCAGGAATCATAAATTCTATAGGACCGTCATTATTTCTAGGGTTAACAATTGGATAATGTTCTGTCCATTGTCCTTCTACCATAGAAGCCATGGTAGGAGGTACACTATTAACATCTAATTCACTCTTACTACAACCACATGAACCATGTTCCATCATATTTAATCAAATATATCTAATGCTCTTTTATTAACCTTACTTCTTCGTTTCTTTTTTTTCAAATGAAATTTTTTCTTACCTCCATTTGATTTTATAGTTTTTTTCTTAGATGATTTTGTTTTTGTTTTTCTTCCTTGAATAGAATTATCTAAACCAGATAATAGATTTCTACTTATTTTTTTAATTGTTTGTAACCCTCTATCCCCTACAACCTGCTTTACATTTTTTCCATGAATAATATCTGTAAATGCTCCAATACTTTCATCTACCCCATCATGTTTAAGTGTATTTAAAATATTTTTACCTATTGGTTCTAATAGAGGTATTGCTTTTTTGGTTATACCTTTTATTATACTTCCTACTCCATATCCATATTGTTTACCTCGACCTCTATATACAGGCAACATTAGAATTTTTTAAAATGCAGCTTTACAATTGTAAGACCTTTCATAAAATGAACCTCATCACCAGTGTTACCTCTTATTAATATAGTAAGTTCATCAAAATTAGATTTACTTATAGGTAAATAATGGTAATTTTGGAATTCTAAATGATTATTATTATTGACAATAGATGTTTGATATTCAATAATTCTTAATAATTGACTTTCTGTATGCCCTACTATTGTATGTTCAACTATATCACTATAAATAAACAAATTATTAAAATTTATATTTAAGTCAACATTATATTTAAAAAAATCTTGTTTGTTATTTTTTAAAAAAATTCCATAGTTGTGTAGATATATATTGTCACAAATGTCTACATCAATAAGATTATCTAGAACCCCTCCAAAAGTTTCAATAAGGTTTTTATGAAAAGCTAAACCAACATTATTACCATTGGCTTTTAAATAAATTCTTTTTGCATTATTATCATAAACTAATTTTATAATAACCCCTGTTTTAGTAGTTTTATAAAAATCATAATCTAAAGTTAATAATGCTTTAGAGAAATATTTGTCTATTTGACTATTAATTACTTCCAATAAATGGTCGATATATGTATAACCGCCATGGGGTATATTACATTTAAATAAAGTGACATGGTTTGAATATTTACTATCCAAAGGTTCTCGTTTTAAATCTGTAGTAGTCTTTGTATTAGTAATAATAGCTGACAATAAATTTATATAGTTAAAATTAGATTTTCCTAGTGTCTCAGACCAAACAGTTTCCTTTTTATAATTAACTGATTTTGTTTTAATATTTCTTACTGCTAAATAAAAGGTATCATTTGTATTATTTATGTTAATTACATGTGATGGTATAATTAGTTCAACTAATGCAACTTTCCATTCTTCTTTTTTAAAATTAATTGTTTTAGCTAATTTAGTTGTAAAATCGCCTGTATGTTTTACTAAACGCTCGGCTTTATCACTTATTAATGTTACATAAAAAGAATTTGTAATATTCATATTTGTTTCCTTTGTCTAAAATGTAATGTTAATATTGTCTTACCACTAACAAAGTTAATAGGAATTCCTGATTCACCTGTTATATATATTTTTATTTCATCAAAAATAGATTTTGATATTGCTAAATAATGTTTGTGTACAAATTCTCTATGCACCTGAAATGATTTTCTTTTATTTTCAAACGGTACTATTCTTAAAATAGGAGCCTCTATACCTCCTAATAAACTATAATCTATTATATCGGAATAAAGAAATAATTGATTTGCACCTATATTTAAATCAGATGCAAATGGAAAAGAATCTAACGCAGTATTATCATAAATAACATGATTATTGGTTATATCTCCTCCTAATTTTTCAAATAAAGAATCTGAAAATAAAAGACCTATTTTACCCAACGTAATTGATTCATGGGGTTGTGGATTCGTATCCTTAGAATTTATAGTATATGTTATCTCAGGTCTTTTACTAGATTTTGATAATGATATAGATAAACTTATTTCATTATGAGCAATACTATATTTTAAACATTTTTGTAAAGAATTATTAATTTCATATACAACATGACCAATTCCTGAATATACACCTGGTTTTATACTACATTTCATTTTATGAAGTCCATTATCATATGTATAAGTAGAACTAGAAGATAAAAATAAAATGTTACCTAATGTTGCACCAGTAGTAACATAGTAAAAAACCGAATCTTCTTTATTTATGTTTATAATTTGTGATGGATGAATTAATTCAACTAAAGCTACTTCCCAATTTTCTTTTTTTATATTTATTGATTTAGGTAATTTTGTTGTAAAATTATGTAATGTATTATTTGGAAATGTTTCATATGAAGAATCACTAAGTAAAGTTACATAAAAAGAATTCATTTTTTCTTATCGAATTTTAAATTTGGAGATGGTAATATATATCCTAATGAACTACTTAATAATATTATCCATAAATCTTTGTTTGTATTTTGTAGACTTAATTGGATGATAGCTGCTATAATAATGAAATAAATCACAATGATTTGGGAAATAAATATTAATGTATTTTTTGGTTTTCTGTCACAAAATGGTATTGTAATATTTGATTCATCGGACGACATTATACTAAATTTGTTTCTGGAATCCAAGAATTAAATGTTTTTGGATACCCTTTCCAATGTACATTTATTTCTTTTATTTTCTTACCGTTTATTATCCGTGTACGTTTTCCAACAACTGAATCAATATCATAAATTTTATTGTCTTTTATAGTTTGAATTTCTTGTAAATAAAATGACCCTTTTATTATATCATTATTTAAATCCTTTATTTTCACTGATACCGGATTTGAATTATTAATTTTATAAACTTTAAATAATTCAATTGTCCAATTAGGTAAATAACCTTTATCAAATGTTTTTTTAGTTTTATTAATTCTAACTAAATCGTTAATTTCTATTTTATTTGTTTTTATTTCTTTTTTAATATTATCACCAAATAAGATATCGGTTATTTCTGGTTCATTTTTTTCTGTAACAAGTACAGGAGATGTTTGAATACTTCTATGAAAGCTATGATTATAAGCATAAACTATATCATTTAATTTATTTATATATTTTCTAGTTTTATTATGTGTAAAAAACTTCCACATTCTATTCTTTAAAGTGCGCTGAAAACGTTCAACAATACTAGCTTTTGTTTCCGGGTTTTCAGTTGTAAAAAAATAAATGTTATTATTTTTTAAAAATGTTTGAAATATTTTATTTTTAAATTCCGAACCTTTATCTGTTTGTAATGATTTAGGAATTCTTTTAGATTTATTTAAAATAGTTTGAAATGCTTTAATCATTGTATCTCCACTTTTATTTTTAATAGGTATTACCCATGCATATTTAGAAAAAACATCTATAACACATAATAGATATCTAAAATTATTATTAAATTTGCTATATTTTTGTAAATCTGCTAAATCAGCTTGCCATTGATAATCAATACCTCCTGAAATGGTTTTTCTTCTTTTAAAGTTTCTTATTATAGGTTTATGTAATGTATAAGTATTTTGTTTTTGTAACCAATTCTTTACTATATTTAACGAAACATATTTACCTATATTTTTATATTTTTTAATTGTTTGATATAATTTATTTATACCTGAAAAACTTGAGGGGTGTTTAGGATTATAATAGATACTTTTTAAAGTATATTCAATTTTATTTAATAACCCTGCTTTTAATAGTTTTCCCATTTTTGTTTCCCTTTTTTATTTCTACCTTTTTTTTAATACCTGATGTTGAAGGTTTTATACCTGATGTTGTAGGTGTTGATGGTGTAGGTGGAAAAGAAAAACTTGAATCTACTATATTACTTGTGTCAAAAAATTCATCATCATCATCACTATCAAAACCTCTTTGCATTGATGTCCAACGTTGTTTGTTGCCTATATATTCTTTTGGTATATTAATATCTTTTAAAATTTTAGAAAAATAATTCCAACCAGTAGGGGGTTTGTATGATTGTTTTCTTTGTCTAATTACATCATTAACTAAATCTATTATATTTGAACCTGCAATTGTTTTACCATTAATTTCTAAAACACCTTTTTCATCCCATTTTATATTTGGATCTTGTTTTAAACGTTCTAATAATAATGTACCTTTATGTTGCATAGTTTTAGGAATACTTTCAATAATAGCATCATTAATTCCATGTACATGTTTTGGTTTAGTATTTTCAGAACTATTAACTGGTGGAGGTGATGATATAGCTTTAGTATGGGATAATTTAAATTTATGTAATGTTTCACCAAATAATCTTGATTTATCTGATTCATTTAAATCATCTCGTCTTAAAATATCCCCCATTTCAGATTGTAAATTTGATGTTTTACTAATATCAGGATTAACTGGTAAAGTAGGTCTATGCTGAGTTTTCCATTGATTCATTTCTTCTAATGTTTTCATCGGTACAATAACCATTTTTTTCATATTTCTTTTAAAATAGGTTTAATAATAGTTCCTAATAATGAAAGTAAATCACTATTATTTTTATTATTTAATATTTTTTTCTTTTGTTTAATACTTATTTTATGGTCAGCTAATTTCCGTATGTGTTTACTATGAGCTTTCAACTGAGATGTATGACCATTTGACATGGTTACATTACCCTTTAAAACATTTTTACAACATTCACATATACTATTAATAAGTTCATTTGGTGCATGTACAATTATATTTCTTCTAAATTTCTGAGGTGCATTTGACAATGCTATTAACATTTCCCCATTTTTTTTAATTAATGGTACTTTGTTAGATTTAACCATTATAAAACTAAATTTTGTTAATTAAACCTCCAAGTGATTTTTGTATAACTGGTGCTAACATTGAACCTAGAATCAACAATGGCATAGCAGCACCACCCCCAACTTGACTCCTTTTTCGCCCTCTTCTACTACGTCTTCGACTTCTTCCACCCCCTCTTTGTACTCTTTTGATAGTAATATTATTACGTCTTCTTCTTTTAACTCTTCTCGATTTTCTTCCAGCCATACCTTTCAGTAGTTTAAGTGTAACTGATTTGATATAACAAAAATCTAATGTATTTATACTTTAATTAATATACTTTTTAATCAATTTTTTCTTTTTGTTTATTTTTCTTTTCCAGTTTATTTTTAAAATTTAATGTTTTTTTACTCAATTTTTATTTGGTATTAAAAATGATACTTTTTTCTTTTGAGGTGTATTTAATGCTTGGAATCGTGATATTATAGGACTAGGGGATCTAGGATCATCATATACAAACGACATATTACTAATTGGTGTAGAAGCTCTACTTGGATGAAAAAATGATAAATCATCTGATATTTCTGGAGTTCCCAATAAAGCTTTTTGGTCTACTTTTGTAGCTGTAAATGGAAATGTACTAGTATCATTATTATCCATATATAACCCCGATATATGTGATATATTTGAAAAATCATTGTTTTGGAGGTTATTTATAGATGGGTCACTAACAAGTTGATAATGGGGTGCTAATGGTAAGTGTATTGGAATATGACTACTATTAATACTATTATTAATACTGTTATTAATAAATGAATTGCTATCAGGTACATTGTTTTTTTCTATGGATGCTAATATATTTGATACATTATTTGGTGACAATGAAGGCAATATAGGTGATGGAGTTCTAGATTTTAAATTTTGATTATCTAAAATAAATGAATTTTCAGATATTAAATTTGTTAAATTTGGCGTTTTATTTTGATGGTTTATATTTATAACCGGGGTTCCTAATATTTTTCTAAGTTCTGGATAACTAGTAGGATTTTGTTTATTTAATTTTTTTTTTTTTAATCTTAGTTTTAAATTTGCTTGACGATCGCTATTTAAAATAGTTTTTCTTAAAAGGTTCATATTTTTACCTATTGGTTTTTTTGTCACTGGAGATTTAATTTTTTTTGATCGTTTTTTTCTAGGTTGTTTTTTAACTACTTGCTTTTGTTTTCTAGGTTGTTTTTTTTTACTAGCATTTCTATTAGGAGAATTTTTAGGAGATTTAAAACTTCTAATCATTTTATTACCATCCCATTTTATTAGTGTTTTTATTAAACCACCACCCAAAAAACCCATACCTCCAGGAGTTAAAATTAATTCTCTTTTTTTATCTAAACTCACATTATCATCAACAATTTGTTCAAGAATATGTTTATTTTTATCCATAAATTTTTGTGTAGGTTTAGGTAATTTAATTTTTTTATCTAAAATATTTTTTGAAGCTAATATAAACCATTTCATCATTTATTAAACCCTTATTTAATAAAATAATTCTATTTTCATGATTTCTTTCAGCCCCCAAATTTGTTAATGCTTTAATTAATGAAATTGGAGTAGTCTCCATGATTGCTAAAATGTAAATGAAAAAATAACATCTAATGTGTATATATTATAGCTCCTCTATCATCCCCTGTCTGCCAATGATGAAAAATGTCAGTTCTAATTCTAAATTGTTCTGGAGTTGATGGATGAAAATCTAATAATAAATAACCATGAGGGTTAGTAGTTGCATCGTGGTATGCATGTAATAGATGGGGTAATTGCGTTTGATTAGCTAATACCTTTATTTGACCTTTATCTCTACTATTTTGAAATAACACCATATAATGAGAATTTAAACTTATTGTTCTAGATGATTTCGATTGTTGGTACATATTTTGAGTTATATATATTATACTAGCATTACGATGATGTCCTTTACGTGTAAACCATAATTTGATTTTTTCTTCATCAACATCACCTAACATATCGTCAAAAACTATTAAACTTGGAGTTGATATATCAGATGTAATATCTTCATCATTTTCAGGTATTCCATCAATAAACTTAATCGAAGTACCCTCACTTTCTTGTAAATCCCCATAAATAGATTGCCATTCTTTATAACACCATATTATTCTTTCTGGAACAATATCAAATATATCTTTTTTATATTTGATTAATTGTTTAACAAATTGTGTTTTACCACAACCACTTGGACCACAAATAAAAATATTACATGGATGGTGTAAAAACATACTACCCTCCATGGTGAACAAGTAATGACTAACATAAATAATGCTAAATATGTTATTTAATAATATTCTCAATCAAATCTAAAAATAGTTCAATATAGTTCATATATTGTATTGTCCATAGTTCATATATTGTCCAAAAAATGAATTACAATTCCAGCATATATTGTAATTCTTTCATGCCATTATCCTCAAATAGTCTCCGTATAATATAGCGCTTCCAGGTCATCATCTGCAACATTGTTCCATCCAGGTTTAATATCCATCTCCATATACGTCTTCCAACATTTAAATAACCATACTGGAACATTGTCGTTGTTTACTATCTCAGCGGTAAATTCATCATGACTCCAACGTACAACTTCACATAGAAATATAAGGCTCATGTACTCGACGCTGTCTAGAAAGTCACTGTAAAAGTGGGATGACTTCAATTCTCGCTCTATAATATCATAGCTCATATCGTCAAGTTCATCCGTGTTATACATAAATGCATGTATTAATGCAGCTCTGTATACTGTAGTATCTAATGTACGTGGTTGTTCAGCCATTGTTAAGTTCTAACTGATAAGTTTCTATAACACAATCTTATATAAGAGCTATCACAGGTTTATTATTAGTTACATAACCAACATTTAAATAACATTGTTTGAATCGCCTTGTTGTTTACTATTTCAGTAACAAATTCGTTATAACTCCAATGTTCAATGTCACATATATATACAACACGCATGTGATCTATACTCTCTAAAAAGTCATTGTAAAAATATGGCGCGTTTAATTCTCGTTCTATAATATCATAACTCATATCTTCAAAATCATCCGTGTTATTTATAAAAGCATGTATTAATGCTGAACTGTACACATCACTAACCAATGTATGTGGTTCTTCAGCCATTTTAAAGTTCTAACTGATAAGTGTCTATAACACAATCTTATATAAGAACTAACACAAAATCTATTAATAGTAACAGGTCAATTTATAAAAGTCTAATATAGGTCATGTACCATTCACATTTACATTTCTAAATAACTTTTTAAAGCTCTAACTGATAACGGTTATATATCCATGATTTTATAATGGTTATTACATCTCTATTATTAGCAACATATATTTTCCAATCATCAAAGTTTATTGCATCCATATTCAGAATAACATCGTAATAGTCCATTTGTAAAAGTTCCTCTATATTCTTTTGAAATATATCAAAGGTTCTTATTTGATATAATTTATCATATATTTCTTCATCTGTTTTCATATCGAAGTCAATAGTTTGGTGTAACGCTTCTGTATATAAACTATATTCAAGAATATAATACAATGAAATATATGATTTCGCCCATATCTTTGACATCTTCGTTAATTATTGTTGATTATAGCTACTAGTTCAGGCACAATATCAGGACTGCCTGACTGTAATATTACAGGACAATATATTTGTAATTCATCGTTTAATGTATTTATAGGTATATTCATTGCAACCTGGTTCACACCACCTTTTCTAATGATTTGTCTAATTGTATATTTACATACACGATGATTTAAAATTATAAAGCCGCGAAGTGTAGGTATAGTATAGGGTTTTGACGAATATCCAAGAGTAAACCTTGTTTGTAAATATTGTGAAATACACATATAACAATCACTTCTATTCTTAGTTGTAACCATTATTTTATTTATATCATCAAATGTTGCATTTCTTTTTACAAATTTCCATATTGTACTAGTAAGATCTTCCAAGTCTTCTAATCGTTCATTTAGAGCTTTAAATAGTTTTTCTTTAATACGATTCGAAAAATCATCTCTTGATTCTATATCTGTTCTTAAATAGGTCATTAGTTTAACACTCTTTGAATAATCATACTGTAGAGCTTCTCTTGAAATTATTGTTAATTGTATACGTAACCATTGGTTCATTAATTCATCTTTTAACTTTCTATTCATTATAGAACTATTAACAAGTTCCTTATATATCTTTTGTCTAATTTCAACTGGGATACCATTTAAATGTACCTCTTCCATTTTTAAAATGGTAGTTTGTTGATGCTATAATTTCTTCTCATGTCATCACTTATTTCTTTAAACAATTCTCTATGAGTATCAATGAACATATATTCTTGCTCATCGTTTAATAATAACCTACTTGATTGTTCGTTGTTTGTAATATAATAACCATATGCTAACATTAAGTTTTGGGTTATACCATATAATGGTAGTATATTTATAGCCACACGATACCAACTATTAAATAATGAGGCTGCCAAAATAATATTGTCATTCCTAAATCTCTTTTGGTATATGGCAATATTAGTGTCAGGAATCCCAATAGCGTCACAAATACTATTAATATTTGACGTATTTTTAACAAAAATTGTTCTTAACTCTATATATTCTTTTTCATAGAAACCCATGTTTTTTAATCATGATAAAAACCGTATGGTACAGTTAAATAGTTATCTACAACTAATCGTTTTGTATATACCGATCGAAATGTTTTTGTCTGAGTTTCACTAGTGACCTTTCTATTTTTAGATTTTTTAATACGAGACTCATATGTGATATGTATAGAATAATTTTTTCTATCATTTATACATTTAATCATAGATTCAAAGTTTACTTTTTGAGATGTATTGTAATCTAAGGTAATTCCTTTTACTTTGCATTTAGTGAATATATGACCATTTACATCATATTGATACCCATAATTTTTAGGCCCTAAACCAACATAGCTTATAATTTTCCCATTAGGGACTTCATCCGTCCATTTACCTAAACGGCTATCTACAATAGGAATATTATATTCCCCTGGTTTATATACAAATATAATACTGTCTGTATCAAAGTATAACACTCTATCATCTAATAGTTCAAGAGCTGCATACAATTCTAATCTTGCATATGCAGTTACAAATGATGCCACCACAACATTAGCTGATGAATGAGGTTCAATTTCATCAGTTAAATCTTTATAATTCACTAATATAAAATTATCATGATCAAACATATCAATACTACTGACCTCAATATTACTATCATTCATAATATCAAAAAATCTTGAGACTTTACTAATATATTCACAATGGGGTAATTTGTTATTTTGAGCATTTTTACCCCATATACAATTAAGCATAGTTTTTGCAAATGCTCGTTTACCAGGATTATATTCAATATTTTCAAGTACAATACCTTCTGCATCAAAATAATCAGTTTTAAACATCTTTTCATCATCTTCATTTTTAACCCAATTTGGGTAACCACTAGCCTCTTGTTTCATTTTTAAATACTTATCGATATATTGTTTATATACATCTGAACTCCAATTACTCCAATGCCATATTTGATATGTTTCTAATATTTGATAACCTTTATCTAACGCTTTCTGTATTTCTACAGTTGTCCATGTACCAATCAAGGCTCTTTGATTTTCTGTATGTTTGCAATAATCATCTTCATTCTTAGCACATGTATAACATAGAGTAAATATCATTTTTTTATTACAATGTATTGGTAATACAGGCATCCATAATGTTTGAGGTGGTAGTATTTTGCATTTTATCAAACCCTGATAGTCTCTAATATATTTTATATCAATTTGTTCCGGACTTAATATATTTGGATGTCCACATGGATATTTTTTATATTTATTAACATATGGATATAATGAACATATATCAACATATTTTATTTGTTCATCATCTTTTATTTTATGATATAATTTTACAGCATTTGTTCTACCCCCAAATAGAGCATCTCTAGGTTTAATAGGTTCTCTATATGGATATAATACATTTATATTATTTTTATATTGGATATTGATATTCTTATAATTATCAAAATCACATTCCCATATATAAATAATTTTATAACCTAATATTTTTAATTCGTTAAATCGTTTAATAGTTTCTTCATGCAGTTGTACCATTGTTTTTTTTGTATATGGATTAATATATTTTCTATTTGGATAACATTTCTCACACCCATGATATAAGCAACCCAGAAATTCATATATTACGCCATCACAATAACCATCTACATGATATTTACCTATTTTTTTTTCACCTCCATTTAAGGCATGACACATTTTCTTATTTAAATCAGCACTATAGGCCTGAAGCCATCTTACCCCTTTAATAGAATATTTAGTTTTGTTAGGATAACCACTATCAGATATGACCCCAAGACTATTTTTAGGCATATAATTTTTTCTCCACGCTTTATTACAAGCTTGAGGTAATGTTATTGACTCTCTAAAGGGGTTAATTTGATCACTATTTAGAAATTGTATTATAAATTCCCCACAACCTCTTCTTAAAATATCAACATCTGATATACAATATTTTTTCATTTCTTTTCTAAAATCAAAAAATTCTTGATTTTTAATTTTATCATCATACCATTTCATAAATATATCACGATTTTCAGGCTTCATACACCCTGGTTTATAATAGTCTAATGATAAATATGGACCAATATAGTTTTGATATTGATCAGTATTAGCCCAAAAAGGAAACCAACCTTTAGCTAATTCTTTTAATCCAAATGTTTTTGGGAATGATGCTAAAGGCATTCCTATAAAATTTAAGGAATCTATTAATCTTATATTTTTATATTTTAATAACATAATATTATTCCCATTCATAATTAAATCAGGTTTAATTGTACCATGTGTAATTAAATATCTTAAAACAAATTGTGTATCATAACCTCTTCCATTATGAGCTATTACTGTTGAATAATTATGAATAGGACTAAATAACCATTTACAGAATTCTTGTAATGTATTTTCACCTTCAAATATCATTTGTTTTTCACCTTCAATATTATTACAATGGTCACAATATTCGGTAACTGATTTACAAATACATTTGTCACATGCCCGTTGAGCTACACAATAATTTGGTTTATGTTCCCCATCATCAAATTGACATTCAAAGTCATACAATATATAGGGTACTATTTTAGGTCCTTGTTTTAATGGTTCAGATACATATATTGGTATATAGCAATCATGGTCCAAGGGTACTATTAATTTACAATATTTACATTTCTTAAACCCTGGACATATATGATTTTTTTTACTTTCTATTAATAGAGTATCACATTTTTTACATAACTGTACAGACGAACATATATTTTTCTTATGTTTTCCTTTAATTGTTTTATGATTTTCATAACATGATATACTAACAAACCACCGGCTACAAGTATTACAATGAATACTTTCTTTTTTTTCACATAATTCATGCGAATAACATTTACATATATTATTACATTTATGGTGTTCTTTATTACTATAACCTACATCACAATATTCACAAAAATAACTATACCCAAAAAAACCTGTGATTGAGATAATACTATCATAATGATTATCATGATAATATAAATGTATAACTTTACTATTATCAGTCATTCTATATGGTTCAAATAAATGTTCACCTTTTCCATGTTGTTGGTGTATTTTAATAATATATTCCGGATATATTTCATTTTGTATTATTTTATATTCTTCAATACCACATTTCTGGTTTATGTCTATACTAACTTTATTTAATAATTTTTCTGCTTCTTGTTTTTGAAGAGGGTTGTCTGTTTTTCTAATTTTCACCCATTTCTTTTTCCATTCATCACTTTTATCAGTATTTAATTTACACATACATACAACAATAGATCTAGCTAAACACATACTATCTTCACTATTTTCAATTTTAATAATACTACGTTTTATATTTATCATATTATCGATGCTTTTTTCACTACCATGATGCATTGTTTTTCTACTACCTCCAATAGGCATTGATGTATGAGTAAATTCAATTCTCAAACCATTATCATGTATTTTAAATTCTTTATTACTTTGACCTACTCTTTCGATTTCATTCAATAATGTTGTTCCTGATATATTTTCAGCATCATTAAATGGTATATGAATACCAAATTCTAATGTAGGGTGTGTAATAGAAAATCTAATTTTATCATTTGGTTGTACGTTTGATTTTTCTTTTATTTGGGTTACTAAATTGTTAAATAATTCATTAGTAAAGTCAAATGGTTTATCATATTGGTTAAAGGTCAAATCATATACTTTACTTTGAGATCTATATTTTCTCGATTTTCTACTTTGCAATTCATTAATTTTATAATATTTATCATTAGTGTATAATATTTTATTTGAAGATTCTTCATTTGAAGATTCATTTGAAGAATCTTCATTTGAAGATTCATCACTACTAGAAGAATCTGAATATTCTACTAATTTTGTAGCCATTATTATACGACTGATTTGTTATTTTGATTTTTATTCTTATATACACTCTTTTGAGCTATTAATAAACATTATCTATTTATATTTTAATTATCTAAATATAGTTACAGCAATTTTTACTATAAATATAGGTTATTTCATAGACATTATTTATTCACTACTTTGACAATCATTCAGCAACAATCATGAGTATGCAGCAACAATTAAATGAAATGAGTTTGAAGTTAAATGAATTATGGTATAAAGCATATGGAAATGAACAGGGCCAGAAAAACATTTATTGTTATATTTGTAAGGAAAAAGGACACTATGCGAATGAATGTATTAACAAAACACAGCCGACCAAGTTTATAAATAATATAACTTGTTATAAATGTAACAAACCGGGGCATTATGCAAATACATGCCCTGAAAAATATACATTGAAAAAGGAGAATACTATTTATCCAACCTATGATAAACCTGAATCGAGCGAGTTTGAGGTCACCAACCAAACAGAAATTGTACCACAAACCAATATCAACGCCGATAAAATATGGGATGTAGAGGACATCATGGATGTAGAAATGGATTCCGGTATTTCACCTGGAGTACCATTTAAAGGCGAGTTACCGAATATGACCTGTTCGACTCCAAAACCAAAAAGGACCCTTATGGACACCCTAGATGAATGTGAGGAACCATTGAAAAAGAGACCACGAGTTGAAGACCCCACTAAGGAGAGAACTCCATTGAAGGCATTTCGTAAGAAAAGACTATTAAATCTATAAGATGATTGTATGGCATTACAGTGTTTTAAAAATTATGTTATTAAAATGGCATTAATAGATATGGTATAAAATTGACATTGAAATACCTATAAATAGAGTTAACTTTATAACACTCATTGTATTGGATGTACATATTATTATTTGTATAACCTGTATTAGTTATGTATTGTGGTTATTTCATTTTTATATTTTGATGTTGTGATTGTAATATATAATAAAATAATACTTTGACAAAATCTAAGAGGCTTTTATTTCATTTTATTTTGGGCCCTGAAAAGGGCCGTTGATATATAGTTTAAAACTATTCGCTACAATGTTTACCACGACATGTAGGACAATATGCCCCACTTGTAACCTTACCACGACAGTAAGTGCCACCCATCAATCGTCCATTGCCTTCCGTTAAGGTGAACAATGGTTCATCATCATTGTTCCAATTGTCAGGCTCTGTTACAAAGTTAGAACTCTGAGGTGGTTGTTGTGTTTGCGCCAAGTTTTCGGATTCAGCTCCAGGAATCGAAGGTCGAATGGTCGATATTATAGCCGCTAGATGGTTATAATTATACTCATAGAGCCTAATTGTAGCTTCAAGCTGCTTTACTTGATTTCTATGGTCTTCTATAACATCCCCAAGCCTTTGGTACTGCGCCATCACACCCTGAATTTGTACTTCATTAAGAGCTGCCATCGTTGAAAAATAATGAATGACGCTACCTCTAAACCTCTGTATTTTATAATAAACTATCGGATTGACCTACACGCTATAAATAGATTCTATATAACATAGTATCGGTTTTTTTGACCTACTACATATTATACGTTATATATAGATTTTTTATACACTCTAGATAATATTTTAATACAAGTATGTTTGGGGTAGGACTAGATATTTTGACAAATTTGAGAGATATTTCTTATCGAGAAATATGTATTGGTCCTGAAAAGGACCGTTTTATATGCAGCCCTAAAAAGGGCTGTTTTTATCTAAGTTTTTATTTATAAAAACTCTGATAAATCCGGGTATATATTCACCAATTTAACCATATATACTTGATTTCTCGGCCAGATAACATCACGTCTAAGGAAGAATTGTTCCAGGTCGTATCGACGTTGTTCCTTGTACTCCGTATATTCATTTATGTTGTTATCGCATACCTCCGATTGTTCATGTATTATTTTCCGATAATTTCTTAGCTTCTTATAGATTCCTCTAACCACACGCAGTAATCGTCTTCCAATCATTTTTGATAACTGATAAACATTTTCATATTGAACAGATAATTTATAGCGGAATATTGGATTGACCTACTAGCTATAAATAGATTCTATATAACATAGTATCGGTTTTTTTGACCTACTACATATTATACGTTATATATAGATTTTTATACACTCTAACTAATATTTTAATACAAGTATATGTTTGGTGTAGGACTAGATATTTTGACAAATTTGAGAGATATTTTCTTATCGAGAAATATGTAGGGGTCCTGAAAAGGACCGTTTTTTAAAATATGTTTATTTAATAAACATATTTTTCCCGTAGTTCCCTTGACCATCATTTAATGGTTTCTTCGTCTGGGTTGTGTGTGTTGTGTGTTCCTCTTTCTTCTTATCTTTCTTCTCTTCTTTTCTATCTTCTTTCTTATGATACGGCTCTTTTCTTTTTTTATGGCTCTGTCTGTGTTTTTCTTCATCTATACAGCATGTCTCTATCTGCACTGGTTTTGTGCTTATGCATACTATTGGGATCTCAAGCGGTTTACATGAGAAATTTAGCTGTATTTCGGCAGGCTTCATTATCGGATCCTCAGGAGTCTTTGTAGTTTTATTTTGAGCTATCTTCTCAATATTATTAGCGATTGTAGCCAAATTAATATTCATCCTTTGTAATTCCCCATATATACCAAAGAGTACTTTGGTTTTCATCTGGCTCTCTTCTTTATTTTGCACAGGTATTTGTTGTGGTGTAGTCTGTGTTGGTTGATACACCATTGCTGGGGGTTGCTGATAATATGGATCTGAAGGGAGTCCAGTATTATTCATCGCTGTAGATAACAAATCTTGTAGGTCATTCATCGTGAATAAGAGTGTAACCTATTTTTCAATATTGGCTTTTTATACTAGTAAAGTAGGTCAATCCGATGTAATAATAACATACACTATACTTTTACAAAAAAGTTATTTTTAGCATGGAGGTCAATCCTACATTTTCCTATAAAATAACGCGTACGCTTCATATTTTATCATTGCTGCTATCCTAACCGCAACGAATACATCATGTCGAATTTATATATGGCGGATATTATCAGATGTATGAAAGTGTTGTAAGCGATACAGCGTTATGAAGAACAGCTGTATTTGGAGACAGCTGATATGTTGAGAGCTGAGGCGGTTGAGTTGGGATGTAGACGGCGAGCATCTAGGCAGGCGAGACATGCTCTAAGGAACATTAACGACCCGAGATACAGACCATATACAACAGAACGAATTACAAGATCTCCACCTAAAAACCATACACCAAGATCTCCAGTTACGACACCACCTACGGCTCAGACACCAAGATCTCCAAGTACAGAACCTCCTAGAGAACAGACTCCAAGAACTCCGGATTCTCCAGATTCTCCAGATATTGACACAACACCAGAGATGGATCCATACCTCGGGTATTCTACCCCGATAAAGTCTGAAAGTGCTGCGCGTTACTTCGGGATCGAGCCTGAAATGCCTGTAGCTACGGAGACTGCCATACGATACTTCGGTATGCCGGCCCCAAGAACTGAGGCTCAACATCCGGAAATTTATCAAACGACAGGTTTCGGCAGACCAGCACAAAATTGGGGTGTTGCAAAAGCCCCCAATGATGAGGTTCAACCTGCAGGGTGTACCTGTGATGATGGGGACGTGGACACTGCATCATGTCCGGAATTGTACTAATTGTTTAGTATTAATAAAACGGCCCTTTTCAGGGCCAAATATAAATAGCCCTTTTTAGGGCTGCATATAAAACGGTCCTTTTCAGGACCAATACATATTTCTCGATAAGAAAATATCTCTCAAGTTTTGTCAAAATATCTAGTCCATTCACAACATATATAACATTACACCAGCATAGTTCATATTTTATACTTAGCAAAACAATATGGCTATACATTTTAAAGATATAGCCGGGGAATTTTATGCATCAAAGTTTAATCATACTATTATATTAGAAGGTGATTGTCAATGTTGTGGTGCTAGTATTTGTTTTGATAGTGAATCAGATATCTGGGAAAAACTGTTAGGTTATGTTTGTCATTGGTGCGGTAAAGAAACATATTACTGTAAGCTATGTTATGAACATAACAATTTCTTATTTATGCATGGATTATGTTTATTTTGTTTTAATGGAGTATTTAAATGTAGGTTACCGTAGCGCTATACATTAGACATGTTACACTATATATAACGTATAATATGTAGTAGGTCAAAAAACCGATACTATGTTATATAGAATCTATTTATAGCGTATAGGTCAATCCAATACCTCTGCTATATATGGCGTGTTTGTTTATGTTTGTATTCATTATTGATTATCTCACAATGTCAAGCTTAATAGATTATTTGAATGATCCTATGCTAGGAGGGCGGTGGAGCCATATCGTGGAGCTGATTATGAAACCAGCTATTACAGCAATACAGAACCCACCAGCTCCAGAAACTGATGATGATTATATCAGACGAATGATGAGTTATGTACCGGTTTATGGAGGGCTTACGCCGGTGGATTATTGCGGAGAATCTATCTCTAACACAATATTTTCACCGGATATTATCAACCCTACACCTGAATACAATACCTTAACATGATATTGTTAGGAAGGCAAAATACGGTCCTTTTCAGGACCAATACATATTTTTTCGATAAGAATATAGCTCTCATATTTTGTCATATAATGTATAATGATTATCTTGTCAAGAAGTACGCTCAACATGCCAGAACAACCAGATACTATAAATGTAATTCAATTACATAGACATTTAAATAGATTATATTCATGGAACTATTAATATAATCCAATTCTATTAATATATACCAAGAGTAAATAAGCTATATAAGTTAGAACAACCATAGAACACTATCATTATTTTTTACTTGATATTGTAGTAAGACATCAATCATGAATACTAACCAAATGAAATCAGATCTTTTTATTAGAGCTAAAGTCATGGATAGTAAACATAAGCAATTAGATCTTTTACTTAATACTAGAATGAATAATACACGGGGAAAAACTCATCATATGGTATCTACAAATGAAGGACTACAATATTCTAAAGTACATTTGGGTTTAGATACAGAAATTTATATAGAAATGGTAAATGATGAAATAATCAGAAAAGTAGGAGATGTTGACTTAACAACAATTACTCCTGAACATATTTTAATTTTAGATGGGGGAACATATAACAATTATTATGGGATGCTTTTTTCATATGCGCAACAATATTTAGGGAAAGAAATGGATATAGAAAGTATATTGACTCATTTTCTATCGAAACGTAAATTAGATATCGTAGTGTACATAAATTCTATATCATCTAGATATAGAATTTATGTACACTACATTAGGTATGGGGTATGAGAAATGGATATCAATGTACACTGATTATGTTGTTTCTAGAAATAGATTAGTATTACCATATGATGAAAGCTATATAAATATACTTGAAGTCTTATTATACCATCATTCAAAGAGAGAGTGGTAGTATAGGTAACATGTCACATATAGTAAAAATCGGTGTGGAAGGAGGATTTTGTTCAGAATTTGTTAATAGTATTATATATTTAGATTTAGGGGGTGAGGTTTTGATTGATATGGTTAATGATGAAATAACACGAAAGAGAATACCAAAAGAGGAGAATTTTGGTAATATGTTGTCAAATGTATATTTACATTTGGGTACATATATAGATATGGAAAGTGTTATTAAATATTATTTATATAACAAAAATATTGCGGTTGTTAAACATAGAGATATAGAAGCTGTGTTAAAAGAAAAACTTGGTATAGATGATTGGTCTATAATATATAATGACTATTTAAAGAAGACAAAAATAACTCCAGAGGATGATGATTATATAAATGTATGCGGTGTATTACTATACCATCATTTAGAAAGACAGTATTAACCATATTATTGATGACAGAATAACAAACGATATGGTTTTATTTTATGGACAAAACGGTGTTTTCAGTAATTTTTACCTTGCAGACTTTATAGATAGTGATGGAGTGAAATATATATGTACTGAACAATATTTTCAACATAAAAAAATGCTACAATGCCAAGAACATACTATTGCTGAGAAGATCCTTATTTCTACAAATGCAGCTGAAATAAGACACCTAGGACGGTCAAGATCTACAAACTTTGATGTAGTACAATGGACTAAAGATTCAACAGATGTACTTTTTGAAGCAAATTGGTTAAAATATAACCAAAACGAATACTTAAAGAGATTTTTATTAAATACAAATAATAAAATTCTTGCAGAGGCTAACCCCAGAGACTGTATTTGGGGTATTGGTTTAAATATGTGGCATAAAAATGCGACAGTGCAAGCAAAATGGCAAGGACAAAATCAATTTGGAGAAATATTAATGCATATTAGATATTTTATTAGGAATAAAATGTTGTAAATGTGAAAAAACTTTAAATTAACATGTATTCAAATTAATATAACATGTATGTTACTAATGTTTTAGTTAATTAGTTATTAGTTATTAGTAAATAAAAATATTATATTGAAAATTTATTATGTGTTATGTTATTTTTAGTAGTCACTAGGGGTGGCACTATGGGGGCATGTCAAACATGTGCATGTGTATAAATCCCCCATAGCGCCATAAAAAAAATCCCCCATACTGCCACCCACCTCGGTAAAATCCCACATAGTGCCATAGACATCCCCCATAGTGCCACCCTACACTACTGACTCACTACACGTCTCCCTCCCCGGACAGTTTGATGCATATACAGCACTGATTAACTACACTTCTATCCTCCCCGGAAAGTTTGATGCATATACAGCACTGACTCACTACACGTCTCCCTCCCCGGACAGTTTGATGCATATACAGCACTGACTAACTACACTTCAATCCTCCCCGGACAGTTTGATGCATATACAGCACTGAATCAATACACTTCTATCCACCCCGGACAGTTTGATGCATATACAGCACTGACTCACTACACTCTCCCCTCCCCGGACAGTTTGATGCATATACAGCACTGAATCACTACACTCTCCCCTCCCCGGACAGTTTGATGCATATACATCACTGACTAACTACACTTCTATCCTCCCCGGACAGTTTGATGCATATACAGCACGGACTCACTACACTCTCCCCTCACCTGACAGTTTGATGCATATAAAGCACTGACTCAATACACTCTACACTCCCCGGACAGTTTGATGCATATACAGCACTGAATCAATACACCTCTATCCTCCCCAGACAGTTTGATGCATATACAGCACTGACTATCTACACTTCTATCCTCCCTGGACAGTTTGATGCACATACAGCACTGACTCACTACACGTCTCCCTCCCCGGACAGTTTGATGCATATACAGCACTGACTAACTACACTTCTATCCTCCCCGGACAGTATGATACATATACAGCACTGACTCAATACACTATCCCCTCCCCGGACAGTTTGGTGCATATACAGCACTGACTCACTACACTCTCCCCTCCCCGGACAGTTTGATGCATATACATCACTGACTAACTACACTTCTATCCTCCCCGGACAGTTTGATGCATATACAGCACTGACTCACTACACTCTCCCCTCCCCGGACAGTTTGATGCATATACAGCACTGACTAACTACAGATCTATCCTCCCCGGACAGTTTGATGCATATACAGCACTGAATCACTACACTTCAATCCTCCCCGGACAGTTTGATGCATATACAGCACTGAATCACTACACTCTCCACTCCCCGGACAGTTTGATGCATATACAGCACTGAATCACTACACTTCAATCCTCCCCGGACAGTTTGATGCATATACAGCACTGAATCACTACACTCTCCACTCCCCGGACAGTTTGATTCATATACAGCACTGAATCACTACACTTCAATTCTCCCCGGACAGCTTGATGCATATACAGCACTGACTCACTACACCTCTCCCTCCCCGGACAGTTTGATGCATATACAGCACTGACTAACTACACTTCAATCCTCCCCGGACAGTTTGATGCATATACAGCACTGACTCACTACACTCTCCCCTCCCCGGACAGTTTGATGCATATACAGCACTGAATCAATACACTTCTATCCTCCCCGGACAGTTTGATGCATATACAGCACTGACTAACTACACTTCTATCCTCCCCGGACAGTTTGATGCATATACAGCACTGACTCACTACACCTCTCCCTCCCCGGACAGTTTGATGCATATACAGCACTGACTAACTACACTTCTATCCTCCCCGGACAGTTTGATGCATATACAGCACTGACTCAATACACTCTCCCCTCCCCGGACAGTTTGATGCATATACAGCACTGAATCAATACACCTCTATCCTCCCCAGACAGTTTGATGCATATACAGCACTGACTAACTACACTTCTATCCTCCCCGGACAGTTTGATGCATATACAGCACTGACTCACTACACGTCTCCCTCCCCGGACAGTTTGATGCATATACAGCACTGACTAACTACACTTCTATCCTCCCCGGACAGTTTGATGCATATACAGCACTGACTCAATACACTCTCCCCTCCCCGGACAGGTTGGTGCATATACAGCACTGACTCACTACACTCTCCCCTCCCCGGACAGTTTGATGCATATACAGCACTGACTCAATACACTCTCCCCTCCCCGGACAGTTTGATGCATATACAGCACTGAATCAATAAACTTCTATCCTCCCCAGACAGTTTGATGCATATACAGCACTGACTAACTATACTTCTATCCTCCCCGGACAGTTTGATGCATATACAGCACTGACGCACTACACTCTCCCTCCCCGGACAGTTTGATGCATATACAGCACTGATTAACTACACTTCTATCCTCCCCGGACAGTTTGATGCATATACAGCTCTGACTCAATACACTCTCCCCTCCCCAGACAGTTTGATGCATATACAGCACTGACTAACTACAGATCTGTCCTCCCCGGACAGTTTGATGCATATACAGCACTGAATCACTACACTTCAATCCTCCCCGGACAGTATGATGCATATACAGCACTGAATCACTACACTCTCCACTCCCCGGACAGTTTGATGCATATACAGCACTGAATCACTACACTTCAATCCTCCCCGGACAGTTTTATGCATATACAGCACTGAATCACTACACTTCAATTCTCCCCGGACAGCTTGATGCATATACAGCACTGACTCACTACACGTCTCCCTCCCCGGACAGTTTGATGCATATACAGCACTGACTAACTACACTTCAATCCTCCCCGGACAGTTTGATGCATATACAGCACTGATTCACTACACTCTCACCTCCCTGGACAGTTTGATGCATATACAGCACTGAATCAATACACTTCTATCCTCCCCGGACAGTTTGATGCATATACAGCACTGACTAACTACACTTCTATCCTCCCCGGACAGTTTGATGCATATACAGCACTGACTCACTACATGTCTCCCTCCCCGAACAGTTAGATGCATATACAGCACTGACTAACTACACTTCTATCCTCCCCGGACAGTTTGATGCATATACAGCACTGATTCAATACACTCTCCCCTCCCCGGACAGTTTGGTGCATATACAGCACTGACTCACTACACTCTCCCCTCCCCGGACAGTTTGATGCATATACAGCACTGACTCAATACACTCTCCCCTCCCCGGACAGTTTGATGCATATACAGCACTGAATCAATAAACTTCTATCCTCCCCAGACAGTTTGATGCATATACAGCACTGACTAACTATACTTCTATTCTCCCCGGACAGTTTGATGCATATACAGCACTGACTCACTACACGTCTCCCTCCCCGGACAGTTTGATGCATATACAGCACTGATTAACTACACTTCTATCCTCCCCGGACAGTTTGATGCATATACAGCACTGACTCACTACACCTCTCCCTCCCCGGACAGTTAGATGCATATACAGCACTGACTAACTACACTTCTATCCTCCCCGGACAGTTTGATGCATATACAGCACTGACTCAATACACTCTCCCCTCCCCGGACAGTTTGGTGCATATACAGCACTGAATCAATACACCTCTATCCTCCCCGGACAGTTTGATGCATATACAGCACTGACTAACACACTTCTATCCTCCCCGGACAGTTTGATGCATATACAGCACTGACTCACTACACGTCTCCCTCCCCGGACAGTTTGATGCATATACAGCACTGACTAACTACACTTCTATCCTCCCCGGACAGTTTGATGCATATACAGCACTGACTCAATACACTCTCCCCTCCCCGGACAGGTTGGTGCATATACAGCACTGACTCACTACACTCTCCCCTCCCGGACAGTTTGATGCATATACAGCACTGACTCAATACACTCTCCCCTCCCCGGACAGTTTGATGCATATACAGCACTGACTCAATACACTCTCCCCTCCCCGGACAGTTTGATGCATATACAGCACTGAATCAATACACTTCTATCCTCCCCGGACAGTTTGATGCATATACAGCACTGACTAACTACACTTCTATCCTCCCCGGACAGTTTGATGCATATACAGCACTGACTCACTACACTCTCCCTCCCCGGACAGTTTGATGCATATACAGCACTGACTCACTACACGTCTCCCTCCCCGGACAGTTTGATGCATATACAGCACTGAATAACTACACTTCTATCCTCCCCGGACAGTTTGATGCATATACAGCACTGACTCAATACACTCTCCCCTCCCCGGACAGCTTGATGCATATACAGCACTGACTAACTACAGATCTATCCTCCCCGGACAGTTTGATGCATATACAGCACTGAATCACTACACTTCAATCCTCCCCGGACAGTTTGATGCATATACAGCACTGAATCACTACACTCTCCACTCCCCGGACAGTTTGATGCATATACAGCACTGAATCACTACACTTCAATCCTCCCCGGACAGTTTGATGCATATACAGCACTGAATCACTACACTCTCCACTCCCCGGACAGTTTGATGCATATACAGCACTGAATTACTACACTTCAATTCTCCCCGGACAGCTTGATGCATATACAGCACTGACTAACTACACTTCAATCCTCCCCGGACAGTTTGATGCATATACAGCACTGACTCACTACACTCTCCCCTCCCTGGACAGTTTGATGCATATACATCACTGAATCAATA
>CM026404.1:29037506-29073865 GCA_014843695.1 Archivesica marissinica | reverse complement strand
CGGACATTGTGATGTATAGCTACCACCTACTCACTACACGTATCCCCTCCCCGGACAGTGTGATGTATAGCTACCACCTACTCACTACACGTATCCCTTCCCCGGATAGTGTGATGTATAGCTACCACCTACTCACTACACGTATCCCCTCCCCGGACAGTGTGATGTATAGTTACCACCTACTCACTACACGTCTCCCCTCCCCGGACAGTGTGATGTATAGCTACCACCTACTCACTACACGTTCCCCTCCCCGGATAGTGTGATGTATAGCTACCACCTACTCACTACACGTATCCCCTCCCCGGACAGTGTGATGTATAGCTACCACCTACTCACTACACGTCTCCCCTCCCCGGACAGTGTGATGTATAGCTACCACATACTCACTACACATCTCCCCTCCCCGGACAGTGTGATGTATAGCTACCACCTACTCACTACACGTATCCCCTCCCAGGAGAGTATGATGCATAGCTACCACCTACTCACTACACGTCTCCCTCCCCGGACAGTGTGATGTATAGCTAAAACCTACTCACTACACGTCGCCCCTCCCCGGACAGTGTGATGTATAGCTACCACCTACTCACTGCACGTCTCCCCTCCCCGGACAGTGGGATGTATAGCTACCACCTACTCACTACACGTATCCCCTGCCCGGACAGTATGATGCATAGCTACCACCTACTCACTACACGTCTCCATTCCCGGACAGTGTGATGTATAGCTACCACCTACTTACTACACGCCTCCCTCCCCGGACAATGTGATGTATAGCTACCACCTACTCACTACACGTATCCCCTCCCCGGACAGTGTGATGTATAGCAACCACCTACTCACTACACGTATCCCCTACCCGGACAGTATGTTGTATAGCAACCACCTACTCACTACACGTCTCACCTACCCGGACAGTGTGATGAATAGCTACCACATACTCACTACACGTCTCCCCTCCCATGACAGTGTGATGTATAGCTAACACCTACTCACTACATGTCTCCCCTCCCCGGACAGTGTGATGTATAGCTAACACATACTCACTATATATCTCCCCTCCCCGGACAGTGTGATGTATAGCTAACACCTACTCACTACACGTATCCCCTTCCCGGACAGTGTGATGTATAGCTACCACCTACTCACTACACGTCTCCCTCCCCGGACAATGTGATGTATAGCTCCCATCTACTCACTACACGTATCCCCTCCCCGGACAATGTAATGCATAGCTACCGCCTACTCACTACACGTACCCCCTCCCCGGAGAGTGTGATGCATAGCTACCACCTACTCACTACACGTATCACCTCCCCGGACAGTGTGATTTATAGCTAAAACCTACTCACTACACGTCACCCCTCCACGAACAGTGTGATGTATATCTACCACCTACTCACTACACGTCTCCTCTCCCCGGACAGTGTGATGTATAGCTACAACCTACTCACTACACGTCTGCCCTCCCCGGACAGGGTGATGTATAGCTACCACCTACTCACTACACGTCTCCCCTCCCCGGACAGTGTGATGAATAGCTACAACCTACACACTACACGTCTCCCCTCCCCGGACAGTGTGATGTATAGCTACCACCTACTCACTACACGTCTACCCTCCCCGGACAGTGTGATGTATAGCTACCACATACTCAATACACGTATCCCCTCCCCGGACAGTGTGGTGTATAGCTACCACATACTCACTACACGTATCCCCTTCCCGGACAGTGTGATGTATAGCTACCACATACTCACTACACGTATCCCCTCCCATAACAGTGTGATGTATAGCTACCACATACTCACTACACGTATCCCCTCCACGGACAGTGTGATGTATAGCTACCACATACTCACTACAGGTCTCCCCTCCCCGGACAGTGTGA
This sequence comes from Archivesica marissinica, assembly GCA_014843695.1. Classification (NCBI taxonomy): domain Eukaryota; kingdom Metazoa; phylum Mollusca; class Bivalvia; order Venerida; family Vesicomyidae; genus Archivesica; species Archivesica marissinica. Next base: position 29,071,971 of record CM026404.1, on the reverse strand, counting down.
TGTATAGCTACCACCTACTCATTACACGTATCCCCTCCCAGGAGAGTATGATGCATAGCTACCACCCACTCACTACACGTCTCCCTCCCCGGACAGTGTGATGTATAGCTACCACCTACTAACTACACGTCTCCCCTCCCAGGACAGTGGGATGTATAGCTAACACCTACTCACTACATTTCTCCCCTCCCCGGACAGTGTGATGTATAGCTAACACCTACTCACTACATTTCTCCCCTCCCCGGACAGTGTGATGTATAGCTACCAACTACTCACTACACGTCTCCCCTCCCCGGACAGTGTGATGTATAGCTACCACCTACTCACTACACGTATCCCCTCCCCGGACAGTGTGATGTATAGCTACCACCTACTCACTACACGTATCCCCTCCCCGGACAGTGTGATGTATAGCTACCACCTACTCACTACACGTATCCCCTCCCCGGACAGTGTGATGTATAGCTACCACCTACTCACTACACGTCTCCCCTCCCCGGACAGTGTGATGTATAGCTACAACCTACTCACTACACGTCGTCCCTCCCCGGACAGTGTGATGTATAGCTACCACCTACTCACTACACGTATCCCCTCCCCGGACAGTGTGATGTATAGCTACAACCTACTCACTACACGTCTCCCCTCCCCGGACAGTGTGATGTATAGCTACAACCTACTCACTACACGTATCCCTCCCCGGATAGTGTGATGTATAGCTACCACCTACTCACTACACGTATCCCTCCCCGGACAGTGTGATGTATAGCTACCAGCTACTCACTACACGTATCCCCTGCCCGGACAGTGTGATGTATAGCTACAACCTACTCACTACATGTATCCCTCCCCGGACAGTGTGATGTATAGCTACCACCTACTCACTACATGTATCCCTCCCCGGACAGTGTGATGTATAGCTACCAGCTACTCTCTACACGTATCCCCTGCCCGGACAGTGTGATGTATAGCTACCACCTACTCACTACATGTATCCCTCCCCGGACAGTGTGATGTATAGCTACCAGCTAATCACTACACATATCCCCTCCCCGGACAGTGTGAGGTATATCTACCAGCTACTCACTACACGTATCCCTTCCCGGACAGTGTGATGTATAGCTACCACCTACTCACTACACGTATCCCTTCCCGGACAGTGTGATGTATAGCTACCACCTACTCACTACAGGTCTCCCCTCCCCGGACAGTGTGATGTATAGCTACCACCTACTCACTACACGTCGCCCCTCCCCGGACAGTGTGATGTATAGCTACCACCTACTCACTACACGTCGCCCCTCCCCGGACAGTATGATGTATAGCTACCACCTACTAACTACACGTCTCCCCTCCCCGGACTGTTTGGTGTATAGCTACCACATACTCACTACACGTATCCCCTCCTCGGAGAGTGGGATGTATAGATACCACCTATTCACTACACGTATCCCCTCCCATGACAGTGTGATGTATAGCTACCACATACTCACTACACGTATCCCATCCCCGGACAGTGTGGTTTATAGCAACCACCTACTCACTACACGTCTCCCCTCCGCGGACAGTGTGATGTATAGCTACCACCTACTCACTACACGTCTCCCCTCCAAGGACAGTGTGATGTATAGCTACCACATACTCACTACACGTCTCCCCTCCCCGGACAGTGTGATGTATAGCTACCACATACTCACTACACGTATCCCCTCCCCGGACAGTGTGATGTATAGCTACCACATACTCACTACACGTATCCCCTCCCCGGACAGTGTGATGTATAGCTACCACATACTCACTACACGTATCCCCTCCCCGGTCAGTGTGGTGTATAGCAACACCTCTATCACTACACGTCTCCCCTCCCCGGACAGTGTGATGTATAGCTACCACCTACTCACTACACGTCTCCCCTCCCCGGACAGTGTGATGTATAGCTACCACCTACTCACTACACGTCTCCCCTCCCCGGACAGTGTGATGTATAGCTACCACCTACTCACTACACGTCTCCCCTCCCCGGACAGTGTGATGTATAGCTACCACCTACTCACTACACGTCTCCCCTCCCCGGACAGTGTGATGTATAGCTACCACCTACTCACTACACGTCTCCCCTCCCCGGACAGTGTGATGTATAGCTACCACCTACTCACTACACGTCTCCCCTCCCCGGACAGTGTGATGTATAGCTACCACCTACTCACTACACGTATCCCCTCCCCGGACAGTGTGATGTATAGCTACCACCTACTCACTACACGTATCCCCTCCCCGGACAGTGTGATGTATAGCTACCACCTACTCACTACACGTCTCCCTCCCCGGACAGTGTGGTGTATAGCTACCACCTACTCACTACACGTCTCCCCTCCCGGACAGTGTGATGTATAGCTAACCTACTCACTACACGTCTCCCCTCCCCGGACAGTGTGATGTATAGCTACCACCTACTCACTACACGTCTCCCCTCCCCGAACAGTGTGATGTATAGCTACCACCTACTCACTACACGTCTCCTCTCCCCGGACAGTGTGATGTATAGCTACCACCTACTCACTACACGTCTCCCCTCCGGACAGTGTGATGTATAGCTACCACCTACTCACTACACGTCTCCCCTCCCCGGACAGTGTGATGTAATAGCTACAACCTACTCACTACACGTCTCCCCTCCCCGGACAGTGTGATGTATAGCTACAACTATACTCACTACACGTCTACCCTCCCCGGACAGTGTGATGTATAGCTACCACATACTCACTACACGTATCCCCTCCCCGGACAGTGTGATGTATATCTACCACATACTCACTACACGTATCCCCTCCCCGGACAGTGTGATGTATAGCTACCACATACTCACTACATGTCTCCCCTCCCCGGACAGTGTGATGTATAGCTACCACCTACTCACTAAATGTCTCCCCTTCCCGGACAGTGTGATGTATAACTACCACTTACTCACTACACGTATCCCCTCCCATGACAGTGTGATGTATAGCTACCACATACTCACTACACATCTCCCCTCCCCGGACAGTGTGATGTATAGCTACCACCTACTCACTACACGTATCCCCTCCCAGGAGAGTATGATGCATAGCTACCACCTACTCACTACACATCTCCCTCCACGGACAGTGTGATATATAGCTACCACCTACTCACTACACGTCTCCCCTCCCCGGACAGTGTGATGTATAGCTACCACATACTCACTACACGTCTCCCCTCCCCGCACAGTAGGATGTATAGCTACCACCTACTCACTACACGTATCCCCTGCCCGGACAGTGTGATGTATAGCTAACACCTACTCACTACACGTCTCCATTCCCGGATAGTGTGATGTATAGCTACCACCAACTCACTACACGTATCTCCTCCCCGGACAGTGTGATGTATAGCAACCACCTACTCACTACACGACTCACCTACCCGGACAGTGTGATGTATAGCTACCACATACACACTACACGTCTCCCCTCCCATGACAGTGTGATGTATAGCTAACCCCTACTCACTACATGTCTCCCCTCCCCGGACAGTGTGATATATAGCTAACACCTACTCACTACATATCTCCCCTCCCCGGACAGTGTGATGTATAGCTAACACCTACTCACTACACGTATCCCCTGCCCGGACATTGTGATGTATAGCTACCACCTACTCACTACACGTCTCCCTTCCCGGACGGTGTGATGCATAGCTACCGCCTACTCACTACACGTACCCCCTCCCCGGAGAGTGTGATGCATAGCTACGACCTACTCACTACACGTCTCCTCTCCCCGGACAGTGTGATGTTTAGCTACAACCTACTCACTACACGTCTCCCCTCCCCGGACAGTGTGATGTATAGCTACCACCTACTCACTACACGTCTCCCCCCCACGGACAGTGTGATGAATAGCTACAACCTACTCACTACACGTCTCCCCTCCCCGGACAGTGTGATGTATAGCTACAACCTACTCACTACACGTCTACCCTCCCCGGACAGTGTGATGTATAGCTACCACATACTCACTACACGTATCCCCTCCCCGGACAGTGTGATGTATAGCTACCACATACTCACTACACGTATCCCCTCCCCGGACAGTGTGATGTATAGCTACCACATACTCACTACACGTCTCCCCTCCCCGGACAGTGTGATGTATAGCTACAACCTACTCACTACACGTCTCCCCTCTCCGGACAGTGTGATGTATAGCTACCACCTACTCACTACACGTCTCCCCTCCCCGGACAGTGTGATGTATAGCTACAACCTACTCACTACACGTCTCCCCTCCCCGGACAGTGTGATGTATAGCTACCACCTACTCACTACACGTATCCCCTCCCCGGACAGTGTGATGTATAGCTACCACATACTCACTACACGTATCCCCTCCCCGGACAGTGTGATGTATAGCTACCACCTACTCACTACACGTCTCCCCTCCCCGGACAGTGTGATGTATAGCTACCACCTACTCACTACACGTCTCCCCTCCCCGGACAGTGTGATGTATAGCTACAACCTACTCACTACCGTCTCCCCTCCCCGGACAGTGTGATGTATAGCTACCACTAATTCACTACACGTCTCCCCTCCCGGACAGTGTGATGTATAGCTACCACTACTCACTACACGTATCCCCTCCCCGGACAGTGTGATGTATAGCTACCACATACTCACTACACGTCTCCCCTCCCCGGACAGTGTGATGTATAGCTACCACCTACTCACTACACGTCTCCCCTCCCCGGACAGTGTGATGAATAGCTACAACTTACTCACAACACGTCTCCCCTCCCCGGACAGTGTGATGTATAGCTACCACCTACTCACTACATGTCTCCCCTTCCCGGACAGTGTGATGTATAACTACCACTTACTCACTACACGTATCCCCTCCCATGACAGTGTGATGTATAGCTACCACATACTCACTACACGTATACCCTCCCCGGACAGTGTGGTGTATAGCAACCACCTACTCACTACACGTCTCCCCTCCCCAGACAGTGTGATGTATAGCTACCACATACTCACTACACATCTCCCCTCCCCGGACAGTGTGATGTATAGCTACCACCTACTCACTACACGTATCCCCTCCCAGGAGAGTATGATGCATAGCTACCACCTACTCACTACACGTCTCCCTCCCCGGACAGTGTGATGTATAGCTAAAACCTACTCACTACACGTCGCCCCTCCCCGGACAGTGTGATGTATAGCTACCACCTACTCACTGCACGTCTCCCCTCCCCGGACAGTGGGATGTATAGCTACCACCTACTCACTACACGTATCCCCTGCCCGGACAGTATGATGTATAGCTACCACCTACTCACTACACGTCTCCATTCCCGGACAGTGTGATGTATAGCTACCACCTACTTACTACACGCCTCCCTCCCCGGACAATGTGATGTATAGCTACCACCTACTCACTACACGTATCCCCTCCCCGGACAGTGTGATGTATAGCAACCACCTACTCACTACACGTATCCCCTCCCCGGACAGTGTGATGTATAGCTACCACATACTCACTACACGTCTCCCCTCCCCGGACAGTGTGATGTATAGCTACCACCTACTCACTACACGTATCCCCTCCCAGGACAGTGTGATGTATAGCTACCACCTACTCACTACACGTCTCCCTCCCCGGACAGTGTGATGTATAGCTACCACCTACTCACTACACGTCTCCCCTCCCCGGACAGTGTGATGTATAGCTACCACCTACTCACTACATGTCTCCCCTCCCCGGACAGTGGGATGTATAGCTACCACCTACTCACTACACGTCTCCCTCCCCGGACAGTGTGATGTATAGCTAACACCTACTCACTACATGTCTCCCCTCCCCGGACAGTGTGATGTATAGCTACCACCTACTCACTACACGTCTCCCCTCCCCGGACAGTGTGATGTATAGCCACCACCTACTCACTACACGTCTCCCCTCCCCGGACAATGTGATGTATGGCTACCCCTACTCACTACAGTATCCCCTCCCCGGACAGTGTGATGTATAGCTACCACCTACTCACTACACGTCTCCCCTCCCCGGACAGTGTGATGTATAGCTACCACCTACTCACTACACGTATCCCCTCCCCGGACAGTGTGATGTATAGCTACCACCTACTCACTACACGTCTCCCCTCCCCGGATAGTGTGATGTATAGCTACAACCGACTCACTACACGTCGCCCCTCCCCGGACAGTGTGATGTATAGCTACCACATACTCACTACACGTCTCCCCTCCTCGGACAGTGTGATGTATAGCTACCACCTACTCACTACACGAATCGCCTCCCCGGACAGTGTGATGTATAGCTACAACCTAATCACTACACGTCCCCCCCCGGACAGTGTGATGTATAGCTACAACCTAATCACTACACGTATCCCTCCCCGGATAGTGTGATGTATAGCTACCACCTACTCACTACATGTATCCCTCCCCGGACAGTGTGATGTATAGCTACCAGCTACTCACTACACGTATCCCCTGCCCTGACAGTGTGATGTATAGCTACAACCTACTCACTACATGTATCCCTCCCCGGACAGTGTGATGTATAGCTACCACCTACTCACTACATGTATCCCTCCCCGGACAGTGTGATGTATAGCTACCAGCTACTCTCTACACGTATCCCCTGCCCGGACAGTGTGATGTATAGCTACCACCTACTCACTACATGTATCCCTCCCCGGACAGTGTGATGTATAGCTACCAGCTAATCACTACACATATCCCCTCCCCGGACAGTGTGAGGTATATCTACCAGCTACTCACTACACGTATCCCTTCCCGGACAGTGTGATGTATAGCTACCATCTACTCACTACACGTATCCCTTCCCGGACAGTGTGATGTATAGCTACCACATACTCACTACAGGTCTCCCCTCCCCGGACAGTGTGATGTATAGCTACCACATACTCACTACACGTCGCCCCTCCCCGGACATTGTGATGTATAGCTACCACCTACTCACTACACGTCGCCCCTCCCCGGACAGTGTGATGTATATCTATCACCTATTCACTACACGTATCCCCTCCCCGGACAGTGTGATGTATAGCTACCACCTACTCACTACATTTCTCCCCTCCCCAGACAGTGTTATGTATAGCTACTACATACTCACTACACGAATCCCCTCCCCGGACAGTCTGATGTATAGCTACAACCTACTCACTACATGGCTCCCCTCCCCGGACAGTGTGTTGCATACCGACAGCCTACTCACTACACGTATCCCCTCCCAGGACAGTGTGATGTATAGCTACCACCTACTCACTACACGTCGCCCCTCCCCGGACAGTGTGATGTATATCTACCACCTATTCACTACACGTATCCCCTACACGGACAGTGTGATGTATAGCTACAACCTACTCACTACACGTCGCCCATACACGGACAGTGTGGTTTATAGCTGCCACATACTCACTACACGTATCCCCTCCCCGGACAGTGGAATGTATAGCTATCATCTAATCACTACACGTCGCCCCTCCACGGACAGTGTGATGTATAGCTACCACCTACTCACTACACGTATCCCCTTCCCGGACAGTGGAATGTATAGCTACCACCTACTCACTACACGTATCCCCTCCCCGGACAGTGGAATGTATAGCTTCCACCTACTCACTACACGTATCCCCTTCCCGGACAGTGTGATGTATAGCTACCACCTAATCTCTACACGAATCCCCTCACCGGACAGTGTAATGTATAGCTACCACCTACTCATTACACGTATCCCCTTCCCGGATAGTGGAATGTATAGCTACCACCTACTCACTACACGTATCCCCTCCCCGGAAAGTGGAATGTATAGCTACCACCTAATCTCTACACGAATCCCCTCCCCGGACAGTGTAATGTATAGCTACCACCTACTCATTACACGTATCCCCTCCCCGGACAGTGTGATGTATATCTACCACCTACTCACTACACGTCTTCCCTCCCCGGACAGTGTGATGTATAGCTACCACATACTCACTACACGTCTCCCCTCCTCGGACAGTGTGCTGTATAGCTACCACCTACTCACTACACGTATCCCCTACACGGACAGTGTGATGTATAGCTACAACCTACTCACTACACGTCGCCCATACACGGACAGTGTGGTTTATAGCTGCCACATACTCACTACACGTATCCCCTCCCCGGACAGTGGAATGTATAGCTATCATCTAATCACTACACGTCGCCCCTCCACGGACAGTGTGATGTATAGCTACCACCTACTCACTACATGTATCCCCTTCCCGGACAGTGGAATGTATAGCTACCACCTACTCACTACACGTATCCCCTCCCCGGACAGTGGAATATATAGCTACCACCTACTCACTACACGTATCCCCTTCCCGGACAGTGTGATGTATAGCTACCACCTAATCTCTACACGAATCCCCTCCCCGGACAGTGTAATGTATAGCTACCACCTACTCATTACACGTATCCCCTTCCCGGATAGTGGAATGTATAGCTACCACCTACTCACTACACGTATCCCCTCCCCGGAAAGTGGAATGTATAGCTACCACCTAATCTCTACACGAATCCCCTCCCCGGACAGTGTAATGTATAGCTACCACCTACTCATTACACGTATCCCCTCCCCGGACAGTGTGATGTATAGCTACCACCTACTCACTACACGTCTTCCCTCCCCGGACAGTGTGATGTATAGATACCACATACTCACTACACGTCTCCCCTCCTTGGACAGTGTGATGTATAGCTACCACCTACTCACTACACGTATCCCCTCCCAGAAGATTGTGATGTATAGCTACCACCTACTCACTACACGTCTCCCCTCCCCGGACAGTGTGATGTATAGATACAACATACTCACTACACATATCCTCTCCCCGGACATTGTGATGTATAGCTACCACCTACTCACTACACGTCTCCCCTCCCCGGAGAGTGGGATGTATAGCTACCACCTACTCACTACACGTCTCCCCTCCTAGGACAGTGTGATGCATAGCTACCACCTACTCACTACACGTCTCCCTTCCCGGACAGTGTGATTTTCAGCTACCACCTACTCACTACATGTCTCCCATCCCCGGACAGTGTGATGCATACCTACCGCATACTCACTACACGTATCCCCTCCCCGGACAGTGTGATGTATAGCTACCACCTACGCACTACACGTCTCCCCTTCCCGGACAGTGTGATGTATAGCTACCACCTACTCACTACACGTCTCCCCTCCCCGGACAGTGTGATGTATTGCTACCACCTACTCACTACACGTATTCCCTCCCCGGACAGTGTGATGTATTGCTACCACCTACTCACTACACGTATCCCCTTCCAGGAGATTGTGATGTATAGCTACCATCTACTTACTACACGTCTCCCCTACCTGGACAGTGTGATGTATAGCTACAACCTACTCACTACACATATCCTCTCCCCGGACAGTGTGATGTATAGCTACCACCTACTCACTACACGTATCCCCTCCCCGGACAGTGTGATGTATAGCTACCACCTACGCACTACACGTCTCCCCTTCCCGGACAGTGTGATGTATAGCTACCACCTACTCACTACACGTCTCCCCTCCCCGGACAGTGTGATGTATATCTACCACCTACTCACTACACGTATCCCCTCCCCGGAGAGTGGAATGTATAGCTACCACCTACTCACTACACGTATCCCCTTCCCGGACAGTGTGATGTATAGCTACCACCTACTCACTACACGTATCCCCTCCCCGGACACTGAGATGTATAGCTACCACCTACTCACTACACGTCTTCCCTCCCCGGACAGTGGGATGTATAGCTACCACCTACTCACTACACGTCTCCCCTCCTCGGACAGTGTGATGCATAGCTACCACCTACTCACTAAACGTCTCCCTTCCCGGACAGTGTGATGTATAGCTACCACCTACTCACTCATATACAGCACTGAATCAATACACATCTATCCTCCCCGGACATTTGATGCATATACAGCACTGACTCACTACACTCTCCCCTCCCCGGACAGTTTGATGCATATACAGCACTGAATCAATACACTTCTATCCTACCCGGACACTTTGATGCATATACAGCACTGAATCACTACACTCTCCGCTCCCCGGACTTTTTGATGCATATACAGCACTGAATCAATACACTTCTATCCTACCCGGACACTTTGATGCATATACAGCACTGACTAACTACACTTCTATCCTCCCCGGACAGTTTGATGCATATACAGCACTGACTCAATACACTCTCCCCTCCCCGGACAGTTAGATGCATATACATCACTGAATCACTACACTTCTATCCTCCCCGGACAGTTTGATGCATATACAGCACTGAATCACTACACTCTCCCCTCCACGGACAGTTTGATGCATATACAGCACTGAATCAATACACTTCTATCCTACCCGGACAGCTTGATGCATATACAGCACTGACTAACTACACGTCTCCCTCCCCGGACAGCTTGATGCATATACAGCACTGACTAACTACACGTCTCCCTCCCCGGACAGTTTGATGCATATACAGCACTGACTAACTAAAGGTCTCCCTCCCCGGACAGTTTGATGCATATACAGCACTGAATCAATACACTCTCCCTCCCCGGACAGTTTGATGCATATACAGCACTGATCAATACACTCATCTACTCATTCTCCCTCCCCGGACAGTTTGATGCATATACAGCACTGAATCACTACACTCTCCCCTCCCCGGACAGTTTGATGCATATACAGCACTGAATCAATACACTTCAATTCTCCCCGGACAGTTTGATGCATATACAGCACTGAATCACTACACTCTCCCCTCCCCGGACAGTTTGATGCATATACAGCACTGACTCACTACACTCTCCCCTCCCCGGACAGTTTGATGCATATACAGCACTGAATCAATACACTCTCCCATCCCCGGACAGTTTGATGCATATACAGCACTGACTAACTACACTTCTATCCTCCCCGGACAGTTTGATGCATATACAGCACTGACTCAATACACTCTATCCTCCCCGGACAGTTTGATGCATATACAGCACTGACTCAATACACTCTCCCCTCCCCGGACAGTTTGGTGCATATACAGCACTGAATCAATACACTTCTATCCTCCCCGGACAGTTTGATGCATATACAGCACTGAATCACTACACTCTCCCCTCCCCGGACAGTTTGATGCATATACAGCACTGACTCACTACACTCTCCCTTCCCCGGACAGTTTGATGCATATACAGCACTGAATCAATACACTTCTATCCTCCCCGGACAGTTTGATGCATATACAGCACTGAATCACTACACTTCAATCCTCCCCGGACAGCTTGATGCATATACAGCACTGACTAACTACACGTCTCCCTCCCCGGACAGTTTGATGCATATACAGCACTGACTAACTACAGTTCTATCCTCCCCGGACAGTTTGATGCATATACAGCACTGAATCACTACACTTCAATCCTCCCCGGACAGTTTGATGCATATACAGCACTGAATCACTACACTCTCCACTCCCCGGACAGCTTGATGCATATACAGCACTGACTAACTACACGTCTCCCTCCCCGGACAGTTTGATGCATATACAGCACTGAATCACTACACTTCAATTCTCCCCGGACAGCTTGATGCATATACAGCACTGACTCACTACACGTCTCCCTCCCCGGACAGTTTGATGCATATACAGCACTGACTAACTACACTTCAATCCTCCCCGGACAGTTTGATGCATATACAGCACTGACTCACTACACTCTCCCCTCCCCGGACAGTTTGATGCATATACAGCACTGACTCAATACACTTCTATCCTCCCCGGACAGTTTGATGCATATACAGCACTGACTAACTACACTTCTATCCTCCCGGACAGTTTGATGCATATACAGCACTGACTCACTACACGTCTCCCTCCCCGGACAGTTTGATGCATATACAGCACTGACTAACTACACTTCTATCCTCCCCGGACAGTTTGATGCATATACAGCACTGACTCAATACACTCTCCCCTCCCCGGACAGTTTGATGCATATACAGCACTGACTCACTACACTCTCCCCTCCCCGGACAGTTTGATGCATATACAGCACTGACTCAATACACTCTCCCCTCCCCGGACAGTTTGATGCATATACAGCACTGAATCAATACACTTCTATCCTCCCCGGACAGTTTGATGCATATACAGCACTGACTAACTACACTTCTATCCTCCCCGGACAGTTTGATGCATATACAGCACTGACTCACTACACGTCTCCCTCCCCGGACAGTTTGATGCATATACAGCACTGACTAACTACACTTCTATCCTCCCCGGACAGTTTGATGCATATACAGCACTGACTCAATACACTCTCCCCTCCCCGGACAGTTTGATGCATATACAGCACTGACTCACTACACTCTCCCCTCCCCGGACAGTTTGATGCATATACAGCACTGACTCACTACACTCTCCTCCCCGGACAGTTTGATGCATATACAGCACTGAATCATACACTCTATCCTCCCCGGACAGTTTGATGCATATACAGCACTGACTCACTACACTCTCCCCTCCCCGGACAGTTTGATGCATATACAGCACTGACTCACTACACTCTCCCCTCCCCGGACAGTTTGATGCATATACAGCACTGAATCACTACACTTCTATCCTCCCCGGACAGTTTGATGCATATACAGCACTGACTCACTACACTCTCCCTCCCCGGACAGTTTGATGCATAACATGATACTACACTCTCCCCCCGGACAGTTTGATGCATATACAGCACTGACTCACTACACTTCTATCCTCCCCGGACAGTTTGATGCATATACAGCACTGACTCACTACACTCTCCTCCCCGGACAGTTTGATGCATATACAGCACTGACTAACTACACTTCTATCCTCCCCGGACAGTTTGATGCATATACAGCACTGAATCACTACACTTCAATCCTCCCCGGACAGTTTGATGCATATACAGCACTGACTAACTACACTTCTATCCTCCCCGGACAGTTTGATGCATATACAGCACTGAATCACTACACTTCAATCCTCCCCGGACAGTTTGATGCATATACAGCACTGAATCACTACACTCTCCACTCCCCGGACAGTTTGATGCATATACAGCACTGACTAACTACACGTCTCCCTCCCCGGACAGTTTGATGCATATACAGCACTGAATCACTACACTTCAATTCTCCCCGGACAGTTTGATGCATATACAGCACTGACTCACTACACGTCTCCCTCCCCGGACAGTTTGATGCATATACAGCACTGACTAACTACACTTCTATCCTCCCCGGACAGTTTGATGCATATACAGCACTGAATCACTACACTTCAATCCTCCCCGGACAGTTTGATGCATATACAGCACTGAATCACTACACTCTCCACTCCCCGGACAGCTTGATGCATATACAGCACTGACTAACTACACGTCTCCCTCCCCGGACAGTTTGATGCATATACAGCACTGAATCACTACACTTCAATTCTCCCCGGACAGCTTGATGCATATACAGCACTGACTCACTACACGTCTCCCTCCCCGGACAGTTTGATGCATATACAGCACTGACTAACTACACTTCAATCCTCCCCGGACAGTTTGATGCATATACAGCACTGACTCACTACACTCTCCCCTCCCCGGACAGTTTGATGCATATACAGCACTGACTAACTACACTTCTATCCTCCCCGGACAGTTTGATGCATATACAGCACTGACTCAATACACTCTCCCCTCCCCGGACAGTTTGATGCATATACAGCACTGACTCACTACACTTCTATCCTCCCCGGACAGTTTGATGCATATACAGCACTGACTCACTACACTTCAATCCTCCCCGGACAGTTTGATGCATATACAGCACTGAATCACTACACTCTCCACTCCCCGGACAGTTTGATGCATATACAGCACTGAATCACTACACTTCAATCCTCCCCGGACAGTTTGATGCATATACAGCACTGAATCACTACACTCTACCCTCCCCGGACAGTTTGATGCATATACAGCACTGAATCACTACACTTCAATTCTCCCCGGACAGCTTGATGCATATACAGCACTGACTCACTACACGTCTCCCTCCCCGGACAGTTTGATGCATATACAGCACTGACTAACTACACTTCTATCCTCCCCGGACAGTTTGATGCATATACAGCACTGACTCAATACACTCTCCCCTCCCCGGACAGTTTGATGCATATACAGCACTGAATCACTACACTCTCCCCTCCCCGGACAGTTTGATGCATATACAGCACTGACTCAATACACTCTCTCCTCCCCGGACAGTTTGATGCATATACAGCACTGACTCACTACACTCTCCCCTCCCCGGACAGTTTGATGCATATACAGCACTGAAACTACACTTCTATCCTCCCCGGACAGTTTGATGCATATACAGCACTGACTCAATACACTCTCCCCTCCCCGGACAGTTTGATGCATATACAGCACTGAATCACTACACTCTCCACTCCCCGGACAGCTTGATGCATATACAGCACTGACTCACTACACGTCTCCCCTCCCGGACAGTTTGATGCATATACAGCACTGACTAACTACACTCTCCCCTCCCCGGACAGTTTGATGCATATACAGCACTGACTCAATACACTCTCCCCTCCCCGGACAGTTTGATGCATATACAGCACTGAATCAATACACTTCTATCCTCCCCGGACAGTTTGATGCATATACAGCACTGACTAACTACACTTCTATCCTCCCCGGACAGTTTGATGCATATACAGCACTGACTCACTACACGTCTCCCTCCCCGGACAGTTTGATGCATATACAGCACTGACTAACTACACTTCTATCCTCCCCGGACAGTTTGATGCATATACAGCACTGACTCAATACACTCTCCCCTCCCCGGACAGTTTGATGCATATACAGCACTGACTCACTACACTCTCCCCTCCCCGGACAGTTTGATGCATATACAGCACTGACTCAATACACTCTCCCCTCCCCGGACAGTTTGATGCATATACAGCACTGAATCAATACACTTCTATCCTCCCCGGACAGTTTGATGCATATACAGCACTGACTAACTACACTTCTATCCTCCCCGGACAGTTTGATGCATATACAGCACTGACTCACTACACTCTCCCTCCCCGGACAGTTTGATGCATATACAGCACTGAATCACTACACTCTCCACTCCCCGGACAGTTTGATGCATATACAGCACTGAATCACTACACTTCAATCCTCCCCGGACAGTTTGATGCATATACAGCACTGACTCACTACACTCTCCCCTCCCCGGACAGTTTGATGCATATACAGCACTGAATCACTACACTTCTATCCTCCCCGGACAGTTTGATGCATATACAGCACTGACTCACTACACTCCCCCTCCCCGGACAGTTTGATGCATATACAGCACTGACTCACTACACTCTCCCCTCCCCGGACAGTTTGATGCATATACAGCACTGATCAATACACTCTATCCTCCCCGGACAGTTTGATGCATATACAGCACTGACTAACTACACTTCTATCCTCCCCGGACAGTTTGATGCATATACAGCACTGACTCACTACACTCTCCCTCCCCGGACAGTTTGATGCATATACAGCACTGACTAACTACACTTCTATCCTCCCCGGACAGTTTGATGCATATACAGCACTGACTCAATACACTCTCCCCTCCCCGGACAGTTTGATGCATATACAGCACTGAATCACTACACTCTCCCCTCCCCGGACAGTTTGATGCATATACAGCACTGACTAACTACACTTCTATCCTCCCCGGACAGTTTGATGCATATACAGCACTGACTAACTACACTCTATCCTCCCCGGACAGTTTGATGCATATACAGCACTGAATCACTACACTTCAATCCTCCCCGGACAGTTTGATGCATATACAGCACTGAATCACTACACTCTCCACTCCCCGGACAGTTTGATGCATATACAGCACTGAATCACTACACTTCATCCTCCCCGGACAGTTTGATGCATATACAGCACTGAATCACTACACTCTCCACTCCCCGGACAGTTTGATGCATATACAGCACTGAATCACTACACTTCAATTCTACCCGGACAGCTTGATGCATATACAGGACTGACTAACTACACTTCTATCCTCCCCGGACAGTTTGATGCATATACAGCACTGACTCAATACACTCTCCCCTCCCCGGACAGTTTGGTGCATATACAGCACTGCATCACTACACTCTCCCCTCCCCGGACAGTTTGATGCATATACAGCACGGAATCACTACACTCTCCACTCCCCGGACAGCTTGATGCATATACAGCACTGACTAACTACACGTCTCCCTCCCCGGACAGTTTGATGCATATACAGCACTGAATCACTACACTTCAATTCTCCCCGGACAGCTTGATGCATATACAGCACTGACTCACTACACACGTCTCCCTCCCTGGACAGTTTGATGCATATACAGCACTGACTAACTACACTTCAATCCTCCCCGGACAGTTTGATGCATATACAGCACTGACTAACTACACTTCTATCCTCCCCGGACAGTTTGATGCATTTACAGCACTGACTCAATACACTCTCCCCTCCACGGACAGTTTGATGCATATACAGCACTGACTCAATACACTCTCCCCTCCACGGACAGTTTGATGCATATACAGCACTGACTAACTACAGATCTATCCTCCCCGGACAGTTTGATGCATATACAGCACTGAATCACTACACTTCAATTCTCCCCGGACAGCTTGATGCATATACAGCACTGACTCACTACACGTCTCCCTCCCCGGACAGTTTGATGCATATACAGCACTGACTAACTACACTTCAATCCTCCCCGGACAGTTTGATGCATATACAGCACTGACTCACTACACTCTCCCCTCCCCGGACAGTTTGATGCATATACAGCACTGAATCAATACACGTCTATCCTCCCCGGACAGTTTGATGCATATACAGCACTGACTAACTACACTTCTATCCTCCCCGGACAGTTTGATGCATATACAGCACTGACTCACTACATGTCTCCCTCTCCGGACAGTTAGATGCATATACAGCACTGACTAACTACACTTCTATCCTCCCCGGACAGTTTGATGCATATACAGCACTGACTCAATACACTCTCCCCTCCCCGGACAGTTTGGTGCATATACAGCACTGACTCACTACACTCTCCCCTCCCCGGACAGTTTGATGCATATACAGCACTGACTCACTACACTCTCCCCTCCCCGGACAGTTTGATGCATATACAGCACTGAATCAATACACTTCTATCCTCCCCGGACAGTTTGATGCATATACAGCACTGACTACTACACTTCTATCCTCCCCGGACAGTTTGATGCATATACAGCACTGACTCACTACACTCTCCCCTCCCCGGACAGTTTGATGCATATACAGCACTGACTAACTACACTTCTATCCTCCCCGGACAGTTTGATGCATATACAGCACTGACTCACTACACTCTCTCCTCCCCGGACAGTTTGATGCATATACAGCACTGACTCACTACACTCTCCCCTCCCCGGACAGTTTGATGCATATACAGCACTGACTAACTACACTTCTATCCTCCCCGGACAGTTTGATGCATATACAGCACTGACTCAATACACTCTCCCCTCCCCGGACAGTTTGATGCATATACAGCACTGAATCATACACTCTCCTCCCCGGACAGTTTGATGCATATACAGCACTGACTAACTACACTTCTATCCTCCCCGGACAGTTTGATGCATATACAGCACTGAATCACTACACTTCAATCCTCCCCGGACAGTTTGATGCATATACAGCACTGAATCACTACACTCTCCACTCCCCGGACAGTTTGATGCATATACAGCACTGACTAACTACACTCTCCCTCCCCGGACAGTTTGATGCATATACAGCACTGAATCACTACACTTCAATTCTCCCCGGACAGTTTGATGCATATACAGCACTGACTCACTACACTCTCCCCTCCCCGGACAGTTTGATGCATATACAGCACTGAATCACTACACTTCTATCCTCCCCGGACAGTTTGATGCATATACAGCACTGACTAACTACACTTCTATCCTCCCCGGACAGTTTGATGCATATACAGCACTGAATCACTACACTTCAATCCTCCCCGGACAGTTTGATGCATATACAGCACTGAATCACTACACTCTCCACTCCCCGGACAGCTTGATGCATATACAGCACTGACTAACTACACGTCTCCCTCCCCGGACAGTTTGATGCATATACAGCACTGAATCACTACACTTCAATTCTCCCCGGACAGCTTGATTCATATACAGCACTGACTCACTACACGTCTCCCTCCCCGGACAGTTTGATGCATATACAGCACTGACTAACTACACTTCAATCCTCCCCGGACAGTTTGATGCATATACAGCACTGACTCACTACACTCTCCCCTCCCCGGACAGTTTGATGCATATACAGCACTGACTCAATACACTCTCCCCTCCCCGGACAGTTTGATGCATATACAGCACTGAATCAATACACTTCTATCCTCCCCGGACAGTTTGATGCATATACAGCACTGACTAACTACACTTCTATCCTCCCGGACAGTTTGATGCATATACAGCACTGACTCACTACACGTCTCCCTCCCCGGACAGTTTGATGCATATACAGCACTGACTCACTACACTTCTATCCTCCCCGGACAGTTTGATGCATATACAGCACTGACTCAATACACTCTCCCCTCCCCGGACAGTTTGATGCATATACAGCACTGACTCACTACACTCTCTCCTCCCCGGACAGTTTGATGCATATACAGCACTGATCAATACACTCTCCCCCCCCCGACAGTTTGATGCATATACAGCACTGACTCACTACACTCTATCCTCCCCGGACAGTTTGATGCATATACAGCACTGACTCACTACACTTCCTCCTCCCCGGACAGTTTGATGCATATACAGCACTGACTCACTACACTCTCCCTCCCCGGACAGTTTGATGCATATACAGCACTGACTAACTACACTTCTATCCTCCCCGGACAGTTTGATGCATATACAGCACTGAATCACTACACTTCAATCCTCCCCGGACAGTTTGATGCATATACAGCACTGAATCACTACACTTCACTCCCCGGACAGTTTGATGCATATACAGCACTGATCACTACACTCTCCCTCCCCGGACAGTTTGATGCATATACAGCACTGACTAACTACACTTCAATCCTCCCCGGACAGTTTGATGCATATACAGCACTGACTCACTACACTCTCCCCTCCCCGGACAGTTTGATGCATATACAGCACTGAATCAATACACTTCTATCCTCCCCGGACAGTTTGATGCATATACAGCACTGACTAACTACACTTCTATCCTCCCCGGACAGTTTGATGCATATACAGCACTGACTCACTACACGTCTCCCTCCCCGGACAGTTTGATGCATATACAGCACTGACTAACTACACTTCTATCCTCCCCGGACAGTTTGATGCATATACAGCACTGAATCACTACACTCTCCCCTCCCCGGACAGTTTGATGCATATACAGCACTGAATCACTACACTTCTATCTCCCCGGACAGTTTGATGCATATACAGCACTGACTCAATACACTCTCCCCTCCCCGGACAGTTTGATGCATATACAGCACTGAATCACTACACTCTCCCCTCCCCGGACAGTTTGATGCATATACAGCACTGAATCACTACACTCTCCACTCCCCGGACAGCTTGATGCATATACAGCACTGACTAACTACACGTCTCCCTCCCCGGACAGTTTGATGCATATACAGCACTGAATCACTACACTTCAATTCTCCCCGGACAGCTTGATGCATATACAGCACTGACTCACTACACGTCTCCCTCCCCGGACAGTTTGATGCATATACAGCACTGACTAACTACACTTCAATCCTCCCCGGACAGTTTGATGCATATACAGCACTGACTCACTACACTCTCCCCTCCCCGGACAGTTTGATGCATATACAGCACTGACTCAATACACTCTCCCCTCCCCGGACAGTTTGATGCATATACAGCACTGAATCAATACATTTCTATCCTCCCCGGACAGTTTGATGCATATACAGCACTGACTAACTACACTTCTATCCTCCCTGGACAGTTTGATGCATATACAGCACTGACTCACTACACTTCTATCCTCCCCGGACAGTTTGATGCATATACAGCACTGACTCAATACACTCTCCCCTCCCCGGACAGTTTGGTGCATATACAGCACTGACTCACTACACTCTCCCCTCCCCGGACAGTTTGATGCATATACAGCACTGACTAACTACACTTCTATCCTCCCCGGACAGTTTGATGCATATACAGCACTGAATCACTACACTTCAATCCTCCCCGGACAGTTTGATGCATATACAGCACTGAATCACTACACTCTCCACTCCCCGGACAGTTTGATGCATATACAGCACTGATCACTACACTTCAATCCTCCCCGGACAGTTTGATGCATATACAGCACTGAATCACTACACTCTCCACTCCCCGGACAGTTTGATGCATATACAGCACTGAATCACTACACTTCAATTCTCCCCGGACAGCTTGATGCATATACAGCACTGACTCACTACACGTCTCCCTCCCCGGACAGTTTGATGCATATACAGCACTGACTAACTACACTTCAATCCTCCCCGGACAGTTTGATGCATATACAGCACTGACTCACTACACTCTCCCCTCCCCGGACAGTTTGATGCATATACAGCACTGACTCAATACACTTCTATCCTCCCCGGACAGTTTGATGCATATACAGCACTGACTAACTACACTTCTATCCTCCCGGACAGTTTGATGCATATACAGCACTGACTCACTACACGTCTCCCTCCCCGGACAGTTTGATGCATATACAGCACTGACTAACTACACTTCTATCCTCCCCGGACAGTTTGATGCATATACAGCACTGACTCAATACACTCTCCCCTCCCCGGACAGTTTGATGCATATACAGCACTGACTCACTACACTCTCCCCTCCCCGGACAGTTTGATGCATATACAGCACTGAATCAATACACTCTCCCCTCCCCGGACAGTTTGATGCATATACAGCATGATCATAACTCTCCCCGACAGTTGATGCATATACAGCACTGACTAACTACACTTCTATCCTCCCGGACAGTTTGATGCATATACAGCACTGACTCATACACTCTCCCTCCGGACAGTTTGATGCATATACAGCACTGACTAACTACACTTCTATCCTCCCCGGACAGTTTGATGCATATACAGCACTGACTCACTACACTCTCCCTCCCCGGACAGTTTGATGCATATACAGCACTGAATCACTACACTTCTATCCTCCCCGGACAGTTTGATGCATATACAGCACTGACTAACTACACTTCTATCCTCCCCGGACAGTTTGATGCATATACAGCACTGACTCACTACACGTCTCCCTCCCCGGACAGTTTGATGCATATACAGCACTGAATCACTACACTTCTCTCCTCCCCGGACAGTTTGATGCATATACAGCACTGAATCACTACACTCTCCCCTCCCCGGACAGTTTGATGCATATACATCACTGACTAACTACACATCTATCCTCCCCGGACAGTTTGATGCATATACAGCACTGACTCAATACACTCTCCCCTCCCCGGACAGTTTGATGCATATACAGCACTGAATCACTACACTCTCCACTCCCCGGACAGCTTGATGCATATACAGCACTGACTAACTACACGTCTCCCTCCCCGGACAGTTTGGTGCATATACAGCACTGAATCACTACACTTCAATTCTCCCCGGACAGTTTGATGCATATACAGCACTGAATCACTACACTTCTCTCCTCCCCGGACAGTTTGATGCATATACAGCACTGAATCACTACACTCTCCCCTACCCGGACAGTTTGATGCATATACATCACTGACTAACTACACTTCTATCCTCCCCGGACAGTTTGATGCATATACAGCACTGACTCAATACACTCTCCCCTCCCCGGACAGTTTGATGCATATACAGCACTGACTCACTACACTCTCCCTCCCCGGACAGTTTGATGCATATACAGCACTGACTAACTACACTTCTATCCTCCCCGGACAGTTTGATGCATATACAGCACTGACTCAATACACTCTCCCCTCCCCGGACAGTTTGATGCATATACAGCACTGACTAACTACAGATCTATCCTCCCCGGACAGTTTGATGCATATACAGCACTGAATCACTACACTTCAATCCTCCCCGGACAGTTTGATGCATATACAGCACTGAATCACTACACTCTCCACTCCCCGGACAGTTTGATGCATATACAGCACTGAATCACTACACTTCAATCCTCCCCGGACAGTTTGATGCATATACAGCACTGAATCACTACACTCTCCACTCCCCGGACAGTTTGATGCATATACAGCACTGAATCACTACACTTCAATTCTCCCCGGACAGCTTGATGCATATACAGCACTGACTCACTACACGTCTCCCTCCCCGGACAGTTTGATGCATATACAGCACTGACTAACTACACTTCAATCCTCCCCGGACAGTTTGATGCATATACAGCACTGACTCAATACACTCTCCCCTCCCCGGACAGTTTGATGCATATACAGCACTGAATCAATAAACTTCTATCCTCCCCAGACAGTTTGATGCATATACAGCACTGACTAACTATACTTCTATCCTTCCCGGACAGTTTGATGCATATACAGCACTGACTCAAGTAGTGTAGGGTGGCACTATGGGGGATGTCTATGGCACTATGGGGGAACCGAGGTGGGTGGCAGTATGGTGGATTTTTTTATGGCGCTATGGGGGATTTATACACATGCACATGTTTGACATGCCCCCATAGTGCCACCCCTAGTGACTACTAAAAATAACATAACACATAATAAATTTTCAATATAATATTTTTATTTTCCAATATTAACTAATTAACTAATAACTAAAACATTAGTAACATACATGTTATATTAATTTGAATACATGTTAATTTAAAGTTTTTTCACATTTACAACATTGGTTATAATTAACATAAACAGTGCCTAGTTCCTTCATCAATATACCATGTTTATATAATTTTCCATAATGTTTATCAAACCAAGTTTTAATAATAATATCATTTTTATACAAATATTCATTATTTGTATAGAACATATTTTTTAGTAATTGTTTTAAATCAATACCTCTAACTAACATATCAAGTGCAAATAAACAAAATACACCACACATAACACTATATGTGCTTTGAATTCTAATACAATTTTTTGTCCATTTTTTACAATTTTTGTTCATAAAGTTCACAATTTCTTCTTTTATATGTTGTGTATTTCCATAAGATTCGAAATAAAATCCAATGTCCTCCATGAAATATATTAACACCCAATGTTTTCCTGGTTGGTTTGAATCATCTGTGTTCACAATATATGTTTTTGTTGTATATTGTTCCATAGCTAGTTCATCTTTTGCGCACACAATTCCATTTAAATGTTTTAATATAGTAGATTTGTCCAATAAATATTGTAGTGAATATGTATCCATTGTTAATAATCTGTAATCACTTCTCTGATACTGTTAATTTCTATTTGATTATCATATTCAGCATATATAATAACGTTTATAGGATTTGCTAGTGCTTCACTAAAACCCAATTCAATTCGTAGGTTGCCTGTTTTTATAGGGTGTAGATGTCCTTCTTCACTTCCTTGATCGGCTGTTAAATCAAATCCCCACAATGTATGTCCATTTTCATATTCTTTTAGTGGAAATCCAAATGAATCATCATGCATATTAGCTCCCATAGCATTCAATAGTGTGAAATATGATTGTAAAGTTTTTTTATTTGTATCACTAGTAAAATCAGGTTCTAGTGTTTTATTATGAATACTTTTACCATCTAAACTAATATCTATTTTAGATATTTTAAAATGTTGAAAATTAAATGGGTTTGTGGTTGGATTTCCATTCATATCAGAATGTTTAACCATTCCTATAAAAATTCGTTTAGGCATTTGACCTAAAAAGGTATAATCATCAATTTTAGATTGTAAACCTGCTGTAATTGTAAATGTTTTTATTACAGCTCTTCTAATTGGTATTTTCATATTACTTTTGTGAATATTTTGATATAAATTATTAGCTACAGTAGGAGCTAGTGTAACAGTTCTAACATTATAAGCAGCTTCTAGGATATCTATTTTACCCTTAGCATCTGACCCCATCAAACAAAAATCGGTAGTAGCTCTATTTAGTTTAAGTCTTATATCTATTCCATTAGGTAGATATTTTTCTTGTAAAAATAAATCAAGATGTATTTTCCCACACATTTCTAAATTTTTCTTAGTAATTTTTAGTTTTCTATCTAACCAACCCCCGCCTCCATTAGCTTTTGTATTTTTTGTAACATCGCCTGCTCTGTCTAATCTAAACAATTCTAAATCATTTAGTATGCTAATTTTATTTTGAGCTGATGTCCCTAGTAAATTTTCAAAATAAGCTTTGTACCCATAGTTATCTGTACATGGAATTAATTTATTATTCAAGTATAAATCAATACTGCTGAATAAACTATGAAAAAAATTGTTAATTGTAGATAAATTAGTATCATCCTCAATATCAGACCCATCCTCTTTTGTAATTTTTAATCTTAATCTTAAATATGACTGATTAACATCAGTCCATTTTTGTGTTTGTGCAGGAATCATAAATTCTATAGGACCGTCATTATTTCTAGGGTTAACAATTGGATAATGTTCTGTCCATTGTCCTTCTACCATAGAAGCCATGGTAGGAGGTACACTATTAACATCTAATTCACTCTTACTACAACCACATGAACCATGTTCCATCATATTTAATCAAATATATATAATGCTCTTTTATTAACCTTACTTCTTCGTTTCTTTTTTTTCAAATGAAATTTTTTCTTATGTCCATTTGATTTTATAGTTTTCTTAGATGATCTTTTTTTAGTTGTTCTTCCTTGAATAGAATTATC
Organism: Archivesica marissinica; assembly: GCA_014843695.1. Classification (NCBI taxonomy): domain Eukaryota; kingdom Metazoa; phylum Mollusca; class Bivalvia; order Venerida; family Vesicomyidae; genus Archivesica; species Archivesica marissinica. The sequence continues at coordinate 29,046,776 of CM026404.1, read as the reverse complement.
TAAACCAGATAATAGATTTCTACTTATTTTTTTAATTGTTTGTAACCCTCTATCCCCTACAACCTGCTTTACATTTTTTCCATGAATAATATCTGTAAATGCTCCAATACTTTCATCTACCCCATCATGTTTAAGTGTATTTAAAATATTTTTACCTATTGGTTCTAATAGAGGTATTGTTTTTTTGGTTATACCTTTTATTATACTTCCTGCTCCATATCCATATTGTTTACCTCGACCTCTATATACAGGCAACATTATAATTTTTTAAAATGCAGCTTTACAATTGTAAGACCTTTCATAAAATGAACCTCTTCACCAGTGTCGCCTCTTATTAATATAGTAAGTTCATCAAAATTAGATTTACTTACAGGTAAATAATGGTAATTTTTAAATTCTAAATGATTATTATTATTAACAATAGATGTTTGATATTCAATAATTCTTAATAATTGACTTTCTGTATGGCCTACTATTGTGTGTTCTACTATATCACTATAAATAAACAAATTATTAAAATTTATATTTAAGTCTATATTATATTTAAAAAAATCCTCGCTATTTTTAAAAAAAATTCCATAATTTTTTAGATTTATTTTGTTAAACCGGTCTATATCAATAACATTTTCTAAACTTCCCCCAAATTTTGCAATGATGTCTTTATGAAAAATTAATCCAATATGACTATTATCATTTGATTTTAAAAATATTCTTTTTGTAGTATGATCATAAACTAATTTTATAATAACACCTGTTTTAGTAGTTTTATAAACATCATAATCTAAAGTTAATAAAGACTTTGCGAAATATTTGTCTATTTGTGAATTAATTACCTCTAATAAATGGTCGATATGTGTATAACCGCCATGGGGTATATTACATTTAAATGTACAAAGTCTATTACAATATTCACTTCCAATAGGTTCTTGATTCAAATATACAACTGCGCCTGTTCTATTTAGTGCTTTTTCCATTAAAGTTATATATTTTAAAGTAGGCTGAAATGTATGGGTGTCCCAGACAGTTTCACCTTTATAATTAATTGATTTTGCTTTAATATTTCTTACTGCTAAATAAAAAGAATCATTTGTGGCATTTATGTTAATTACATGTGATGGTATAATTAGTTCAACTAATGCAACTTTCCATTCTTCTTTTTTAAAATTAATTGTTTTAGCTAATTTAGTTGTAAAATCACTTTTATTTGTTGAACGTTCGGCTTTATCACTTAATAATGTTACATAAAAAGAATTTGTAATATTCATATTTGTTTCTTTTCTCTAAAATGTAATGTTAATATTGTCTTACCACTAACAAAGTTAATAGGGGTGCCTGATTCTCCTGTTATATATATTTTTATTTCATCAAAAATAGATTTTGATATTGATAAATAATGTTTGTGTACAAATTCTCTATGCACCTGAAAATATTTTCTTTTATTTTCAAATGGTACTATTCTTAAAATAGGACTTTCTAGACCTCCTAATAAACTATAATCTATTATATCGGAATAAATAAATAATTGATTTGAACCTATATTTAAATCAGATGCAAAAGGAAAAGAATCTAGATCATTATTATCATAAATAATACGATTATTGTTTTTATCTCCACCTATTTTTTCAAATAAAGAATCTGAAAATAAAAGACCTATATTACCTAGAGTTGTATCCTTAACATTTACAATATAATTAATTTCAGGTCTTTTACTAGATTTTGATAATGATATAGATAAACTTGCTTCATTATGAGGAATACTATATTTTAAACATTTTTGTAAAGAATTATTAATTTCATATACAACATGACCAATTCCTGAATATACACCTGGTTTTATACTACATTTCATTTTATGAAGTCCATTATCATATGTATAATTAGAACTAGTAACTACGAATATAAAGTTTCCTAATATATCACTAGTAGTAACATAGTGAAAAACCGAATCTTCTTTATTTATGTTTATAATTTGTGATGGATGAATTAATTCAACTAAAGCTACTTCCCAATTTTCTTTTTTTATATTTATTGATTTAGGTAATTTTGTTGTAAAATTATGTAATGTATTATTTGGAAATGTTTCATATGAAGAATCACTAAGTAAAGTTACATAAAAAGAATTCATTTTTTCTTATCGAATTTTAAATTTTGAGATGGTAATATATATCCTAATGAACTACTTAATAATATTATCCATAAATCTTTGTTTGTATTTTGTAGACTTAATTGGATGATAGCTGCTATAATAATGAAATAAATCACAATGATTTGGGAAATAAATATTAATTTTTTTGTTTGTTTTCTGTCACAAAATGGTATTGTAATATTTGATTCATCGGACGACATTATACTAAATTTGTTTCTGGAATCCAAGATTTAAATGTTTTTGGATACCCTTTCCAATGTACATTTATTTCTTTTATTTTCTTACCGTTTATTATCCGTGTACGTTTTCCAACAACTGAATCAATATCATAAATTTTATTGTCTTTTATAGTTTGAATTTCTTGTAGATAAAATGACCCTTTTATTATATCATTATTTAAATCCTTTATTTTCACTGATACAGGATTTGAATTATTAATTTTATAAACTTTAAATAATTCAGTTGTCCAATTAGGTAAATAACCTTTATCAAATGTTTTTTTAGTTTTATTAATTCTAACTAAATCGTTAATTTCTATTTTATTTGTTTTTATTTCTTTTTTAATATTATCACCAAATAAGATATCGGTTATTTCTGGTTCATTTTTTTCTGTAACAAGTACAGGAGATGTTTGAATACTTCTATGAAAGCTATGATTATAAGCATAAACTATATCATTTATTTATATATTTTCTAGTTTTATTATGTGTGAAAAACTTCCACATTCTATTCTTTAAAGTGCGCTGAAAACGTTCAACAATACTAGCTTTTGTTTCCGGGTTTTCAGTTGTAAAAAAATAAATGTTATTATTTTTTAAAAATGTTTGAAATATTTTATTTTTAAATTCCGAACCTTTATCTGTTTGTAATGATTTAGGAATTCTTTTAGATTTATTTAAAATAGTTTGAAATGCTTTAATCATTGTATCTCCACTTTTATTTTTAATAAGTATTACCCATGCATATTTAGAAAAAACATCTATAACACATAATAGATATCTAAAATTATTATTAAATTTGCTATATTTTTGTAAATCTGCTAAATCAGCTTGCCATTGATAATCAATACCTCCTGAAATGGTTTTTCTTCTTTTAAAGTTTCTTATTATAGGTTTATGTAATGTATAAGTATTTTGTTTTTGTAACCAATTCTTTACTATATTTAACGAAACATATTTACCTATAGTTTTATATTTTTTAATTGTTTGATATAATTTATTTATACCTGAAAAACTTGAGGGGTGTTTAGGATTATAATAGATACTTTTTAAAGTATATTACATTTTATTTAATAACCCTGCTTTTAATAGTTTTCCCATTTTTGTTTCCCTTTTTTATTTCTACCTTTTTTTTTATACCTGATGTTGAAGGTTTTATACCTGATGTTGAAGGTGTTGATGGTGTAGGTGGAAAAGAAAAACTTGAATCTACTATATTACTTGTGTCAAAAAATTCATCATTATCATCACTATCAAAACCTTTTTGCATTGATGCCCAGCGTTGTTTGTTGCCTATATATTCTTTTGGTATATTAATATCTTTTAAAATTTTAGAAAAATAATTCCAACCAGTAGGAGGTTTGTATGATTGTTTTCTTTGTCTAATTACATCATTAACTAAATCTATTATATTTGAACCTGCAATTGTTTTACCATTAATTTCTAAAACACCTTTTTCATCTCATTTTATATTTGGATCTTGTTTTAAACGTTCTAATAATAATGTACCTTTATATTGCATAGTTTTAGGAATACTTTCAATAATAGCATCATTAATTCCATGTACATGTTTTGGTTTAGTATTTTCAGAAATATTGGGTTGCGGGGGTGATGATATAGCTTTAGTATGGGATAATTTAAATTTATGTAATGTTTCACCAAATAATCTTGATTTATCTGATTCATTTAAATCATCTCGTTTTAAAATATCCCCCATTTCAGATTGTAAATTTGATGTTTTACTAATATCAGGATTAACTGGTAAAGTAGGTCTATGCTGAGTTTTCCATTGATTCATTTCTTCTGTTTTCATCGGAACAATAACCATTTTTTTCATATTTCTTTTAAAATAGGTTTAATAATAGTTCCTAATAATGAAAGTAAATCACTATTATTTTTATTATTTAATATTTTTTTCTTTTGTTTAATACTTATTTTATGGTCAGCTAATTTCCGTATGTGTTTACTATGAGCTTTCAACTGAGATGTATGACCATTTGACATGGCTACATTACCCTTTAAAACATTTTTACAACATTCACATATACTATTAATAAGTTCATTTGGTGCATGTACAATTATATTTCTTCTAAATTTCTGAGGTGAATTTGACAATGCTATTAACATTTCACCATTTTTTTTAATTAATGGTACTTTATTAGATTTAACCATTATAAAACTAAATTTTATTAATTAAACCTCCAAGTGATTTTTCTATAACTGGAGCTAACATTGAACCTAGAATCAACAATGGCATAGCAGTACCACCCCCAACTTGATTTCGCCCTCTTCTACTACGTCTACGACCTCTACCACCACCTCTTTGTACTCTTTTGATAGTAATATTATTACGTCTTCCTCTTCTTTTAACTCCTCTCGATTTTCTTCCAGCCATACCTTTCAGTAGTTTAAGTGTAACTGATTTGATATAACAAAAATCCAATGTATTTATACCGTTTTATTAATATTTTTTAAGCCATTTTTTCTTTTTATTGTTTTCTTTTTCCATTTTTTTATAAATTTTAATGTTTTTTTACTCATTTTTTTATTTGGGATTACAAATGATACTTTTTTCTTTTTTGGTGTTGTGTTTAAAGGTTGAAAACGTGATATTATAGGGCTAGGAGATCTAGGATCATCATATACAAACGACATATCACTAATTGGTGTAGAAGTTCTACTTGGATGAAAAAAAGGATAAATCATCCGATATTTGAGGACTTCCTAATAAAGCTTTTGGGTCTACTTTTGTAGCTGTAAATGGAAATGTACTAGTATCATTATTATCCATATATAACCCAGATATATGTGATATATTTGAAAAATCATTGTTTTGGAGGTTATTTATAGATGGGGTCTCTCCAACAAGTTGATAATGTGGTGCTAAAGGTAAATGTATTGGAGTATGACTACTATTAATACTATTATTAATACTGTTATTAATAAATGAATTGCTATCAGGGAGATTGTTTTTTTCTATGGATGATAATAATTTTGATACATTATTTGGAGATAATGAAGGTAATATAGGTGATGGAGTTCTAGATTTTAAATTTTGATTATCTAAAATAAATGAATTTTCAGATATTAAATCTGATAAATTTTGAGTTTGATTTTGATGATTTATATTTATAACCGGAGTTCCTAATATTTTTCTAAGTTCTGGATAACTAGTAGGGTTTTGTTTATTTAATATTTTATTTTTTAATCTTAGTTTTAAATTTGCTTGACGATCGCTATTTACAATGGTTTTTCTTAAAAGATTCATATTTTTACCTATTGGTTTTTTTGTCACTGGCGATTTTTTAGTTTGTTTCCTAGGTTGTTTTTTAACTACTTGTTTTTGTTTACCCCCTGCTGGTTTTTTAGCCTGTTTTTTACGTCCATTATTTTTATTAGGAGGTTTTTTTTAGGAGATTTAAAACTTCTAATCATTTTATTACCATCCCATTTTATTAGTGTTTTTATTAAACCACCACCCAAAAAACCCATACCTCCAGGAGTTAAAATTAATTCTCTCTTTTTATCTAAACTTACATTATCATCAACAGTTTGTTCGAGGATATGTTTATTTTTATCCATAAATTTTTGTGTAGGTTTAGGTAATTTAATTTTTTTATCTAAAATATTTTTGGAAGCTAATATAAACCATTTCATCATTTGGGCTAAACCCTTATTTAATAAAATAATTCTATTGTCATGATTTCTTTCAGTCCCCAAATTTGTTAGCGCTCTAATTAATGAAATTGGTGTAGTCTCCATGATTGCTAAAATGTAAATGAAAAAATAACATCTACTGTGTATATATTATAGCTCCTCTATCATCCCCTGTTTGCCAATGATGAAAAATGTCTGTCCTAATTCTAAATTGTTCTGGAGTTGATGGATGAAAATCTAATAATAAATAACCATGAGGGTTAGTAGTTGCATCGTGGTAAGCATGTAATAGATGGGGTAATTGTGTTTGATTAGCTAATACTTTTATTTGACCTTTATCTCTACTATTTTGAAATAACACCATATAATGTGAATTTAAACTTATTGTTCTAGATGATTTAGATTGTTGGTACATATTTTGAGTTATATATATTATACTAGCATTACGATGATGACCTTTACGTGTAAACCATAATTTGATTTTTTCTTCATCAACATCCCCCAACATATCGTCAAAAACTATTAAACTTGGAGTTGATGTATCAGATGTAATATCTTCATCATTTTCAGGTATTCCATCAATAAACTTAATCGAAGTACCCTCACTTTCTTGTAAATCTCCATAAATAGATTGCCATTCTTTATAACACCATATTATTCTGTCTGGAACAATATCAAATATATCTTTTTTATATTTGATTAATTGTTTAACAAATTGTGTTTTACCAGAACCACTCGGACCACACATAAAAATATTACATGGATGATGTAAAAACATACTGACCTCCATGGTGTACAAGTAATGACTAACATAAATAATGCTAAATATGATATTTAATAATATTCTCAATCAAAATCTAAAAATAGTTCAATATAGTTCATATATTGTATTGTCCATAGTTCATATATTGTCCAAAATGAATTACAATTCCATCATATATTGTAATTCTTTCATGCCATTATCCTCAAATAGTCTCCATATAATATAGCTCTTCCAGGTCATCATCTTCAACATTTTCCCATCCAGGTTTATTATGTAGTTCCATATACGTCTTCCAGCATTTAAATAACCATATCGGTACACTGTCATTGTTTACTATCTCAGTGTTAAATTCATCATGACTCCAACGTACAACTTCACATAGAAATATAAGGCTCATGTACTCGACGCTGTCTAGAAAGTCACTGTAAAAGTGGGGTGACTTCAATTCTTGATCTATAATATCATAGCTCATATCGTCAAGTTCATCCGTGTTATACATAAATGCACGTATTAATGCAGCTCTGTATACATCACTATCTAATGTACGTGGTTGTTCAGCCATGGTAATGCTCTAACTGATAAGTTTCTATAACACAATCTTATATAAGAGCTATCACAAAAAATCTATTATTAGTTATATAACCAACATTTAAATAACATTGGTACAATATCCTTGTTGTTTACTATTCCAATTGTAAATTCCTCAAAGGTCCAATGGTCAATGTCACATATATATACAACACGCATGTGATCTATGCTCTCTAAAAAGTCATTGTAAAAATATGGAGCCTTTAATTCTCGTTCTATAATATCATGGCTCATATCCTCAACATCATCCGTGTTATTTATAAAAGCATGTATTAATGCTGATCTGTAGACATCGCTATCCAATGTATGTGTTGTGTCAACCATTGTAAAGTTCTAACTGCTAAGGCTCTATAACACAATCTTATATAAGAGCTATTACAAATTTATTAATAGTAACAGGTCAATTTATAAAAGTCTAATATAGGTTATGTACCATTTACATTTCTAAATAACTTTTTAAAGCTCTAACTGATAACGGTTATATATCCATGATCTTATAATGGTTATTACATCTCTATTATTAGCAACATATATTTTCCAATCATCAAAGTTTATTGCATCCATATTCAGAATAACATCGTAATAGTCCATTTGTAAAAGTTCCTCTATATTCGTTTGAAATATATCAAAGGTTCTTATTTGATATAATTTATCATATATTTCTTCATCTGTTTTCATATCGAAGTCAATAGTTTGGTGTAACGCTTCTGTATATAAACTATATTCAAGAATATAATACAATGAAATATATGATTTCGACCATATCTTTGACATCTTCGTTAATTATTGTTGATTATAGCTACTAGTTCAGGCGCAATATTAGGACTACCCCCTTGTAATATTACATTGCAGTATATTTGTAAATCATCGTATAATGTATTTATAGGTATATTCATTGCAACCTTGCTCACATCACCTTTTCTAATGATTTGTCTAATTGTATATTTGCCTACACGATGATTTAATAGTATAAACCCTCGTGCTGTAGGTATAGTATAGGGTTTTGACGAATATCTAAGAGTAAACCTTGTTTGTAAATATTGTGAAATACACATATAACAATCGGTTCTATTTCTACATGAAATAATTATATTATTTATATCATCAAATGTTGCATTTCTTATTTCAAATTTCCATATTGTACTAGTAAGATCTTCCAAGTCTTCTATTCTTTGGTTGATTAGATCAAATAGTGTTTGTTTAACACAAAACGAAAAATCATCTCTTGATTCTATGTCTCTTTTTAAATAGGTTATTAGTTTAACACTCTCGGAATAATCATAATGTAGAGCTTCTCTTGACACTATTGTTAATTGTATGCGAAACCATTGGTTCATTAATTCATGTTTTAATGTTTTATTCATTATAGAACTATTAACAAGTTCCTTATATATCATATGTCTAATTTCAACTGGTACAACATTTAGGTTTATATCTTCCATTTTAAGAATGGTAGTTTGTAGATGTAATAATTTCTTCTCATGTCATCACTTATTTCTTTAAACAATTCTCTATGAGTATCAATGAACATATATTCTTGCTCATCGTTTAATAATGTTCTACTGGTCTGTTTGTTATTTGTTATATAATAACCGTAGGCTAACATTAAGTTTGGAGTTATACCCCATAATGATAGTATAATTATAGCTACACGATACCAACTATTAAATAATGCTGCTAACAAAATAATATTATCAGCATTAAATCTTTTTTTATGTATGGTAATATTAGTGTCAGGAATCCCAATAGCGTCACAAATACTATTTTAATATTTGGCGTATTTTTAACAAAAAATGTTCTTAACTCTATGTATTCTGTTTCATAGACCCCCATGGTTTAATCATGGTGAAAACCGTATGGTACAGTCGAATAGTTGTCTACAACTAATCGTTTTGTAT
>CM026404.1:29021161-29036506 GCA_014843695.1 Archivesica marissinica | reverse complement strand
GAAACACGGTTTGGCTTATGATATAGTGCGCACCGTTTTGACCTACTTTCGCCAAAACGAGACTAACAGGTAAACAAACGTAAATATGCATTACTCATATAGGAATGACACACCCGAGTGTCACATAATCTTGAAATTTACCAGTAGTTAGACGCAATATCTGTTCCTACGAATGTATATGGGTTATATGGTTCAGATAATTACTTAGTGTGTCGTCCATTGTCCAGTGGTACAGTGGTATAGTGTCTTATTTGGATTCAAAGGGTCCCGGGTTTGATACTAGTTTGGGGCACATATAGTGTCATTGAGTGAGGCATCACAGTACTGGTTAGTGACTTAAGTCTGCTAAGCCTGTCCAAAAAACATGTCAAGGTCCCCACAAAGTGCTTGGCATCAATAAAACATACAATGTACATAAGTAATTGAATGCATTAGTAACATTTAGGTCACACACACCATATTAACTATATTAACCCATGACATTGGAATGGCCTCCCTTCCCTCAACGAAGGATCACTGCCGGCCCAGTGGAAGTCAGCAAATGTTGCTCCCATTTACAAAAAAGGGGACAAGTCACACCCCGCCAACTATAGGCCTATCTCACTGGCATGTGTTCTATGCAAGGTGCTAGAACATATACTTAGTTTCCTCCTCGATAGTAAAACACTTCACTAACCACAGTATTCTGTACCATTTGCAGCATGGTTTTAGAGAAAAACGGTCATGCGTGACCCAATTAGTAATGCTAATCAATGACTTGGTTACCTCTGTCCACATTAAGCATCAGGTAGATCTCATCCTATTAGACTTCAGTAAGGCTTTCGATAAGGTCAATCACGAGAAAGTACTACTAAAAATGCATGACTATGGAGTCAGAGGTCAAACATTAAGGTGGATTAAGAGTTTTCTAGATAATAGACTCCAGTCAGTTGTCCTTAATAGTATTAGTTCAGATGCCATTCCTCTGGAGTCCCACAGGGATCCATACTTGGAACCCTGCTTTTCCTAGCCTATCTAAACGACCTCCCACAAAACATCAGTTCCAACGTCCGTATCTTTGCAGATGATACTGCAGTCTATCTAGCATCTGAAAATGAATCGGTCACACTCCAAAACGATATTAAGAGATTAGAAGAGTGGGAGTTGGAGTGGGACATGGACTTTAACCCCTCCAAATGTCATGTTATCCACGTCACCAGAAGGAAGCATCCTATTCCCAGTCAATATAAACTCCATGGAGTCCTACTTGAGTAGGTCACCTCAGCCAAATACATTGGCGTGGATATCTCAAATAACCTGTCGTGGGACACTCACATAAAAAGGTCAACTAAGAAAGCAAACCAAACATTAGGATTCACGTAAAAAACCTCCCAGGTCAAATCCCCCGAAAACACCCCTTACGCCATGCTACCAGACACTAGTGTTTGGACCCCACACTGCTGAATAGGATTCTGATTGGTGGCCCATTTACCCAAACATCTGCGAATAGACACATATGGGAATGTGTTCCACGGTATATGAGCGTACAACACCGCGTTGGATAACAGGCTGACTCTCTATCGTAACTCTAGTGTGACCAGGACATGCTACATTCCTAAATCTTACGGACTTGGACATCAACGGCGTAGTGACCCAATAGGCGAGCCCCTTCTGTAAAACATCTAAGTCTTGTTGCTATTCCCCATTGAAAATTACTAGTTCCCCTCTCCCGTCCTGCTCGCCATTGTCATTCCATAAGCTATAGGTTAATTACAGCAACTACAGACTACTACAAGTTTTCCCTTTTTCCAAGAACAATCTACCATTGGAACCATCTCCCTCCTGACATTGTCCATCTCCCTACCACAAAGCAATTCAATACGACAGTTTGCAATATTGACCATGCCAGTCCCTAGTTGTTCTGCGCAGCTGCTATTAAACTTTTACCACAACTTATTTTCATTACTTTCTTAAATTATGCTTTTAACTATTCATACTTTTAACTTCTTTGCGATTTTTGATGCGCAACATGTCTACATCCCCGCAAGGGGTTCGACATTAAAGGAAGATAGGTCAGGCAGGCAGGCAGGGCAGGCGGCAGACAGACAGATATATAGATATATACTATGTACCGTCCAGCCCCAGCCGTTACCATTTTTGCTGAGCGGCTGGCCACTGTACCACTCGGGACTGTTTTTGACCTTAGTATGTGGTTATTTTCAACATTATGTGTCTCAAATGAGATGTTTATCAACGGTCCCCGACAAGCGTCACCCTGTCATACTCAGTAGTGTGTGCTTGGAGTACCCAGTATATGTGGATGAGTAAGTTACTACCCGAAATCATCGTTAGACTAAAGGGTTTTTTAGACGAAACTAGTACGTGAATTCGTGTTTACTCTCTAATATTCACTTCTGTTATCAGTAGTTATATAAATACGGATATAATACAGTTACAAAGCAACCTACCAAAGTAAACAATACAGTTACAAAGCAACCTACCAAAGTAAACAGAGTATGTCGAAGGTAGTATATTGCCAAAATACGCTAAACCGGTGATTTTATAACGAACGGTTTTAATGTTTGTTTACCCGTTTACAGGGTTGATATAAATCATGATTTTTTTAAAAAAATCGGATTTTTTTAATTTAAATCGGATTTTATTGATTTAAATCGATTTTTTTGATTTTAATTGATTTTTTTGATTTTAATAGTAGTTATTTTAAAATATATAGTGATACTAAAATAAAACACAAAGGTAATTTCAATGCATTTATGATTTAAATATATACATTACACATAGTTTAGAATAAGATGATTTAAATATATATGGAGAGGTTCTCCTCATCATGTGTATGAGTAGTCGGAGTATATGTAGTATGTGGAGTAGCTGGAGAGTCTGGAATAGCATCATGCGCTTGCTGCTCAGTGTCGCGACTGTCGGCAGTGATCAGGTCGCACATACTAGTAGTGTTACTGTTACAATCTTGAACATGTTGCTTCATACGAGAGACCAGTCCCTGCATTTGTTTCGCACACTTTTTACATTTAGCCTTACATCCAGACTTTCCATGAACAGTAAACTTGTCAAAATACAACCATACACAATCTTTTTTTCTACCAGACATTGTGAAGATTGATGTGCAACTTCCCTTTATTATAATACTGATCAACAAAGTTGCTTCTTATTAACTGAAGTTTTTGAACATATCAATATTAGGTCAAATTTGAAATAGATACATCTACAGTGTATATATATAGTCTATTAGCCATTTTAAATAATTATAGATAAATAGATCTATTTTAGGCCAATGGTCATTACTGAAATGAGTCATGGGAACTAATTGAATAGTTTTGAATAGCTTCAAAGCATAAATGACTCTGTACTACTTACTTTCTTTAATACAATCATTACAATGCAAATAATTACCTTCAAAGCATGCCCCCAATTACCAAAACCAAAGACATGTGTGGACACTTACCTCTATACTAACTGTGACCGGCTTATAATTATCTAATCCGTGATAAATAGTTTAATCCATTGTTTTTAACACCAATATTTTTTTCAGGTGATTTAAATCAATGATTTAAATCAAGTGATTTAAATCATACAACTCTGGTTTATAAGAATCTGGGTCAAGCCGGTGTCCAAACCGTGTTTCCGTGTAATTAAACGAAATCTTATTTGGTTCACCGTAATGGCACGGAGATAAACATGTTCGTCTATTTCGAGTTCTATTTTTGTTTTTAGCAATAATCAAATATTCAAAATGGCCGATTTGGAATGGCGAAACTCTGCCATGAAATTTAAACGTTGAGTTCATGTATAATATTGTGTCAAGAGACGTTATACTGTTATATACAAAAAGAAGTAATGATCTATTAATGGAAACACATAATACCTACCTTGTGTTTTGCTTGCAACAGTTTGTACTCCAGACAATATACAAACGATTAAAAGCAATGAAAACCAACCATTTACAATCAACACTTCCGTGTTTATCTCACTTAACCGTGACCGATACCATAAAGTGGTCGCTTAATTGTCGTAAAACTGGGACATAATTAAAAATGTTTTATCATGTCTTGTGCGATTAATGGAAGTGAGAAAATCGCCTGCGGTCGTATTAGGGGTTCAATTAGCATATGATTAATGGCATTTGTCTGAATTTTGCTATTTTAAGGGGGACAGACGGATCTGTAGTCCAGTGGTTAACACGCTGGACTGGTAATCCAGGGATCGCAGGTTCGATCCCCCGTCTGACCCTAATACAATTAACAGTCTTTCAGATGGGACGTTAAACCGAGGTCTCGTGTCGGTGCTTTACACCGTGCACGTAAAAGACCCAGAGGGGGCTCTGGATTGGGTCTCTGTCTGTATCATTGCACTATCCTCCAAACTCTAAAATGACTAATCTCTTCATGAGGCGTCGCTCATATGGGCAACCGGTAGCGACGATAAATAAACGTAAAACACACACAAGACGGATATGTAGTCCAGTGGTAACACGCTGGACTGGTAATCCAGGCATCGCAGGTTCTATCCCCCGTCTGACCCTAATAAAATTAACAGTCTTTCAGATGGGACGTTAAACCGAGGTCTCGTGTCGGTGCTTTACACCGTGCACGTACAAGAACCAGAGGAGGCTCTGGATTGGGTCTCTTTCTGTATCATTGCACTATTCTCCAAACTCTAAAATGACTAATCTCTTCAGGAGGCGTCGCTCATATGGGTAACCGGTAGCGACGATAAATAAACGTAAGAACACACATTGATAAAATAAAAATGCTTGACTCTCCGTGGATCCACAATTCTTTAAATTTCTTGTACCAATGAAAAGAAAGACAATTGTTCATTTCACGATCTCCCCTACTATTATTGCACCTGAAAATCGAATAATTATCTAAATCAACAATAATAGTACTATAGGCCCTAATGTTTAGTATTTGCAACAGATCATTTTATTCAAGCCTCGAAAATATGTGTTATCGTAAGCCTCATTATTTCATGTATGCATGTGAAATGAGAGAATAAAATGTGTTTTGACTTAACTTTGACCTGAATTAACTGGTCGTATTACGGAATAAAGGGGTGGTCTGATTATCGGGGTCAACGACCATTGACATATATAGTGAAATATTCCGTTCTGAAAAAAATCGTTCGCAATAGCGGGGTGGTCTCGAAATCGGGGTGGTCGCATAGAGGGTTTTTACTGTACATACGTGGCCTGACCGAGTATCGAATCCAGGACCGTTCGATTCCAAATCCGACGCTCTACCACTGGACCACGGACGCCACAATAATACACCTATAAGAAGTTTGACGCCCCATTTTAACTCTCGTCGGAAATTGTCATTTTGACACCGGTCATTATTTGTTGTCTAGAAATAACTCCCTAATATATGTTGTTCCCCATTCTCTGTTCGCTAATGACCCCAATACCTTAAAAATAATAAAAGTTAACCAGTCATTAAACGTTATTCCTGATTAAATTAGATTAACCTTAGTAATATACACATATTCATGTGCAACATTAACCCGACAAACAGATCCGAAGATAAGTAAATCCTAATCATGTTTAAATTACTGAGATATTACAAGTAGCCGAGGATTAGAATGTGCTGCACCCTGAGATATTACAAGGGGTTGAGGATTATAATGTGCTGCATACTGAGATATTACAAGAGGCTGAGGATTAGAATGTGCTGCATACTGAGATATTACAAGGGGCTGGGGATTAGAATGTGCTACATACTGAGATATTACAAGAGGCTGGGGATTAGAATGTGCTGCATACTGAGATATTACAAGGGGCTGGGTATTAGAATGTGCTGTATACTGAGATATTAAAAGGGGCTGGTGATTAGAATGTGCTGTATACTGAGATATTACAAGGGGCTGGTGATTAGAATGTGCTGCATACTGAGATATTAAAAGGGGCTGGTGATTAGAATGTGCTGCATACTGAGATATTAAAAGGGGCTGGTGATTAGAATGTGCTGTATACTGAGATATTACAAGGGGCTGAGGATTAGAATGTGTTGCAAGCTGAGATATTACAAGGAGCCGAGGATTAGAATGTGCTGTATACTGAGATATTACAAGAGGCTGGGGATTAGAATTTGCTGCACATTGAGATATTACAAGGGGCTGGGGATTAGAATGTGCTGCACATTGAGATATTACAAGAGGCTGGGGATTAGAATGTGCTGCAAGCTGAGATATTACAAGGGGCCGAGGATTAGAATGTGCTGTATACTGAGATATTACAAGGGGCTGGGGATTAGAATTTGCTGCACATTGAGATATTACAAGGGGCTGGGGATTAGAATGTGTTGCAAGCTGAGATATTACAAGGGGCCGAGGATTAGAATGTGCTGCACACTGAGATATTACAAGAGGCTGGGGATTAGAATGTGCTGCATACTGAGATATTACAAGAGGCTGTGGATTAGAATGTGCTGCATACTGAGATATTAAAAGGGGCTGGTGATTAGAATGTGCTGTATACTGAGATATTACAAGGGGCTGGTGATTAGAATGTGCTGCATACTGAGATATTACAAGAGGCTGGGGATTAGAATGTGTTGCAAGCTGAGATATTACAAGGGGCCGAGGATTAGAATGTGCTGTATACTGAGATATTACAAGAGGCTGGGGATTAGAATGTGCTGCATACTGAGATATTACAAGGGGCTGATGATTAGAATGTGCTGTATACTGAGATATTACAAGAGGCTGGGGATTAAAATGTGCTGTATACTGAGATATTACAAGAGGCTGATGATTAGAATGTGCTGTATACTGAGATATTACAAGAGGCTGGGGATTAAAATGTGCTGCATACTGAGATATTACAAGAGGCTGGGGATTAGAATGTGCTGTATACTGAGATATTACAAGGGGCTGGGGATTAGAATGTGCTGTATACTGAGATATTACAAGAGGCTGATGATTAGAATGTGATGTATACTGAGATATTACAAGAGGCTGGGGATTAAAATGTGCTGCATACTGAGATATTACAAGAGGCTGGGGATTAGAATGTGCTGTATACTGAGATATTACAAGGGGCTGGGGATTAGAATGTGCTGCATACTGAGATATTACAAGGGACTGGGGATTAGAATTTGCTGCACACTGAGATATTACAAGGGGCTGGGGATTAGAATGTGCTGCATATTGAGATATTACAAGGGGCTGAGGATTAGAATGTGCTGCATACTGAGATATTACAAGTGGCCGAGGATTAGAATGTGCTGTATACTGGTATATTACAAGTGGCCGAGGATTAGAATGTGCTGCATACTGAGATATTACAAGGGGCTGGTGATTAGAATGTGCTGTATACTGAGATATTACAAGGGGCTGGTGATTAGAATGTGCTGTATACTGAGATATTACAAGGGGCTGGGGATTAGAATGTGTTGCAGCTGAGATATTACAAGGGGCGAGGATTAGAATGTGCTGCATACTGAGATATTACAAGAGGCTGGGGATTAGAATGTGCTGCATACTGAGATATTACAAGGGGCTGGTGATTAGAATGTGCTGTATACTGAGATATTACAAGGGGCTGGTGATTAGAATGTGCTGTATACTGAGATATTACAAGAGGCTGGGTTGTGTGTGTTGGTTGGCTGGGGATTAAATGTGCTGCATACTGAGATATTACAGAGGCTGGGGATTAGAATGTGCTGTATACTGAGATATTACAAGGGCTGGGGATTAGAATGTGCTGTATACTGAGATATTACAAGGGCTGATGATTAGAATGTGTGTATACTGAGATATTACAAGGGCTGGGGATTAAATGTGCTGCATACTGAGATATACAAGAGGCTGGGGATTAGAATGTGCTGTATACTGAGATATTACAAGGGGCTGGGGATTAGAATGTGCTGCATACTGAGATATTACAAGGGGCTGGGGATTAGAATGTGCTGAACTGAGATATTACAAGGGGCTGGGGATTAGATGTGCTGCATACTGAGATATTACAAGGGGCTGAGGATTAGAATGTGCTGCATACTGAGATATTACAAGTGGCTGAGGATTAGAATGTGCTGTATACTGGATATTACAAGGGGCTGGGATTAGAATGTGCTGCATACTGAGATATTACAAGGGGCTGGTGATTAGAATGTGCTGTATACTGAGATATTACAAGGGGCTGGGGATTAGAATGTGCTGATCTGAGATATTACAAGGGGCTGAGGATTAGAATGTGCGCATACTGAGATATACAAGGGGGGTGTGTGTTGGTTGGCTGGTGATTAGTGCTGTTACTGAGATATTAGGGGCTGGTGTTATAATGCTGCATACTGAGATATTACAAGAGGCTGGGGATTAGAATGTGCTGTATACTGAGATATTACAAGGGATTGAGGATTAGAATGTGCTGCATACTGAGATATTACAAGAGGCTGAGGATTAGAATGTGCTGCACATTGAGATATTACAAGGGGCTGGGAGTATAGGATGGCACTATGGCCCAAGTTTTATTGAATATGGCCCGGTCCATAGTGCCATCCCTAGACCGGTCCATAGTGCCATCCCTAGTGACTACTAAAAATAACATAACACATAATAAATTTTTAATAAAAATAAAATTAAATAAAAAATTTAATAAAAATAAAATAAATTTTTTAATAAAAATAAAATAAAAATTTTAATAAATAAAATAATTTTTTTAATAAAAATAAAATAAAAATTTTAATAAATAAAATAATTTTTTTAATAAATAAAATAAATTTTTTAATAAAATTTTTAATAAAATAAAATAAATTTTTTAATAAAAATAAATAAAATTGTTAATAAAAGTAAAATAAATTTTTTAATAAAGTAATTTTTTTAATAAATAAAATAAATTTTTAATAAAATTTTTAATAAAATAAAATAATATTTTTAATAAAAATAAAAAATTTAATAAATAAAATGATTTTTTCAATATAATATTTTTGGCACTATGGGGCACTTTTTAATAATTTATAGGGCACTTTTGCTGTGGATGACAGTATGGGCCGTTTTGGGTTACATGGCCCATAGTTCCACCCTAGTGACTACTAAATATAACATAACACATAATAAATTTCAATATAATTTTTTTATTTTCTAATAATAACTAATAATTAACTAAGATACAACTAACAATTTTTATTCCTAATAAAATATCTAACATGCATTAATAATTCTCCAAATTGATTCTGACCCTTCCAATTAGCTTGTATTGTAGCATTTTTATTCCACATATTTAAACCAATACCCCAAATACAGTCTCTGGGGTTAGCCTCAGCAAGAATTTTATTATTAGTATTTAATAAAATTCTTTTTAAGTGTTCATTTTGGTTATATTTTAACCAATTTGCTTCAAAAAGTACATCTGTTGAATCGTTTGTCCATTGTACTACATCAAAGTTTGTAGATCTTGAGCGTCCTAGATGCTTGATCTCATATGGATTAGTAGAATTAAGTATCTTCGCTGCGATATTATGTTCCTGGCATTGTAGCATTTTTTTATGTTGAAAATATTGTTCAGTACATATATATTTCACACCATCACTATCTATAAAGTCTGCAGGATAAAAGTTACTGAAAACACTGTTTTGTCCATAAAATAATACCATATCATGTGTTATTCTGTTCTCCATAATATGGTTAATACTGTCTTTCTAAATGATGGTATAGTAATACATCGCATACATTTATATAATCACCATCCTCTGGAGTTATTTTTGTCTTCTCTAAATAGTTATTATATATTATAGACCAATCATCTATACCAAGTGTTTCTTTTAACACAGCTTCTATATCTCTATGTTTAACAACCGCAATATGTTTGTTATATAAATAATGTTTAATAACACTTTCCATATCTATATATGTACCCAAATGTAAATGTACATTTGACAACATATTACCAAAATTCTCCTCTTTTGGTAATATGTTGTCAAATGTACATTTACATTTGGGTACATATATAGATATGGAAAGTGTTATTTCATCATTAACCATATCAATCAACACCTCCTCCCCTAAATCTAAATGTATAATACTATTAACAAATTCCGAACAAAATCCTCCTTCCACACCGATTTTTACTATATGTGACATGTTACCTATACTACCAAGTTCTCTTTGAATGATGATATAGTAACACATCAAGTACATTTATATAGTGTACATCATATGGTAATACTAATCTATTTCTAGAAACAACATAATCATCATACATTGAGATCCATTACTCATATCCCATACCTAATGTAGTGTACATAAATTCTATATCATCTAATTCAACAATATCTAATTTACGTTTCGATAGAAAATGTGATAATATACTTTCTATATCCATTTCTTTGCCTAAATATTGTTGTGTATGTGAAAAAAGCATTCCATAATAATTGTTATATGGTTCCCCATCTAAAATTAGAATATGTTCTGGATGTATTGTTGTTAAGTCAACATCTCCTACTTTTCTGATTATTTCATCATTTACCATTTCTATATAACGATCTGTATCTAAACCCAACTGTACTTTAGAATATTGTAACCCAAATGATGTAGATACCATATGATTTGCTTTCATATTGCTATTATTCATGATTGATGTCTTTGCTACAATATCAAGTAAAAATAATGATAGTGTTCTATGGTTGTTCTAACTTATATAGTGTATTGTTACCCTTATTTTGGAATATATTAATAGAATTGGATTATTTTAATAGAACAGTGTATTAATAGTTCCATGAATATAATCTACGTAAATGTCTATGTAATAAGACATGAATTATATTTATAGTATCTGGTTGTTCTGACATGTTGAGTTTATTTCTTTCCATAAGATAATCATTATACATTATAAGCCAACTGGGGTAATATACCCCTAAATCTTTACATACTTTTTCTATATCCTCCTTTTTAATAATATCTAATTTTCTTTTTGTTAAATAATTTACAATCAAACTTTCTATATCTATTTCCTTTCCTAAATACAATTTTGCTTTTGTGTGTGCTAACCCATAATAATGTACAAATGGTTTACCCTTATCATTCTCTACAATATGTTTTGAAGATGATGTTTCTAAGTCAACATCAGACCCTACTTTTCTAATTATTTCCTCATGTATCATTTCTATAAATACATTTGTTCCTAATCTTAAATGTACTTTTGAAAAATGTAATCCTTCATTTGTAGATACTATATGTGTTATTCTATCTTGTAAATAACTCATTGTGAAGGTGTTATCTCTTTGCAATGCTACAACTAAAATGAAAAAATATAAAAGATATCTAGTATTTATATATGTTTGTTGTAATATATAAATATAACTAATATGACAATATTTGAGAGATTTTTCTTATCGGAATATGTGTGTTGGTCCTGAAAAGGACCGTATTTTTTCTTCCTAACAATATCATGTTAAGGGTTTGCTCTCAGGTCCAGGGTCGATAATATCCGGAGGAAATGTTGTGTTAGAGATAGAATCTCCACAATAATCCACCGGCGTAATCCCTCCATAAACAGGAACATAGCTCATCATACGCCTGAGGTAATCATCATTAGTTTTCTGGTAGTAGAGGTGTTGATGTAATAGCTGGTTTCATAATCAGCTCTACGATATGACTCCATCGACCTCCTAGCATAGGTTCATTCAAATAATCTATCAAGTCCGTCATTGTGAGGTGGTCAATAATAAAAAAACCATAAAAACTCAATATATAGTGGCAAAAATCGGCTTGACCTACTAGCTATAAATAGTAACACGTCTAATGTATAGCGCTACGGTTACCTACATTTAAATACTACATTAAAACAAAATAAACATAATCCATGCATATGTAAGAAATTGTTGTGTTCATAACATAGATCACAGTAATATGTTTCTTTACTACACCAATGACAAAAATAACCTAACAGTTTATCCCAGATATCTGATTCACTATCGAAACAAACACTACCACCGCAACATTGGCAATCACCTTCTAATATATAGATTGTTATTATATAACCTAGACAAATATTTTAATACAAGTATAAAAGATAAAGAGAAAGAAGAACATAGTACTCAAGTAAAGAAACCATTATATGGGTCCTTTTCAGGACCCATAATAAAATGAAATAAAAACCTCTTAGATTTTGTCAAAGTATTATTTATTATTTTACAATCACAACATCAAAATATAAACTGAAATAACCACAATACATCTAATACAAGTTCCAAAAAATAATATTTACATCCAATACAATGAGTGTTATTATTTGTTAACTCTATTTAATAGGTACTTCAATGTCGTTCTTACACCTTATCTATTAGTTCCATTTTTAATAAAATAATCAATTAAAATGTAATGTCATACAATCATCTTATAGATTCAATAGTCTCTTTTTACGAAATGCTTTCAATGGGGCTCTCTCCTTTGTGGGGTCTTCAACTCGTGATCTCTTTTTCAATGGTTCCTCACATTCATCTAGGGTATCCATTAGGGTTCTTTTTGGTTATAGTTATTTTTGTGAATATTGTGATGTAGGTTATAGTAATAAAGAGTATCATAAATGTAATAATATATGTAAATGTTATTCGCATGAATTATGTGAAAAAGAATAACCTATTCATTGTAATACTTGCAGTCGTTGGTTTGTTAGTATATCATGTTATGAAAATCATAAAACAATTAAAGGAAAACATAAGAAAAATATATGTTCATCTGTACAGTTATGTAAAAAATGTGATACCCTATTAATAGAAGGTAAAAAAATATATGTCCAGGATTAAAAAAATGTAAATATTGTAAATTAATAGTACCGTTGGATCATGATTGTTATATACCAATATATGTATCTGAACCATTAAAACAAGGACCTAAAATAGTACCCTATATATTTTATGACTTTGAATGTCAATTTGATGATGGGGAACATAAACCAAATTATTGTGTAGCTCAACGGGCATGTGATAAATGTATTTGTAAATCAGTTACCGAATATTGTGACCATTGTAATAATATTGAAGGTGAAAAACAAATGATATTTGAAGGTGAAAATACATTACAGGAATTCTGTAAATGGTTATTTAGTCCTATTCATAATTATTCAACAGTAATAGCTCATAATGGAAGAGGTTATGATACACAATTTGTTTTAAGATATTTAATTACACATGGTACAATTAAACCTGATTTAATTATGAATGGGAATAATATTATGTTATTAAAATATAAAAATATAAGATTAATAGATTCCTTAAATTTTATAGGAATGCCTTTAGCATCATTCCCTAAAACATTTGGATTAAAAGAATTAGCTAAAGGTTGGTTTCCGTTTTGGGCTAATATTAGTCAATATCAAAACTATATTGGGTCATATTTATCATTTGACTATTACAAACCAGGGTCTATGAAACCTGAAAATCGTGAAATATTTATGAAATGGTATGAAGATAAAATTAAAAATCAAGAATTTTTTGATTTTAGAAAAGAAATGAAACAATATTGTATATCAGATGTCGATATTTTAAGAAGAGGTTGCGGGGAGTTTATAATACAATTTATAAATAGTGATCAAATTAACCCCTTTAGGGAGGCAATAACATTACCTCAAGCTTGTAATAAAGCGTGGAGAAAAAATTATATGCCTAAAAATAGTCTTTGGGTCATATCTGATAGTGGCTATCCTAACAAAACTAAATATTCTATTAAAGGTATAAGATGGCTTCAGGCCTATAGTTCTGATTTAAATAAGAAAATGTGTCATGCCTTAAATGGAGGTGAAAAAAAATTAGGTAAATATCATGTAGATGGTTATTGTGACGGCGTAATATATGAATTTCTGGGTTGCTTATATCATGGGTGTGAGAAATGTTATCCAAATAGAAAATATATCAATCCATATACTAAAAAAACAATGGTACAACTGCATGAAGAAACTATTAAACGATTTAACGAATTAAAAATATTAGGTTATAAAATTATATATATATGGGAATGTGATTTTGATAAATATAAGAATATCAATATCCAATATAAGAATAATATAACTGTATTATATCCATATAGAGAGCCTATTAAACCTAGAGATGCTCTATTTGGGGGTAGAACAAATGCTGTAAAATTATATCATAAAATAAAAGATGATGAACAAATAAAATATGTTGATATATGTTCATTATATCCATATGTTAATAAATATAAAAAATATCCATGTGGACATCCAAATATAATAAGTCCGGAACAAATTGATATAAAATATATTAGAGACTATCAGGGATTGATAAAATGCAAAATACTACCACCTCAAACATTATGGATGCCTGTATTACCAATACATTGTAATAAAAAAATGATATTTACTCTATGTTATACATGTGCTAAGAATGAAGATGATTATTGCAAACATACAGAAAATCAAAGAGCGTTGATTGGTACATGGACAACTTTAGAAATACAGAAAGCGTTAGATAAAGGTTATCAAATATTAGAAACATATCAAATATGGCATTGGAGTAATTGGAGTTCAGATGTATATAAACAACATATCGATAAATATTTAAAAATGAAACAAGAGGCTAGTGGCTACCCAAATTGGGTTAAAAATGAAGATGATAAAAAAAGGTTTAAAACTGATTATTTTGCTGCAGAAGGTATTGTACTTGAAAATATTGAATATAATCCTGGTAAACGAGCATTTGCAAAAATTATGCTTAATTGTATATGGGGTAAAAATGCTCAAAATAACAAATTACCCCATTGTGAATATATTAGTAAAGTCTCAAGATTTTTTGATATTATGAATGATAGTAATATTGAGGTCAGTAGTATTGATATGTTTGATCATGATAATTTCATATTAGTGAATTATAAAGATTTAACTGATGAAATTGAACCTCATTCATCAGCTAATGTTGTAGTTGCATCATTTGTAACTGCATATGCAAGATTAGAATTGTATGCAGCTCTTGAACTATTAGGTGATAGAGTGTTATACTGTGATACAGACAGTATTATATTTGTATATAAACCAGGAGAATATAATATTCCTATTGTAGACAGTCGTTTAGGTAAATGGACGGATGAAGTCCCTAATGGGAAAATTATAAGCTATGTTGGTTTAGGGCCTAAAAATTATGGGTATCAATATGATGTAAATGGACATATATTCACTAAATGCAAAGTAAAAGGAATTACCTTAGATTACAATACATCTCAAAAAGTAAACTTTGAATCTATGATTAAATGTATAAATGATAGAAAAAATTATTCTATACATATCACATATGAGTCTCGTATTAAAAAATCTAAAAATAAAAAGGTCACTAGTGAAACTCAGACAAAAACATTTCGATCGGTATATACAAAACGATTAGTTGT
>CM026404.1:29004546-29020161 GCA_014843695.1 Archivesica marissinica | reverse complement strand
CTATCATTTATACATTTAATCATAGATTCAAAGTTTACTTTTTGAGATGTATTGTAATCTAAGGTAATTCCTTTTACTTTGCATTTAGTGAATATATGTCCATTTACATCATATTGATACCCATAATTTTTAGGTCCTAAACCAACATAGCTTATAATTTTCCCATTAGGGACTTCATCCGTCCATTTACCTAAACGACTGTCTACAATAGGAATATTATATTCTCCTGGTTTATATACAAATATAATACTGTCTGTATCACAGTATAACACTCTATCACCTAATAGTTCAAGAGCTGCATACAATTCTAATCTTGCATATGCAGTTACAAATGATGCAACTACAACATTAGCTGATGAATGAGGTTCAATTTCATCAGTTAAATCTTTATAATTCACTAATATGAAATTATCATGATCAAACATATCAATACTACTGACCTCAATATTACTATCATTCATAATATCAAAAAATCTTGAGACTTTACTAATATATTCACAATGGGGTAATTTTTTATTTTGAGCATTTTTACCCCATATACAATTAAGCATAATTTTTGCAAATGCTCGTTTACCAGGATTATATTCAATATTTTCAAGTACAATACCTTCTGCAGCAAAATAATCAGTTTTAAACCTTTTTTTATCATCTTCATTTTTAACCCAATTTGGGTAGCCACTAGCCTCTTGTTTCATTTTTAAATATTTATCGATATATTGTTTATATACATCTGAACTCCAATTACTCCAATGCCATATTTGATATGTTTCTAATATTTGATAACCTTTATCTAACGCTTTCTGTATTTCTACAGTTGTCCATGTACCAATCAATGCTCTTTGATTTTCTGTATGTTTGCAATAATCATCTTCATTCTTAGCACATGTATAACATAGAGTAAATATCATTTTTTTATTACAATGTATTGGTAATACAGGCATCCATAATGTTTGAGGGGGTAGTATTTTACATTTTATCAAACCCTGATAGTCACTAATATATTTTATATCAATTTGTTCCGGACTTATTATATTTGGATGCCCACATGGATATTTTTTATATTTATTAACATATGGATATAATGAACATATATCAACATATTTTATTTGTTCATCATCTTTTATTTTATGATATAATTTTACAGCATTTGTTCTACCCCCAAATAGAGCATCTCTAGGTTTAATAGGCTCTCTATATGGATATAATACAGTTATATTATTCTTATATTGGATATTGATATTCTTATATTTATCAAAATCACATTCCCATATATATATAATTTTATAACCTAATATTTTTAATTCGTTAAATCGTTTAATAGTTTCTTCATGCAGTTGTACCATTGTTTTTTTAGTATATGGATTGATATATTTTCTATTTGGATAACATTTCTCACACCCATGATATAAGCAACCCAGAAATTCATATATTACGCCGTCACAATAACCATCTACATGATATTTACCTAATTTTTTTTCACCTCCATTTAAGGCATGACACATTTTCTTATTTAAATCAGAACTATAGGCCTGAAGCCATCTTATACCTTTAATAGAATATTTAGTTTTGTTAGGATAGCCACTATCAGATATGACCCAAAGACTATTTTTAGGCATATAATTTTTTCTCCACGCTTTATTACAAGCTTGAGGTAATGTTATTGCCTCCCTAAAGGGGTTAATTTGATCACTATTTAGAAATTGTATTATAAACTCCCCGCAACCTCTTCTTAAAATATCGACATCTGATATACAATATTGTTTCATTTCTTTTCTAAAATCAAAAAATTCTTGATTTTTAATTTTATCTTCATACCATTTCATAAATATTTCACGATTTTCAGGTTTCATAGACCCTGGTTTGTAATAGTCAAATGATAAATATGACCCAATATAGTTTTGATATTGACTAATATTAGCCCAAAACGGAAACCAACCTTTAGCTAATTCTTTTAATCCAAATGTTTTAGGGAATGATGCTAAAGGCATTCCTATAAAATTTAAGGAATCTATTAATCTTATATTTTTATATTTTAATAACATAATATTATTCCCATTCATAATTAAATCAGGTTTAATTGTACCATGTGTAATTAAATATCTTAAAACAAATTGTGTATCATAACCTCTTCCATTATGAGCTATTACTGTTGAATAATTATGAATAGGACTAAATAACCATTTACAGAATTCCTGTAATGTATTTTCACCTTCAAATATCATTTGTTTTTCACCTTCAATATTATTACAATGGTCACAATATTCGGTAACTGATTTACAAATACATTTATCACATGCCCGTTGAGCTACACAATAATTTGGTTTATGTTCCCCATCATCAAATTGACATTCAAAGTCATAAAATATATAGGGTACTATTCTAGGTCCTTGTTTTAATGGTTCAGATACATATATTGGTATATAACAATCATGATCCAACGGTACTATTAATTTACAATATTTACATTTTTTTAATCCTGGACATATATGATATATATTTTTTACCTTCTATTAATAGGGTATCACATTTTTTACATAACTGTACAGATGAACATATATTTTTCTTATGTTTTCCTTTAATTGTTTTATGATTTTCATAACATGATATACTAACAAACCAACGACTGCAAGTATTACAATGAATAGGTTCTTCTTTTTCACATAATTCATGCGAATAACATTTACATATATTATTACATTTATGATACTCTTTATTACTATAACCTACATCACAATATTCACAAAAATAACTATAACCAAAAAGAACCCTAATGGATACCCTAGATGAATGTGAGGAACCATTGAAAAAGAGATCACGAGTTGAAGACCCCACAAAGGAGAGAGCCCCATTGAAAGCATTTCGTAAAAAGAGACTATTAAATCTATAAGATGATTGTATGACATTACATTTTAATTGATTATTTTATTAAAAATGGAACTAATAGATAAGGTGTAAGAACGACATTGAAATACCTATTAAATAGAGTTAACAAATAATAACACTCATTGTATTGGATGTACATATTATTTGTATAACCTGTATTAGATGTATTGTGGTTATTTCATTTTTATATTTTGATGTTGTGATTGTAATATAATAAAATAATACTTTGACAAAATCTAAGAGGTTTTTATTTCATTTTATTATGGGTCCTGAAAAGGACCCATATAATGGTTTTCTTTACTTGAGTACTATGTTCTTCTTTCTTTTTATCTTTTATACTTGTATTAAAATATTTGTCTAGGTTATATAATAACAATCTATATATTAGAAGGTGATTGCCAATGTTGCGGTGGTAGTGTTTGTTTCGATAGTGAATCAGATATCTGGGATAAACTGTTAGGTTATTTTTGTCATTGGGGTAGTAAAGAAACATATTACTGTGATCTATGTTATGAACACAACAATTTCTTACATATGCATGGATTATGTTTATTTTGTTTTAATGTAGTATTTAAATGTAGGTTACCGTAGCGCTATACATTAGACGTGTTACTATTTATAGCTAGTAGGTCAAGCCGATTTTTGCCACTATATATTGAGTTTTTATGGTTTTTTTATTATTGACCACCTCACAATGACGGACTTGATAGATTATTTGAATGATCCTATGCTAGGAGGTCGATGGAGTCATATCGTAGAGCTGATTATGAAACCAGCTATTACATCAACACCTCTACTACCAGAAACTAATGATGATTACCTCAGGCGTATGATGAGCTATGTTCCTGTTTATGGAGGGATTACGCCGGTGGATTATTGTGGAGATTCTATCTCTAACACAACATTTCCTCCGGATATTATCGACCCTGTACCTGAGAGCAAACTCTTAACATGATATTGTTAGGAAGAAAAAATACGGTCCTTTTCAGGAACAACACACATATTCCGATAAGAAAAAATCTCTCAAATATTGTCATATTAGTTATATTTATATATTACAACAAACATATATAAATACTAGATATCTTTTATATGTTTTCATTTAGTTGTAGCATTGCAAAGAGATAACACCTTCACAATGAGTTATTTACAAGATAGAATAACACATATAGTATCTACAAATGAAGGATTACATTTTTCAAAAGTACATTTAAGATTAGGAACAAATGTATTTATAGAAATGATACATGAGGAAATAATTAGAAAAGTAGGGTCTGATGTTGACTTAGAAACATCATCTTCAAAACATATTGTAGAGAATGATAAGGGTAAACCATGTGTACATTATTATGGGTTAGCACACACAAAAGCAAAATTGTATTTAGGAAAGGAAATAGATATAGAAAGTTTGATTGTAAATTATTTAACAAAAAGAAAATTAGATACTATTAAAAAGGAGGATATAGAAAAAGTATGTAAAGATTTAGGGATATATTACCCCAGTTGGCTTATAATGTATAATGATTATCTTATGGAAAGAAATAAACTCAACATGTCAGAACAACCAGATACTATAAATATAATTCATGTCTTATTACATAGACATTTACGTAGATTATATTCATGGAACTATTAATACACTGTTCTATTAAAATAATCCAATTCTATTAATATATTCCAAAATAAGGGTAACAATACACTATATAAGTTAGAACAACCATAGAACACTATCATTATTTTTACTTGATATTGTAGCAAAGACATCAATCATGAATAATTGCAATATGAAAGCAAATCATATGGTATCTACATCATTTGGGTTACAATATTCTAAAGTACAGTTGGGTTTAGATACAGATCTTTATATAGAAATGGTAAATGATGAAATAATCAGAAAAGTAGGAGATGTTGACTTAACAACAATACATCCAGAACATATTCTAATTTTAGATGGGGAACCATATAACAATTATTATGGAATGCTTTTTTCACATACACAACAATATTTAGGCAAAGAAATGGATATAGAAAGTATATTATCACATTTTCTATCGAAACGTAAATTAGATATTGTTGAATTAGATGATATAGAATTTATGTACACTACATTAGGTATGGGATATGAGAAATGGATCTAAATGTATGATGATTATGTTGTTTCTAGAAATAGATTAGTATTACCATATGATGTACACTATATAAATGTACTTGATGTGTTACTATATCATCATTCAAAGAGAACTTGGTAGTATAGGTAACATGTCACATATAGTAAAAATCGGTGTGGAAGGAGGATTTTGTTCGGAATTTGTTAATAGTATTATACATTTAGATTTAGGGGAGGAGGTGTTGATTGATATGGTTAATGATGAAATAACACGAAAGAGAATACCAAAAGAGGAGAATTTTGGTAATATGTTGTCAAATGTACATTTACATTTGGGTACATATATAGATATGGAAAGTGTTATTAAACATTATTTATATAACAAACATATTGCGGTTGTTAAACATAGAGATATAGAAGCTGTGTTAAAAGAAACACTTGGTATAGATGATTGGTCTATAATATATAATAACTATTTAGAGAAGACAAAAATAACTCCAGAGGATGGTGATTATATAAATGTATGCGGTGTATTACTATACCATCATTTAGAAAGACAGTATTAACCATATTATGGAGAACAGAATAACACATGATATGGTATTATTTTATGGACAAAACAGTGTTTTCAGTAACTTTTATCCTGCAGACTTTATAGATAGTGATGGTGTGAAATATATATGTACTGAACAATATTTTCAACATAAAAACATGCTACAATGCCAGGAACATAATATCGCAGCGAAGATACTTAATTCTACTAATCCATATGAGATCAAGCATCTAGGACGCTCAAGATCTACAAACTTTGATGTAGTACAATGGACAAACGATTCAACAAATGTACTTTTTGAAGCAAATTGGTTAAAATATAACCAAAATGAACACTTAAAAAGAATTTTATTAAATACTAATAATAAAATTCTTGCTGAGGCTAACCCCAGAGACTGTATTTGGGGTATTGGTTTAAATATGTGGAATAAAAATGCTACAATACAAGCTAATTGGAAGGGTCAGAATCAATTTGGAGAATTATTAATGCATGTTAGATATTTTATTAGGAATAAAAATTGTTAGTTGTATCTTAGTTAATTATTAGTTATTAGAAAATAAAAAAATTATATTGAAATTTATTATGTGTTATGTTATATTTAGTAGTCACTAGGGTGGAACTATGGGCCATGTAACCCAAAACGGCCCATACTGTCATCCACAGCAAAAGTGCCCTATAAATTATTAAAAAGTGCCCCATAGTGCCAAAAATATTATATTGAAAAAATCATTTTATTTATTAAATTTTTTATTTTTATTAAAAATATTATTTTATTTTATTAAAAATTTTATTAAAAATTTATTTTATTTATTAAAAAAATTACTTTATTAAAAATTTTATTTTATTTTTATTAAAAATTTTATTTTATTTTTATTAAAAAAATTATTTTATTTTATTAAAAATTTTATTAAAAAATTTATTTTATTTATTAAAAAAATTATTTTATTTATTAAAATTTTTATTTTATTTTTATTAAAAAAATTATTTTATTTATTAAAATTTTTATTTTATTTTTATTAAAAAATTTATTTTATTTTTATTAAATTTTTTATTTAATTTTATTTTTATTAAAAATTTATTATGTGTTATGTTATTTTTGGGATGGCACTATGGACCGGTCTAGGGATGGCACTATGGACCGGCCCATATTCAATAAAACTCGGCCCATAGTGCCATCCTATACTACTTCTCATCATAAAATACTAGTTTGTCATGCCAATATATTTTAATAAATATCAGTACAATAAGGTCAGTTGATCTGATTAATCGGCGCCAACGAATCTGGAATCGTAAATTTCAACACATTTGTTTTACAAACTCTACCTTTGCCAGGACACGTCGGTGGGTTTTCCCATTGACCAGTTAGTAGACACTCGATATAGTAAATATCATCACTCTCGGTGCACTGGTATTTAATCTTAGCTCCCACATGCATCATATTTCCAGAAGAGATTGCATTATCGACAGATGGTATGCTGCCACACTCTGCAATAAAATAATAGAAAACAGACATTTTTATTTATTTATATATTATTTATATATTACGAATGTGTCACTGTTTGTAATTTTAACATACGTTCTTAAGGTGTCGTGGGGCAAACACATGCGCGTTGGTACTGACATCTTACATCGAATTATCCTGTATACCGCGTTTGGAACTAGCTAGACAGCTTACATCGAGCTATCCTGTATACCGCGTTTGGAACTAGCTAGACAGCTTACAGCGAGCTATCCTGTATACCGCGTTTGGAACTAGCTAGACAGCTTACAGCGAGCTATCCTGTATCACGCGTTTGGAACTAGCTAGACAGCTTACAGCGAGCTATCCTGTATACCGCGTTTGGAACTAGCTAGACAGCTTACAGCGAGCTATCCTGTATCACACGTTTGGAACTAGCTAGATAGCTTACAGCGAGCTATCCTGTATCACACGTTTGGAACTAGCTAGACAGCTTACAGCGAGCTATCCTGTATCACGCGTTTGGAACTAGCTAGATAGCTTACAGCGAGCTATCCTGTATCACGCGTTTGGAACTAGCTAGATAGCTTACAGCGAGCTATCCTGTATACCGCGTTTGGAACAAGCTAGACATCTTACAGCGAGCTATCCTGTACCACACGTTTGGAACTAGCTAGACAGCTTACAGAGAGCTATCCTGTATCACACGTTTGGAACTAGCTAGATAGCTTACAGCGAGCTATCCTGTATCACGCGTTTGGAACTAGCTAGACAGCTTACAGCGAGCTATCCTGTATCACGCGTTTGGAACTAGCTAGACAGCTTACAGCGAGCTATCCTGTATCACGCGTTTGGAACTAGCTAGACAGCTTACAGAGAGCTATCCTGTAGCACGCGTTTGGAACTAGCTAGACAGCTTATAGCGAGCTATCCTGTATTACTACTTTGGAACTAGCTAGTAAGCCTACAGCGAGCTATCCTGTATCACGCGTTTGGAACTAGCTAGGCAGCTTACAGCGATCTATCCTGTATCACGCGTTTGGAACTAGCTAGACAGCTTACAGCGAGCTATCCTGTATCACGCGTTTGGAACTAGCTAGATAGCTTACAGCGAGCTATCCTGTATCACGCGTTTGGAACTAGCTAGACAGCTTACAGCGAGCTATCCTGTATTACGACTTTGGAACTAGCTAGGCAGCTTACATCGAGCTATCCTGTATCACGCGTTTGGAACTAGCTAGATAGCTTACATCTAGCTATCCTGTATCACGCGTTTGGAACTAGCTAGATAGCTTACATCGAGCTATCCTGTATCACGCGTTTGGAACTAGCTAGATAGCTTACATCGAGCTATCCTGTATCACGCGTTTGGAACAAGCTAGATAGCTTACATCGAGCTATCCTGTACCAAGCGTTTGGAACAAGCTAGATAGCTTACATCGAGCTATCCTCTACCACGCGTTTGGAACAAGCTATATAGCTTACATCGAGCTATCCTGTACCACGCGTTTGGAACAAGCTAGATAGCTTACATCGAGCTATCCTGTATCACGCGTTTGTCCTATTCAGTATGATGGTTGTTTTAGTAAAAGGACAGTATCATTAGTCTCGACCAAACCTCATTCAGATTTTCAATAATGCCACATGTGTGTCCTTGTTGTACAATGACAGTCACTCTTTAAGAAAAATATTACATTTTGTCTAGTAAAAGGCTTTTCCGAATCGACTACGGGAACGCCATAGAGGCAAAACTCAGAGAAAAGCAAGCTAAGCATCATCCGAGCTACCAGCTGTTGTTCTTAAGCACAGGGCTTCAAATCGCTCAAACTAGGAAACAGAGACCAAATAACCTGATTGCGTCTGCAGAGATCAGCAGAAAGAAGAGGACACACATGGTAAAGACTGAACAATCGAAAACCAAGTACATTAACCAAATTCAGACACATCTTTGACACACCTCTATCGAAATTCATTAAAATATACTACCATACTTGGCCGACTGTACAGAAATGTATTAATCTTTTGTCATGGAAATCAAAAACTATCACCATTGGTCTTTCCAAATTTATATATTTTGCAAATAAGCAACGAAACTAACGCATATTTTACACATATATTTGAACTTGTGATTGTGCTCTTTTGTAAAGTTCCATGTCACTGTCTGTTTTTACTTAATTGCTACAGACATGTATACTGTTTTATGCAATAAACTTATTGTATTGTATCCTTGTAATCATGCAGAGGCGTGTGATTTATCGAATGTTCTTCCACGCTCGACGTGCATTGACTACATGTCATACACGTCTGATGATTAAAGCCACTGACACCAATATTCTTGTATATGATCTAATGTGTATCAGCCACTCAAATATCTAGGTCTTTGTGAATTGTGGATAGCGTTTGGGAAAGGCAATAATTTAAGATGGATATGTATTCAAGCTTTGAAGATAGTAGTTGGCGAGAAAAGGACAAAATGCATCACAATCGTTTACGCTGTCACCGGACGTGACGTTATCTCTAGTTTTAGATAAAGGGTAAGAAAGTCCTGCATACCTGGGCTGTTTATGCTGAAGTATTTGCCAAGCTAAGTACATACCCACTGAATATAAGTAGGCATGATATAAGATTGATTGAAATGTTTGTCATACCTATGTTGTACATACTTATGCAGACTTGTTCTCATTGATTCATCAGTATACACCCCTTTAATTGCCTACACAATGTTATGACTGCCATCTTTAAATTCACCACCATATTGGTTTTTTTGTGTTCAATTGTTTAAAACTGAAATATATTATATATTGATCATCCTAGAATATACAACACGTTAAAAATAAAATTCGCATTGCAAGTAAAATTGTCAAAAAAGACAAAACATTAATAAAAACAGAGGCCATCTTGGACCAGGCAGCCATTATGGTTACAACAGTAGTAATGTCATTTGGAAAACAAATAAGGCATATTGCACAATATGAAGAATTGTGCCCAATTTGTAATGTTCCTGTAATATGCTTGGCTAGACAATGGGACTACTTTATGCTAATTACATATCACGAACAAGTCCGGTAGTTTACGGTAATTGCTGTTGATTTCCGCGTCCAAATTCATATCATTTTATTGGATAACGGTACAATCCATACACTGCAGTTGAGTTAGTCGTTACAAGAACGTCAGTGAACGTCATCGATGACGCAATCAGTGACCTCTCGCTACCATTCATGTTGCTACTATTGACACACTTGCATCATTTGTAAGCATCCCGCCTCTATGTACATGGTTGATCACAGTGTGCCTGATCTCCCCGTATCTTGTCATTTGTAAGCATCCCGCCTCTATGTACATGGTTGATCAAAATGTGCCTGATCTCCCCGTATCTTGTCATTTGTAAGCATCCCGCCTCTATGTACATGATTGATCAAAATGTTCCTGATCTCCCCGTATCTTGTCATGTATTGCTCCCTTTGATTATGATGGTTAAAGTTATCGATTACCGGCAAGTGAATCTTTACATGTGTTAGATGTAAATGTTTAGAAAGAAATTAAACCGTTAAACTTAACATGAAAATGGTGTTTACATCTATTTCAATTGTCACTCAACATCAGTGTGAGTCAAGTGTCACATTCTAATTACCTCATCAGTTTATAGTAAATTCATACGCCACTGAGGCGTGTATGATTAAGGCAAACTTTGTATATAGCATCAAGAGCATAAGAAAGGTGAGACAATAAATCTACCCTCTATAGTGTTGCAGATAGGGAAACCCCACACTCGGACAGGCCATTGCTCTACCACCTCTATAGTGTTGCAGATAAGGAAACCCCACACTCGGACAGGCCATTGCTCTACCACCTCTATAGTGTTGCAGATAGGGAAACCCCACACTCGGACAGGCCATTGCTCTACCACCTCTATAGTGTTGCAGATAGGGAAATCCCACACTCGGACAGGTCATTGCTCTACCACCTCTATAGTGTTGCAGATAGGGAAACCCCAAACTCGGACAGGCCATTGCTCTACCACCTCTA
The DNA here is from genome assembly GCA_014843695.1 of Archivesica marissinica. Taxonomy (NCBI): domain Eukaryota; kingdom Metazoa; phylum Mollusca; class Bivalvia; order Venerida; family Vesicomyidae; genus Archivesica; species Archivesica marissinica. The sequence goes on along the minus strand of CM026404.1, from coordinate 29,009,133 downwards.
TAGTGTTGCAGATAGGGAAACCCCACACTCGGACAGGTCATTGCTCTACCACCTCTATAGTGTTGCAGATAGGGAAACCCCACACTGGGACAGGCCATTGCTCTACCACCTCTATAGTGTTGCAGATAGGGAAACCCCACACTCGGACAGGCCATTGCTCTACCACCTCTATAGTGTTGCAGATAGGGAAACCCCACACTCGGACAGGCCATTGCTCTACCACCTCTCTAGTGTTGCAGATAGGGAAACCACACTCGGACAGGCCATTGCTATACCACCTCTATAGTGTTGCAGATAGGGAAACCCCACACTCGGACAGGCCATTGCTCTACCACCTCTATAGTGTTGCAGATAGGGAAACCCCACACTCGGACAGGCCATTGCTCTACCACCTCTATAGTGTTGCAGATAGGGAAACCCCACACTGGGACAGGCCATTGCTCTCCCACCTCTATAGTGTTGCAGATAGGGAAACCCCACACTCGGACAGGCCATTGCTCTACCACCTCTATAGTGTTGCAGATAGGGAAACCCCACACTCGGACAGGCCATTGCTCTACCACCTCTATAGTGTTGCAGATAGGGAAACCCCACACTAGGACAGGCCATTGCTCTACCACCTCTATAGTGTTGCAGATAGGGAAACCCCACACTGGGACAGGCCATTGCTCTACCACCTCTATAGTGTTGCAGATAGGGAAACCCCACACTCGGACAGGCCATTGCTCTACCACCTCTATAGTGTTGCAGATAGGGAAACCCCACACTCGGACAGGCCATTGCTCTACCACCTATATAGTGTTGCAGATAGGGAAACCCCACACTCGGACAGGCCATTGCTCTACCACCTCTATAGTGTTGCAGATAAGGAAACCCCACACTCGGACAGGCCATTGCTCTACCACCTCTATAGTGTTGCAGATAACGAAACCCCACACTCGGACAGGCCATTGCTCTACCACCTCTATAGTGTTGCAGATAAGGAAACCCCACACTCGGACAGGCCATTGCTCTACCACCTCTATAGTGTTGCAGATAGGGAAACCCCACACTCGGACTGGCCATTGCTCTACCACCTCTATAGTGTTGCAGATAGGGAAACCCCACACTCGGACAGGCCATTGCTCTACCACCTCTATAGTGTTGCAGATAGGGAAACCCCACACTCGGACAGGCCATTGCTCTACCACCTCTATAGTGTTGCAGATAAGGAAACCCCACACTCGGACAGGCCATTGCTCTACCACCGCTATAGTGTTGCAGATAGGGAAACCCCACACTCGGACAGGCCATTGCTCTACCACCTCTATAGTGTTGCAGATAGGGAAATCCCACACTCGGACAGGCCATTGCTCTACCACCTCTATAGTGTTGCAGATAGGGAAACCCCACACTCGGACAGGCCATTGCTCTACCACCTCTATAGTGTTGCAGATAGGGAAACCCCACACTCGGACAGGCCATTGCTCTACCACCTCTATAGTGTTGCAGATAGGAAACCCCACACTCGGACAGGCCATTGCTCTACCACCTCTATAGTGTTGCAGATAGGGAAACTCCACACTCGGACAGGCCATTGCTCTACCACCTCTATAGTGTTGCAGATAGGGAAACCCCACACTCGGACAGGCCATTGCTCTACCACCTCTATAGTGTTGCAGATACGGAAACCCCACACTCGGACAGGCCATTGCTCTACCACCTCTATAGTGTTGCAGATAGGGAAACCCCACACTCGGACAGGCCATTGCTCTACCACCTCTATAGTGTTGCAGATAAGGAAACCCCACACTCGCACAGGCCATTGCTCTACCACCTCTATAGTGTTGCAGATAGGAAACCCCACACTCGGACAGGCCATTGCTCTACCACCTATATAGTGTTGCAGATAAGGAAACCCCACACTGGGACAGGCCATTGCTCTACCACCTCTATAGTGTTGCAGATAAGGAAACCCCACACTCGGACAGGCCATTGCTCTAACACCTCTATAGTGTTGCCGATAGGGAAACCTCACACTCGGACAGGCCATTGCTCTACCACCTCTATAGTGTTGCAGATAAGGAAACCCCACACTGGGACAGGCCATTGCTCTACCACCTCTATAGTGTTGCAGATAAGGAAACCCCACACTCGCACAGGTCATTGCTCTACCACCTCTATAGTGTTGCAGATAAGGAAACCGCACACTGGGACAGGCCATTGCTCTACCACCTCTATAGTGTTGCAGATAAGGAAACCCCACACTGGGACAGGCCATTGCTCTACCACCTCTATAGTGTTGCAGATAAGGAAACCCCACACTCGGACAGGCCATTGCTCTACCACCTCTATAGTGTTGCAGATAAGGAAACCCCACACTCGGACAGGCCATTGCTCTACCACCTCTATAGTGTTGCAGATAGGGAAACCCCACATTCGGACAGGCCATTGCTCTACCATCTCTATAGTGTTGCAGATAAGGAAACCCCACACTCGGACAGGCCATTGCTCTACCACCTCTATAGTGTTGCAGATAGGGAAACCCCACACTCGGACAGGCCATTGCTCTACCACCTCTATAGTGTTGCAGATAGGGAAACCCCACACTCGGACAGGCCATTGCTCTAACACCTCTATAGTGTTGCAGATAGGGAAACCCCACACTCGGACAGGCCATTGCTCTACCACCTCTATAGTGTTGCAGATAGGGAAACCCCACACTTGGACAGGCCATTGCTCTACCACCTCTATAGTGTTGCAGATAAGGAAACCCCACACTCGGACAGGCCATTGCTCTACCACCTCTATAGTGTTGCAGATAGGGAAACCCCACACTCGGACAGGCAATTGCTCTACCACCTCTATAGTGTTGCAGATAGGGAACCCCACACTCGCACAGGCCATTGCTCTACCACCTCTATAGTGTTGCAGATAAGGAAACCCCACACTCGGACAGGCCATTGCTCTACCACCTCTATAGTGTTGCAGATAAGGAAACCCACACTCGCACAGCCATTGCTCTACCACCTATATAGTGTTGCAGATAAGGAAACCCCACACTCGGACAGGCCATTGCTCTACCACCTCTATAGTGTTGCAGATAGGCAAACCCCACACTCGGACAGGCCATTGCTCTACCACCTCTATAGTGTTGCAGATAAGGAAACCCCACACTGGGACAGGCCATTGCTCTACCACCTCTATAGTGTTGCAGATAGGGAAACCCCACACTCGGACAGGCCATTGCTCTACCACCTCTATAGTGTTGCAGATAAGGAAACCCCACACTCGGACAGGCCATTGCTCTACCACCTATATAGTGTTGCAGATAAGGAAACCCCACACTCGGACAGGCCATTGCTCTACCACCTCTATAGTGTTGCAGATAAGGAAACCCCACACTCGGACAGGCCATTGCTCTACCACCTCTATAGTGTTGCAGATAAGGAAACCCCACACTCGGACAGGCCATTGCTCTACCACCTCTATAGTGTTGCAGATAAGGAAACCCTACCCTCGGACAGGCCATTGCTCTACCACCTCTATAGTGTTGCAGATAAGGAAACCCCACACTCGGACAGGCCATTGCTCTACCACCTCTATAGTGTTGCAGATAAGGAAACCCCACACTCGACAGGCCATTGCTCTACCACCTCTATAGTGTTGCAGATAAGGAAACCCCACACTGGGACAGGCCATTGCTCTACCACCTCTATAGTGTTGCAGATAAGGAAACCCACACTCGGACAGGCCATTGCTCTACCACCTCTATAGTGTTGCAGATAAGGAAACCCCACACTCGGACAGGCCATTGCTCTACCACCTCTATAGTTTTGCAGATAAGGAAACCGCACACTGGGACAGGCCATTGCTCTACCACCTCTATAGTGTTGCAGATAAGGAAACCCCACACTCGGACAGGTAATTGCTCTACCACCTCTATAGTGTTGCAGATAAGAAAACCCCACACTCGGACAGGCCATTGCTCTACCACCTCTATAGTGTTGCAGATAAGGAAACCCCACCCTCGGACAGGCCATTGCTCTACCACCTCTATAGTGTTGCAGATAAGGAAACCCCACACTCGGACAGGCCATTGCTCTACCACCTCTATAGTGTTGCAGATAAGGAAACCCCACACTCGGACAGGCCATTGCTCTACCACCTCTATAGTGTTGCAGATAAGGAAACCCCACACTGGGACAGGCCATTGCTCTACCACCTCTATAGTGTTGCAGATAAGGAAACCCCACACTCGGACAGGCCATTGCTCTACCACCTCTATAGTGTTGCAGATAAGGAAACCCCACACTCGCACAGGTCATTGCTCTACCACCTCTATAGTGTTGCCGATAGGGAAACCCCACACTCGCACAGGTCATTGCTCTACCACCTCTATAGTGTTGCCGATAGGGAAACCCCACACTCGCACAGGTCATTGCTCTACCACCTCTATAGTGTTGCAGATAAGGAAACCCCACACTCGGACAGGCCATTGCTCTACCACCTCTATAGTGTTGCAGATAAGGAAACCCCACACTCGGACAGGCCATTGCTCTACCACCTCTATAGTGTTGCAGATAAGGAAACCCCACACTCGGACAG
>CM026404.1:28969465-29003546 GCA_014843695.1 Archivesica marissinica | reverse complement strand
AACTAATCGTTTTGTATATACCGATCGAAATGTTTTTGTCTGAGTTTCACTAGTGACCTTTCTATTTTTAGATTTTTTAATACGAGACTCATATGTGATATGTATAGAATAATTTTTTCTATCATTTATACATTTAATCATAGATTCAAAGTTTACTTTTTGAGATGTATTGTAATCTAAGGTAATTCCTTTTACTTTACATTTAGTGAATATATGTCCATTTACATCATATTGATACCCATAATTTTTAGGTCCTAAACCAACATAGCTTATAATTTCCCCATTAGGTACTTCATCCGTCCATTTACCTAAACGACTGTCAACAATAGGAATATTATATTCCCCTGGTTTATATACAAATATAATACTGTCTGTATCAAAGTATAACACTCTATCATCTAATAGTTCAAGAGCTGCATACAATTCTAATCTTGCATATGCAGTTACAAATGATGCCACCACAACATTAGCTGATGAATGAGGTTCAATTTCATCAGTTAAATCTTTATAATTCACTAATATAAAATTATCATGATCAAACATATCAATACTATCGACCTCAATATTACTATCATTCATAATATCAAAAAATCTTGAAACTTTACTAATATATTCACAATGGGGTAATTTGTTATTTTGAGCATTTTTACCCCATATACAATTAAGCATAGTTTTTGCAAATGCTCGTTTACCAGGATTATATTTAATATTTTCAAGTACAATACCTTCTGCATCAAAATAATCAGTTTTAAACATCTTTTCATCATCTTCATTTTTAACCCAATTTGGGTAACCACTAGCCTCTTGTTTCATTTTTAAAAACTTATCGATATATTGTTTATATACATCTGAACTCCATTCACTCCAATGCCATATTTGATATATTTCTAATATTTGATAACCTTTATCTAACGCTTTCTGTATTTCTACAGTTGTCCATGTACCAATCAACGCTCTTTGATTTTCTGTATGTTTGCAATAATCATCTTCATTCTTAGCACATGTATAACATAGAGTAAATATCATTTTTTTATTACAATGTATTGGTAATACAGGCATCCATAATGTTTGAGGGGGTAGTATTTTGCATTTTATCAAACCCTGATAGTCACTAATATATTTTATATCAATTTGTTCCGGACTTAATATATTTGGATGCCCACATGGATATTTTTTATATTTATTAACATATGGATATAATGAACATATATCAACATATTTTATTTGTTCATCATCTTTTATTTTATGATATAATTTTACAGCATTTGTTCTACCTCCAAATAGAGCATCTCTAGGTTTAATAGGTTCTCTATATGGATATAATACATTTATATTATTCTTATATTGGATATTGATATTCTTATAATTATCAAAATCACATTCCCATATATAAATAATTTTATAACCTAATATTTTTAATTCGTTAAATCGTTTAATAGTTTCTTCATGCAGTTGTACCATTGTTTTTTTAGTATATGGGTTAATATATTTTCTATTTGGATAACATTTCTCACACCCATGATATAAGCAACCCAGAAATTCATATATTATACCGTCACAATAACCATCTACATGATATTTACCTATTTTTTTCTCACCTCCATTTAATGCATGACAAATTTTCTTATTTAAATCAGCACTATATGCCTGCAACCATCTTACCCCTTTAATAGAATATTTAGTTTTGTTAGGATATCCACTATCAGATATAACCCCAAGACTATTTTTAGGCATATAATTTTTCCTCCATGCTTTATTACAAGCTTGAGGTAGTGTTATTGCCTCCCTAAAGGGGTTAATTTGATCACTATTTAGAAATTGTATTATAAACTCCCCACAACCTCTTCTTAAAATATCGACATTTGATATACAATATTGTTTCATTTCTTTTCTAAAATCAAAAAATTCTTGATTATTTATTTTATCTTCATACCATTTCATAAATATTTCACGATTTTCAGGTTTCATACACCCTGGTTTGTAATAGTCTAATGGTAAATATGGCCCAATATAGTTTTGATATTGACTAGTATTTGCCCAAAACGGAAACCAACCTTTAGCTAATTCTTTTAATCCAAATGTTTTTGGGAATGATGCTAAAGGCATTCCTATAAAATTTAAGGAATCTATTAATCTTATATTTTTATATTTTAATAACATAATATTATTCCCATTCATAATTAAATCAGGTTTAATTGTACCATGTGTAATTAAATATCTTAAAACAAATTGTGTATCATATCCTCTTCCATTATGAGCTATTACTGTTGAATAATTATGAATAGGACTAAATAACCATTTACAGAATTCTTGTAATGTATTTTCACCTTCAAATATCATTTGTTTTTCACCTTCAATATTATTACAATGGTCACAATATTCGGTAACTGATTTACAAATACATTTGTCACATGCCCGTTGAGCTACACAATAATTTGGTTTATGTTCCCCATCATCAAATTGACATTCAAAGTCATAAAATATATAGGGTACTATTTTAGGTCCTTGTTTTAATGGTTCAGATACATATATTGGTATATAACAATCATGGTCCAATGACACTATTAATTTACAATATTTACATTTCTTAAACCCTGGACATATATGATTTTTTTTACTTTCTATTAATAGAGTATCACATTTTTTACATAACTGTACAGACGAACATATATTTTTCTTATGTTTTCCTTTAATTGTTTTATGATTTTCATAACATGATATACTAACAAACCAACGCCTGCAAGTATTACAATGAACGGGTTCTTCTTTTTCACATAATTCATGCGAATAACATTTACATATATTATTACATTTATGATACTCTTTATTACTATAACCTACATCACAATATTCACAAAAATAACTATAACCAAAAAGAACCCTAATGGATACCCTAGATGAATGTGAGGAACCATTGAAAAAGAGATCACGAGTTGAAGACCCCACAAAGGAGAGAGCCCCATTGAAAGCATTTCGTAAAAAGAGACTATTGAATCTATAAGATGATTGTATGACATTACATTATAATTGATTATTTTATTAAAAATGGAACTAATAGATAAGGTGTAAGAACGACATTGAAGTACCTATTAAATAGAGTTAACAAATAATAACACTCATTGTATTGGATGTAAATATTATTTTTGGGAACTTGTATTAGATGTATTGTGGTTATTTCAGTTTATATTTTGATGTTGTGATTGTAAAATAATAAATAATACTTTGACAAAATCTAAGAGGTTTTTATTTCATTTTATTATGGGTCCTGAAAAGGACCCATATAATGGTTTCTTTACTTGAGTACTATGTTCTTCTTTCTCTTTATCTTTTATACTTGTATTAAAATATTTGTCTAGGTTATATAATAACAATCTATATATTAGAAGGTGATTGCCAATGTTGTGGTGGTAGTGTTTGTTTCGATAGTGAATCAGATATCTGGGATAAACTGTTAGGTTATTTTTGTCATTGGTGTAGTAAAGAAACATATTACTGTGATCTATGTTATGAACACAACAATTTCTTACATATGCATGGATTATGTTTATTTTGTTTTAATGTAGTATTTAAATGTAGGTAACCGTAGCGCTATACATTAGACGTGTTACTATTTATAGCTAGTAGGTCAAGCCGATTTTTGCCACTATATATTGAGTTTTTATGGTTTTTTTATTATTGACCACCTCACAATGACGGACTTGATAGATTATTTGAATGAACCTATGCTAGGAGGTCGATGGAGTCATATCGTAGAGCTGATTATGAAACCAGCTATTACATCAACACCTCTACTACCAGAAAACTAATGATGATTACCTCAGGCGTATGATGAGCTATGTTCCTGTTTATGGAGGGATTACGCCGGTGGATTATTGTGGAGATTCTATCTCTAGCACAACATTTCCTCTGGATATTATCGACCCTGGACCTGAGAGCAAACCCTTAACATGATATTGTTAGGAAGAAAAAATACGGTCCTTTTCAGGACCAACACACATATTCCGATAAGAAAAATCTCTCAAATATTGTCATATTAGTTATATTTATATATTACAACAAACATATATAAATACTAGATATCTTTTATATTTTTTCATTTTAGTTGTAGCATTGCAAAGAGATAACACCTTCACAATGAGTTATTTACAAGATAGAATAACACATATAGTATCTACAAATGAAGGATTACATTTTTCAAAAGTACATTTAAGATTAGGAACAAATGTATTTATAGAAATGATACATGAGGAAATAATTAGAAAAGTAGGGTCTGATGTTGACTTAGAAACATCATCTTCAAAACATATTGTAGAGAATGATAAGGGTAAACCATGTGTACATTATTATGGGTTAGCACACACAAAAGCAAAATTGTATTTAGGAAAGGAAATAGATATAGAAAGTTTGATTGTAAATTATTTAACAAAAAGAAAATTAGATACTATTAAAAAGGAGGATATAGAAAAAGTATGTAAAGATTTAGGGATATATTACCCCAGTTGGCTTATAATGTATAATGATTATCTTATGGAAAGAAATAAACTCAACATGTCAGAACAACCAGATACTATAAATATAATTCATGTCTTATTACATAGACATTTACGTAGATTATATTCATGGAACTATTAATACACTGTTCTATTAAAATAATCCAATTCTATTAATATATTCCAAAATAAGGGTAACAATACACTATATAAGTTAGAACAACCATAGAACACTATCATTATTTTTACTTGATATTGTAGCAAAGACATCAATCATGAATAATTGCAATATGAAAGCAAATCATATGGTATCTACATCATTTGGGTTACAATATTCTAAAGTACAGTTGGGTTTAGATACAGATCTTTATATAGAAATGGTAAATGATGAAATAATCAGAAAAGTAGGAGATGTTGACTTAACAACAATACATCCAGAACATATTCTAATTTTAGATGGGGAACCATATAACAATTATTATGGAATGCTTTTTTCACATACACAACAATATTTAGGCAAAGAAATGGATATAGAAAGTATATTATCACATTTTCTATCGAAACGTAAATTAGATATTGTTGAATTAGATGATATAGAATTTATGTACACTACATTAGGTATGGGATATGAGAAATGGATCTAAATGTATGATGATTATGTTGTTTCTAGAAATAGATTAGTATTACCATATGATGTACACTATATAAATGTACTTGATGTGTTACTATATCATCATTCAAAGAGAACTTGGTAGTATAGGTAACATGTCACATATAGTAAAAATCGGTGTGGAAGGAGGATTTTGTTCGGAATTTGTTAATAGTATTATACATTTAGATTTAGGGGAGGAGGTGTTGATTGATATGGTTAATGATGAAATAACACGAAAGAGAATACCAAAAGAGGAGAATTTTGGTAATATGTTGTCAAATGTACATTTACATTTGGGTACATATATAGATATGGAAAGTGTTATTAAACATTATTTATATAACAAACATATTGCGAGTGTTAAACATAGAGATATAGAAGCTGTGTTAAAAGAAACACTTGGTATAGATGATTGGTCTATAATATATAATAACTATTTAGAGAAGACAAAAATAACTCCAGAGGATGATGATTATATAAATGTATGCGGTGTATTACTATACCATCATTTAGAAAGAAAGATTTGAAGAGAACTATGGAGAACAGAATAACAAACGATATGGTTTTATTTTATGGACAAAACAGTGTTTTCAGTAATTTTTACCTTGCAGACTTTATAGATAGTGATGGAGTGAAATATATATGTACTGAACAATATTTTCAACATAAAAAAATGCTACAATGCCAAGAACATACTATTGCTGAGAAGATACTTAATTCTACTAATCCATATGAGATCAAGCATCTAGGACGGTCAAGATCTACAAACTTTGATGTAGTACAATGGACAAACGATTCAACAGATGTACTTTTTGAAGCAAATTGGTTAAAATATAACCAAAATGAACACTTAAAAAGAATTTTATTAAATACTAATAATAAAATTCTTGCTGAGGCTAACCCCAGAGACTGTATTTGGGGTATTGGTTTAAATATGTGGAATAAAAATGCTACAATACAAGCTAATTGGAAGGGTCAGAATCAATTTGGAGAATTATTAATGCATGTTAGATATTTTATTAGGAATAAAAATTGTTAGTTGTATCTTAGTTAATTATTAGTTATTAGAAAATAAAAACATTATATTGAAATTTATTATGTGTTATGTTATATTTAGTAGTCACTAGGGTGGAACTATGGGCCATGTAACCCAAAACGGCCCATACTGTCATCCACAGCAAAAGTGCCCTATAAATTATTAAAAAGTGCCCCATAGTGCCAAAAATATTATATTGAAAAAATCATTTTATTTATTAAATTTTTTATTTTTATTAAAAATATTATTTTATTTTATTAAAAATTTTATTAAAAATTTATTTTATTTATTAAAAAAATTACTTTATTAAAAATTTTATTTTATTTTTATTAAAAATTTTATTTTATTTTTATTAAAAAAATTATTTTATTTTATTAAAAATTTTATTTAAAAAATTTATTTTATTTATTAAAAAAATTATTTTATTTATTAAAATTTTTATTTTATTTTTATTAAAAATTTTATTTTATTTTTATTAAATTTTTTATTTAATTTTATTTTTATTAAAAATTTATTATGTGTTATGTTATTTTTAGTAGTCACTAGGGTTGGAACTATGGGGGCCATGTCAAACATGTGCATGTGTATAAATGCCCCATATTCAATAAAAGTTGCCCCATACTGCCACCCACCTCGGTAAAATGCCCCATATTCAATAAAAGTTGCCCCATAGTGCCACCCACCTCGGTAAAATGCCCCATATTCAATAAAAGTTGCCCCATAGTGCCACCCTATACTAAAGAAAAAAAACCAGCTGCCATCAGCCGGTACTACTTGACTGCTGAATATCGAAGCACATCAGTGCGTCAGTTGCGAGATATGGTGCATCAGCCTACTTCTAAGTTCAGTCACACATATCTCCACATGACCAGGATTCACAAAGATCATGCTAATGCCGAGGATCTGGTAGATCTCCTAGAGCAGGAGTGGATAAATCCCATGAGCGGGGATCAGCCTGATCTTGTCAGCATCTCAACTGGTCGACTAGCCCCACCAAATATTGCTAAAGACCTTCAAAAGGCACATGAAGTGGGAGAGAATGCATACCAGGATTTCATAATGAAACGACTTGCAACTGTTCCTCCCATTGCGAAATTTCATGATCGGCTTGCCAAGCAAGGGTTGAAAACTTTCTCAGATCTGACAAAGAAGAAACGGGTTGGGAAAGCCACCAGCAAGGAAATTATTCTTCAAGCAGACAGAAACTTGTTTGGTCACATGATACTTGCTGCTCAGAGCCATAATCTGGACCCGCGAGAAGTCCTATCACACCCATTAGGCCCTATTCCCTGGGCTTTGGCGACACCAGATGGATCACTGCGAAAAACCAACAAAGCTGCTTTAGGCAAAGGGCTAGTGCACAATGTGAGTGTGGCCAAAGCAATCCCTACACCCTCTGCCTGTATTATCGATGGGATGAGTCTGGTGCAGCGAATGAAGGGAGAAAACCAGACATTTGCACAGCTCGCAGAGCATGCAATGTCACTGGTATTACATGAAGGTGTCAACAGCCACAGAATTGATGTTGTGTTTGATGTGTACCGAGACGTGTCCATCAAGAATGCTGAGAGATGCAACCGTGGAGCAAGCGAGAGCCTGCAATTCAAGAACATTGCAGCAGGACACACAATTCATCAATGGAGAAAATTCCTATGCAGTCCATTCAACAAATCAAGCCTCATCAAATTTCTGGTTGAAGAGTGGAAGAAGCCAGAACACAGAGGCAGGTTGGGTGACAAGATTCTTTATGCCACCTGCGAGGATCACTGCTTCAAGATCACCAAGAACAACTGGGAAGCAATTGCCGAGCTCAAATCAACACATGAGGAGGCAGACACACGCGTTCTGTTGCATGCAGCACATGTGGCAAAGGATTGGTACAAAGCAGCTGTCATCACTGCTGAAGATACAGACATACTTGTGCTCGCCCTTGGCTTCAGCCACACCATTCCATGCCAGCTATATCAGAAAGTGGGAACACAGAACCGCCGCAAATACATTGACATCAACAAGGTAGCAAGAAACCTAGGTATTGATGTGTGCACAGCCTTGGTTGGTCTACACGCATATATAGGGTGTAATACAGTGAGTGCCTCTGCTGGGAAAGGGAAGCTAGGAGCCCTGAAACTCATGAAGAAGGCGCATACATACCAACAGTGCTTTGGTGAACTTGGAGAATCATGGGATATTTCACCAGAACGTATCCAGAAACTTGAGGCCTTCACGTGCCATATGTACGTATCCAAGGGAAGTTCATGTGATGTCAATGAATGTCGATATCAACTCTTCTATGCCAAGAGGGGTGAAGTTAACTCTGCACACCGTCCCCCATGCATGGACTGCTTACCTCTGCATGCACAACGTGCAAACTATCAAGCTGGTATCTGGCGACGCTCCCTTCAGTGTGAACCTGATGTTCCCAGCCCCAAAGATTGTGGATGGATGATTGATGATGAAGGGCACCTAGACATCCAGTGGATGACTGGATTACCAGCTCCTGCAGCAGTCTTGGAACTCATGAAGTGCAACTGTAGCCGTTCATGTGATGCAAGAAGCTGCCCATGCATTGCCAATAACCTCAAATGTACTCCAATGTGTCGCTTGCCAACATGCTCCAACCAGATGGCAGATGAGGAGGATGACATCATCCAGCCTGATTTAGAGGATGAAGAAGATGCTGAAGATGCTGAAGATGATGATGAAGATAACTATATTCTGTGAATGAAACAACATGTTACAAAGCTTTGCATGACTGTCAGCTCTTAAAGAGTAAATATTTTGGAGCGTCAATATTGCTTTATCATCCTGTAACAGACTGTACTTTTGGACATGTCTGTATATGAGTTACTTCCATTGATTGATAAAATTCTATTTTTAAGTTCCCGCCAAAAGTGTCACATGACTCAGTTCAATCAATCAGAACTCAGTTGCTTGTTTGATGTCTTGAGCAGCAGTCATGGTTTTTTTACCAAGTTTTAATAGAATAAAATAAATGGATATCTTTGATGCACCAGCTTATCACTGTGTATGTGGAGTATGTATGGTGAAGTGGAGGTACACTCAATCCCTTAGACTGAGTGACTCAGCGAGTCGGTTGTGGAATTTGACTGGTGAATATGTTGAACAATAAACATAGATTAGAACCCTCGAACAATCGTTGGTGTTATTTTCGTAACAGAATGGCGAAACACACCCCGGTAACATTGGAGCCCAACAGAGCAATCTATGAAAATTGAACGTTTAACACGGATAAATGGAATAATAGTGTGTGTGCCATGCACAACTCTTAAGCCAAACAGTGTGAAACAGTGATAAAAACAACTGATTAGTGATATATAGTGGTGATAAACAGTGTTAATTAGTGATATCCAGAGTTAATAGTGAGCCACCGATAAACATTGTGGAATCGTGATAAACATTAGATAATTTAGAAACACTACTGATTAGTGAGAGTTAAGCTGAACTTGGATTTACGCAGGAGTTACATTTATAATATTCACATGAATATTCGTGGACTACAAATTGTTATGTGTACATGAAGTAATGCATTTTGGACTACACTTTCCGGTTGATAATAGTGGAGAAACATTGGATTTCTTTAAATCTACACTCAATTTAAAGAATTTCGGGTATCGTGTACTACCAGCAGTAGAAGTCTTCAAAAGGCGATGTGCAAGCGTGATGATGTTCGATTACTGAGCTGTACCAGGAGATTAGACAAGACGTGCCAAGTTACAGAAGACAAGACGGGTCATGTTACAGAACATTCATAGTTAATACAGGTTGTGTGAGAACTAACATTATTCAGTGACGGTGTAGAATTTGTGAAGACAGTAATTCTAAAATGACTTGGGTTTGTGATATTTAGTGTTTGAAATACAGAACATTCACATGGTTATTGTTGGTGTTCTAGTGGCTGAAGTCAACAGATTTGTAAGTACAATTAACTGTTTATGGGTTCAGAAATTGCAGTTAAGCGGTTAATTCTATCCCATTATTAGATGAAATTAAGTGAGGTCATCCAACTATTTACTGAAATATAGTTAAACTATAGTTTAGTTTATACCTGAGGAATAGTGTAACCTGGTAAAAAAAAACAAAAAAAACAACTGCAGTTTCTGTACACCAGTCTTAGTGGAAAGAGTGTATACATCTCAGGGTGAATATAAAAGATTGTAATGTTAGTGTGAGAGAAAATCACATTGCATGTTGGTAGTGGTTCTTATGTTTCTACTGAATTCATTCAGTCTGATACTAAGTTTCTTTTACTAATAAATATTTCTACCTTTTCAGTCTTACACACTGCTAGTTTTCATCCATCTCATAATGTAAACAAACAACGTTATACTTTATGACCGTGTGCGTGTATAGATTAATTCATTGATAAATTTGAAACTTGATAAGTAATTTCACAGAAACGTTTGCTTCAAATACAAACAATTTACAGGTGAATTGAAACATACATTTAAATGTCAATTATTACTGTAGGCTTAACTCGTAATTTCAGAAAGTGTCTGGGTTTGTGACTAGCCTAGATTAATTAATCTCTTGAGACTATTGTAAGGGAACTGCTTTATGCAAATTACTTCAGTTTCTTTATTTTGATTGGTTTGGTATTGACAGAGTGTGACATCAGACATCACATGATTGACATAGAACAAGCTTTGCTACACAGGTACTGGAGTTACATAGCAACGCTACTAGCAACTAAAGTTAAAAATAGATTATATGAACAGCTGATCTGACAGTGACATGTTCCAGGAATAGAATGTAGATAGTGTACACTAGTCCAGTATACAGGTATAAATCCTATTTTGGGGCATCTTATTCATTGATAGCTTATTGAATAGAAGCAGTATAATATATTATTATACATTACAATTGAGCGTTATCAATATTGAACTGGAATGCGTTTGTAGTAAGGCGAGTGAAGACTGGTTTGAAAGTAGGTCACAATTGTTTGTGTGACAGTTATTGTCCAGTGATTGAATTAAATCAACTTAGTGCAAGACTGCATTAACTTTGCTATTTACATAGTGAGTGCAGTATTGAGCTATCGTTTGAGTTAAATAGACTTTAGTGTTATACCGCATTAACTTTGCTATTTACATAGTGAGTGCAGTAGTGAGCTATCGTTGGAATTAAATAGACTTTAGTGCTATACCGCATTAGCTTTGTTATTCACATAGTGAGTGCAATATTGAACTATATTACGTTGTATATCTAGGAATTGTTTTATAAAACATTTTATACTTGTGTGTTTTATTGCAAGTTACTTTGAATTGTGTGGAGAGTCTGAGTTGTACAATACAATTATGGAAAGCGGATGGCAGTGAAAGTGACGTTGTCAAATCTGACTACCAACACTGTAAACATTGCCCCCAAATCCATCATTTGTGAACTACAACCGGTCACTGTTACTGACGATGTCTTTGAGAAACTAGAGGAAAATGATCTTAGACACAAGGTCTTAGATGAACTGAATATGGATGAGAGCCATATACTTGATGAAGACCAGGCACATAAATTGAAAGAATTATTAAGGCAACATAAGGATATATTCTCACTTAATGACACAGATATTGGCCTCTGTAATAAAATCAAACACCGGATTGACTTATTGAATAGCACCCCGTTTAAACAGAGACACAGGCGGATACCGCCGATGATGATGGAAGAGGTGCGTCAACATATAGAACAACTCCTTGCTAGTGGAACTATTCGACCTTCAAAGTCACCTTGGACATCCAATATTGTACTTGTAAGGAAGAAAACTGGCAAGTTGAGACTATGTGTTGATTATCGCATGTTATTGAAAGAACAGTAAAAGACTCGTATGCATTGCCGCGCATAGAGGAGAACTTTGACT
Source organism: Archivesica marissinica (assembly GCA_014843695.1). Taxonomy (NCBI): domain Eukaryota; kingdom Metazoa; phylum Mollusca; class Bivalvia; order Venerida; family Vesicomyidae; genus Archivesica; species Archivesica marissinica. The sequence continues at coordinate 28,991,499 of CM026404.1, read as the reverse complement.
GCATGCATGGCGTAAACTACTTTAGTACGAATGATATGAATTCCGGCTACCACCAGGTTGAATTTGAGGAGATACACTGGATTTACCGTTGGATCAATAGGATTTTTTGAATATAACCGAATGCCTTTTGGTCTGTGTAACTCACCAGCAACATATCAGTGTTTGATGGAGGAATGCCTTGGAAACTTGAACTTCAAAATTTCCCTAATTTATTTGGATGATTTAATCATATTTTCGGAATCTTTTGAACAGCATCTGGAAAGACTGGACGTAGTATTGACCAGATTAAAATCCTGCAATCTAAAACTTGCACCGGAAAAGTGTCATTTCTTCAAACAGAAAGTTAACTTCCTCGGGCACGTAGTGAGTAGTGATGGCATTGAAACCGACCCAGATCAAATAGAGAAGGTTAGAAATTGGCCCACACCCTCAAATGCAGACGACTTACGATCATTTCTTGCTTTTGCTGGGTACTATAGGAAATTTGTACAAGACTTCAGTAAACTTACACGTCCATTATCAGAACTCCTTCCACCAACGTCAACTAAGAAAGGAGCAAAGAAACCCAAGGTAGAATGGAGGTGGACTGATAAAGAACAATCAGTATTTGATGAGTTGAAGAGAATTTGTCATCGCCTCCGATTCTAGCCTATCCTGATTTTAAGCTTCCATTTGAATTACACACTGACGCTTCAACTAAAGCTCTGGGCGCAGTGTTGTATCAGAAGCAAGATGGCCAGAAGCGAGTTATAGCTTATGCCAGTAGAGCTTTGACAAAGTCAGAACGAAATTATAGTGCCTTTAAGCTAGAGTTTCTAGCACTGAAATGGGCTGTAACAGAGAAATTCTCTGATTACTTGACAATGAATCATTTCAGTGTTATTACTGATAATAACCCGCTGACTTATATTCTCTCCAATGCAAAGTTAGATGCTACATGTCAGCGATGGACCTCAGCACTTGGGTTATATGACTTTGACATCTCATATAGAGCGGGATTGAAGAATGCTGATGCCGACGGAATGAGTAGATACCCTTATGAGAAACTGACAGAAGGACATGAAGAGAGATACAAGATGGATAACCAAACTATTAAAGCAATATGCTCGTGTGTCATACCACCACCGTACATTGAAATTTTACCGGTATCAAACATCAATATTATCGAAGCAACTGAAGAGCAAGGACAAGTGCTGGCACAGAGAGAACTTAGAGAAATCAGAAAAATGCAGAGACAAGACCCGATGATAGAGAAGTGGAGGAGAGCTGTGATAGACAAGAGGATACCACACAATTGTATGCAGAAAGATGACCTAACAATGAGAAGCCAATTCAAGAAACTAAAGATAAAGAGAGGTATTTTATTCAGGACAATTAAGGATGAAGACACAGAGATTGAACAACTAGTATTACCCGAATGCTACAAGAAAGAGGTACTGATAGGCCTCCACAATGATGTTGGCCACCCAGGGCGAGACCGGACAATGAAACTGATGAGAGGACGTTACTATTGGCCAGGTATGTCTACAGCTGTTGAACAGTGGGTTACTAGATGTGATCGCTGCCTCAGAAGAAAGACATCTGTTAACACCAGAGCACCACTCGTAAATGTTAACAGCACTTACCCACTGGAACTGGTCTGTTTTGACTATTTGACATTAGAGCCGTCCAAAGGAAATATTGGCAATATTCTTGTCATTACCGATCACTACACCAAGTATGCACTTGCAGTACCGACAAAAAATCAAACTGCTAAAACCACAGCCGATGCCTTTTATAACAACTTTATCATTCATTATGGGATTCCAACAAGGCTACATTCAGATCAGGGAGCAAATTTTGAGAGTGAAATTATTAAAGAACTATGCAACACTATGAATATTAAGAAATCACATACAACACCATATCATCCTCAGGGAAATGCCGGCCCAGAAAGATTCAACAGGACATTACTAGACATGCTTGGAACACTGGAAAATGACCAGAAGAAAGATTGGAAGAAATACATCAACTCATTAGTATATTGTTACAATTGTATTCCACATGAATCCAACAAAGTTTCGCCATACGAGTTAATGTTTGGGCGAAAGCCAAAATTACCAATCAATATAACGTTTGAGAAGGCCAGGGAGGAAGGGATAGCAAACAACAGTACCCAGGAATACCTAGAGGATTTACAAGAGAGGATAGGAAAGACACAACAAATAGTACAGAGACACATAGAGAAGGAAAAAAGTAAACAGAAGAGGTACTATGACAAGAAAGCCAAAGCAGTAAAGATATCAGTTGGAGATAGAGTACTTGTGCGTAGATTAGCTTTTTGGGGCAAACACAAAATAGAAGATAAATTTGAAGATGACATATATGAGGTAGTAGAACAGTCGAGACCTGACATTCCTGTTTATAAAGTAAGATCGAAGGTAGCAAACAAGGAGAAGATACTGCATCGAAATCATTTGTTTCTGGTAGACCACCAGGAAGATGAGGATGAGATCGATGATACACAGATTGATGAAGAGGATATGGAAGATAGGGATGCATCCAAGAGGGAGGAGATAAATGATAAAAGTGACGTCACTGAGGTAGATGAAGACTCTGATAGTGAAGACGGATATAGATTTGTAGGAATTACAGACCGACATGGGGACGCCCGTGATCCTGACACATACAGAAGAACAGTTGATGAGGACACTGACGCAGATGAAGCTGACGCAGATAGATAGTTAATATGTTAAGTATAGGGGGTTTTACGACTGCATCAGCATCCATTTTGGGATATATCGCGGGTTTGGAGGGCAGTCTTTACCTTAACAACCACCGTTCCTGGGCAGGCTCCGAGAGCGGAGGATTATTTAACAGTACTTGGCGCTGCACCAACACCTCCGCTAAGAAACTGCCACCTTGTTTCATATTAAATGAGATCACGGCCTAGAGCGGGGCTTCGAAAACCCGTGACCATCATTGATGTTAGGTTACAGTGGTATACAACGTCGCGAGCCTTCAAACACTCGGACATGAGCAGATAGAAGTCCAGAAATAGTAGTTCATCAAGAAGATGAGGGGACAGAAGACAAAAGTGATGATGAGGACACTGTCACAGACAGAAGTCTAGAAACAGAACAGGAAGAGGTTGAGGACACTGATATAGACAGAAGTCTAGCCATTTCTCACCAAGAAGGCGAGAATACTGATATAGACAGAAGTATAGCCATTTCTCATCAAGAAGGCGAGAATACTGATATAGACAGAAGTCTAGCCATTTCTCACCAAGAAGGCGAGAATACTGATGCAGACGGACGTATAGACATAGCACATGAGGTAGAAGAGGATTCAAACACGAATTTAGACCAACCAGTTGAAAATGTAGAACAGACGGTTGATGACGTAGAAGAGAGAACAGAAAGACAAGAAGAGAAGACAACACACATAACGGATGACACTACTCGTGGAGCAACGGGAGGTGATACTGAAAGAAGTGTACCGGTACCGAAACCGAGAAGACCTACCCGAACAAGGAAACCCCCGGAACGATATAAAGATTTTGTGATGAATCAGATGACGTCAAGACCTGTGGACAACAAGTTACAGGCTCTAGACGAGTTAATGAGGTCAGGACTATTAAATAATGTAGATAGTGACACAGCACACAGACTAGTTGGAGCAGTAGTAGGCGCTGTTATTAAGTGAATTTGTCGACTTGTCTGTACATGTATATATTTTTAGGTATGTTATCAAGTGTTTAACAACACATTTCATGGAAATAATGTTAAAACAGTTTTATTATGCTTTTGTTGGATGAAAATGCGTGGTCGCATTTTTGCTGCTAAGGAGACTGTGGCGACTTGTTTTTAAATTTGACAAATAATATTTGTGTGAACTGTTTCTGTTAACGGTTAGACTATGGCATATACTACTTTTGCGACCTGCTAATCACTTGATATATTAAGGATATAGGCAGTATGGAAACCTTAGAAATATGAGTATCATAACTCATATGGTAGTTAGTATGCTTAATGCAGATAAGCATAGTAGAGACAGAAGTTTTGTATGTAAATATAGATACAAATTGCAGGGTTAGTTTGTTGTATGATGATAGATGCAACACGTTTGTAGGAAGTATGGTGGTTCGGTAAGTACTGTATAAGTAGATATATAGTATAGCAATAGGTATGTTGTATATAGAGTAGAGTATGTATATGACATCGACAGACTATAGAGGGAATGACGGGACGTCATTTTTTTAAGGTAGGGAAGTGTGTAACAGACTGTACTTTTGGACATGTCTGTATATGAGTTACTTCCCTTGATTGATAAAATTCTATTTTTAAGTTCCCGCCAAAAGTGTCACATGACTCAGTTCAATCAATCAGAACTCAGTTGCTTGTTTGATGTCTTGAGCAGCAGTCATGGTTTTTTACCAAGTTTTAATAGAATAAAATAAATGGATATCTTTGATGCACCAGCTTATCACTGTGTATGTGGAGTATGTATGGTGAAGTGGAGGTACACTCAATCCCTTAGACTGAGTGACTCAGCGAGTCGGTTGTGGAATTTGACTGGTGAATATGTTGAACAATAAAATGAATTGAACCCAGTCAGAAAACTAATCGTGGTGTAGAGTTTGTCCGTAACAGCAGAAATGGCGAAGACTAAGCCCACCAGGTCAAACAATCCGAATCCTACATAACAGCTAGATCTGAGATGCAATGTTTTATCAAGGTTACATATTATTAATTGCTAGATAACTCTGAGTCATCAGACTCATCACCCTAAATATTAGTTTAACTAGTGTCTAGAGTTCATGTTGTTATATATATGTCAATTGCCTTGCTAAAATTGCAATATTAATACATTACCAGTATGTTAAACATCAGCAGTGTTGTTTATTTGTGTCAAAATACCATATTTCTGATCAGGGGGTCCGGTCCCTTCAGAAAGTGCATTTTTAGTGACCCTAAGCTACTCATCTGCAAAGGTTATCACATATGAACAACATCTATAGACATGTACCTCTTCAAAAAAACATACTAGAATTTGCCACCTCAGGTGGTACGATGGGTGAAATTTTGGGTCCGGGCCCATGGACTAATTGTCATGCCTGTTATGTAAGTACAATAGGCTTGTCTTAGATTGGCCATATAATTAGATTGGGCATAAATTCCCCCGAAGATAGTTACAGACCATACAATCACTTCCAGAACATCACCAATATTAAATAAGATGTAGCGCTGTCCCCTTAAAGTCATTTGTTTACATATTTATCAGAGTAGTGGCACCTCAACAGTGATTCATTCTTGAAATTGGGTCATCAGATGATATCAAAACATTGGGATTGTTGGATTATTGTAAGTTTCACTGTGAATAATTAGACATACATGTATATGTGAAGGGTGTACGTGAGGCTAGTTTGTATCTTCAAATTTAGTATTTCAGTATCGGTAACTTACAACCGATATATATACTGGCCTGGTGTTTTACCATAATATTTATGGTCGAGTAAATTTTTAATGACAATTGTAACGTTCGCGTGAATAAATGGGTAGCCAAATAACATTTTCTCTCAAGAATTTGGGCCCATCCAGAACACGAGAAGCCAGAATACACTTACCGTAATACTGAATACTAATGATTGGGGTGAGCGATATACAGTAGTATGCAAGTTATTGCGATATATTTGCCGGCATGGTATGGCAATATTATTTATAAATCAATTTGTTTACAATTGTCTCGGTCACTTCCTATACAGTATAAGCAATATATATACAATTAAGCAAACATAGATTACACACAACCAACATTAGCAACATTCAAATTTGCCAAAACTATTTGAAATTGATATTTGATGTATTCTAAATACTTTCTTAAAATCACTCAACCGGTCAAAATATGCATACCTAGACATCATACTGATGCTTCGTGCCAAGCATGGTGAAAAAGCATCAAGGCGTTTTGGAGAAGCTTTTAGTTATAAGAAAGTTCAAATGGCGTAAATCCGCACAAAAATCATCCAATCGGAACGGGATTATAATATGCACAACTACACATCATACAAATGTTTCCTGTCGTGTTTGGTGAAAATCCAATTCAGATTTGGAATCAAAACGCCCCTGGGTTCGATACTTGGTCAGGCCACGTATGTAGTGTCATTTAGCAAGGCACCTCACACATGTTGCTTAGTACTGGTTAAGCACTTCGGTCAGCTCAGGAAAATATGTCTAGGTTCCCACAAATGCCCATGTAAATATATCTAGGTTCCCACAAATGCCCCAGGAAAATATGTCTAGGTTTTCGCAAATGCCCAGGAAAATATGTCTAGGTTCCCGCAAATGCCCAGGAAAATATGTCTAGGTTTTCGCAAATGCCCAGGAAAATATGTCTCGGTCCCCACAAGAGGTTTGATATTAATGTAACATAATAGATTTTCAGTAATACTCTAGTTTAAATGGGGGTACCGTACAATTAGACTTTGTTATCTGATATTTACAAAGCACTTGATAACAATTACGACATGTAAGTTTGACCTTTCTGGAACTGAGAGTGTATTCCTAAAATTCTTTTATCTGTAATGCGGAAATTCAAAGTATGCCAAACTTTATAACCAGCTGATGAGCTTAGCTTTCTGTCAGCTTATTGTGAAAATAATGCGATTTATTGCAGATATCTGTAAAAATATGAACCATAGTCGATAGTTGGTCCAAAGAGGCTAGTCCTAAGTTAGTCCTATAAATAAGACCTCTACATAAAAAAACGAGGTCTTATCGTTAAAGCTCATTTTCACATAGCACTTTCCACCCTGATCCGATGGCGGGATTTCTGACCAATATTTTGAAGCTTTTCGGACACGAACAGTTATGTGTGCATTGGTGTTAAGAATAATCCTAAATATAGATATTAGGAATGTTTAAAATATATTGTCTAACCGCTGTGCATATCATTTAGATGTTTGAAGTCGACAGGTGAGATTCTCCAATTTTTTCTGCGCAATATTCACAAAAGAACAACAATTGGATATTAAACGAAATCTTATTTGGTTCACCGTAATGGCACGGAGATAAATCTTGTAAACATTTTCGTCTAATGATTTCTATTTTTCGCAATAATCAAATATTCAAAATGGACGATTTGGAATGGCGAAACTCTGCCATGAAATTTAAACGTTGACTTCTTGTATACTATTGTGTCAAGAGACGTTATAGACTGTGCAGAATTCAAACAACGGTATGTGTGTTGATCTTGTTAACAATTTTAATTTATAAAAACTACTTTTTAGAATATAAAATATGCTACGCGTAATTGAGGTTTAGCGTTTAGACTTTGAAAAATGCCTGGATAAATAAAATGTCACATTTTTCAAATCTAAATATTTGAACTAGTCCCAAGTGGAATTTTGCACAAGAGCCACGTGACTTCTTCGGTGTGAACATTTATATAACTTGAAACATTTAAAACCACACATAATTTGCGAAATTGTCACACGGTGTTGAAATTCCTTTTGTGTCCATAGGGCGAAATGTCTTAGGTGAGAGATGTTTTGTGGTCGAGATGTCTTGGGTCGAGATTGCTTTAGGGGCGAGATGTCTTAAGGACGAGGTGTCCATTATTCTTCTACATTCGTCAACCGGTGACGATGACTGACAACGCAATAAAAAAAAATATCTGGGTAGCATACATATTTTACCTGTCGAATTTAATAACGCATTTGCTAAATGTGCTGGGTTGCTGTATAATGACCAACGGAAATCCACCATTTGCGAAATCTTAAATATTTAACCAATCACGCCACACGACACATAGCAATGACCACCAATGAGAAAATATGTACCAGAAATAGAAGTGGGACAGATGCTTGTGATTGAAAGCGTCTTAATAATTCTGAATGTTGTGTTATTATTTTTAGAAAATGACAGATGCTATTTCATTAACGCTAACTTGGTTTGCTAGTTATGCCAACTTTTATTCTATTCTAAGTGTTTTACTTTGTTTTTTCGTGATGGTGGTTTTCATTCTTAGGTAAGAGTTTGATCAAGTGAATCTGTCTAATCGTTCACTCATACAATGGATGCAGGAAGTTTCGTCAACTGAAGGTTTCGTCAACAGGGCAATATAGAGGGAAATTGTTATGTGGTTTCGTCAACGATGTGATTATGTGAGAGGTTACGTCAATTAGGCGATTAAGCAACAAAGGATGATTGTCACGCCTTCACTAATTGGCTTGACCACTGTATGCCCCTGTTAATGAATGACCAATTTAACTTAATTATCACACGCGCATCTTAATTATGATTGTTAGTGCGCTGCTTGGTACTTAATTGAAGCATGCCAACGCCAAGAAAAGATATATATACAAGGGTGATCGGTGGATGACCAACTCACAACTCATCATGTCTGATAAGTCGTATTGTATTTCTTGTTCCGGTGTAGTAACTGCTCGCATGCATGCTATATGCTGCGACGATTGTAATCGGTGGCAACACTGAAAATGTGATACAGGTAAGTCTTTATATATAATTATATTTATATTTAAGTACATGGAATATAAATGTTCCATAGTTGATTAATTAAATTTTAACAATTTTAAAAAAATATGTTGACAGTAATATTTAGCATAACTTATATGGAGATACATAGTAATACTGCTATTTTTATTATGTTGTTTTTATTTTCACAGGTGTATCCTTTGATGACTACAAGAAAATGACACGCGGGGAGATTAATCTAGAGTGGAAATGTAGCAACTGTCGCACTGATACCGCAATGGACGACATGGATACGACACCTGTTCGGTCGCCTCCACGGCTGAATTCAACTTTCAGTCTCTGGGCACCAACACTCCCAAACTTGCCGACGATCGACGACGACCTCACTACGGAAATCGTGACGGAAGAAGATCGTCGGCCCAATACACCCGACGCTTCTATTGCCGACGTGACGTTCGATCTACCACGCGGTGACATACAACATCCGGATCCCGTCATCGAACAGTCCATGGTGGATCCCGTCCTGGATGACGAAATTCCAGTCGACCGACCGGAGACGTTTGAAGTGGTTGTCAACGGCAGCAAGCGGGGCGGCCGGAAGCTCGTCAGTAGCACAGGTTACACATACACAGTTCGGGTAAGTACATGTTATTGGTGCTTTATTTGTATTGATTAATACGTGTAATATTCCCAATAATAATATTATACATTAGCGTTTTAATAGAATTGGTCAACTTGTCAGTAACAAATACTTCATACTTCAATATGTGTATGCCATTAACATATAACCTTTTACTTACAGCGGACATCCAAAGATCGGGTATTCTGGACTTGTAGCGTACGGGGAAAGAAGCTGACGTGCCACGCCAGTGTCAGCCAGTACAAGGAGATGTTCAAACCAGGACTGAACGCTCACGTCCACGCGGCGAACACGGGCGCTGCTTTGGCAGTGAAATCTTCGGCGAAGGTAAGTTGAGTATAATTATACATATTGAATTATGAATTATTGAATATCAAATTATATACATACATTATATTGAAACATTTCAACATTACGCATGTTGTAAACATGTATGTGTAAATTTATTTAGTGTACGTGTCTAATCAGGATCTTGCACATGTTTCATTAATATTATTTTGTTTTCAGGTTAAGGAGATGTCCAAACAAAACGTTTTCAGACCTATGTCCAGTATCGTCGAGAGTGCATTATCAGAGATGATACAACCCACCGACCACTGTCTACCAAAACCGGACAACCCGATTCGTGCAGGGAATCTTCACCGACAGAAGCTGCGTCCAAACGAGCCGACGGATCTATCATTCGAGGTCAACGAACGGTTCATTGGCGAAGACTTCTACGTGGACGATATACGGGTGGACGACCAGCGACACATCATCTTCGCTACGGCGGCACAGCTACGCAGACTCGGGGAGGCGAAACGCTGGTTTATCGATGGAACATTTAAGATTGTACGGCGTCCATTTTATCAACTCACATCAATCCATGCATTCGTCAAGAAGGGCGAGGACCTGAAACAGGTGCCACTGTTGTACGTGTTGATGTCACGACGGACCAAGAGAGATTATGTCGAGGTATGTAATGATATACACATCATACATACAAACTTTTCCTATTTTACTATGGTGCAATTATTTAATATGCCGAAAAATCTCAAAAAAGGACAGACATATGTAATACCAATTATTGGGTTTCTTTGTAATTATAAATCTCAAAAAAAGGACAGACATATGTAATACCAATTATTGGGTTTCTTTGTAATTATAAATCTCACTGTATATTTGCAGGTGTTCCGTTCAGTGATGGCCAAACTACCGGAGATACACGTGGAATGGATCATGCTCGACTTCGAGGCAGGTATGTAAAATATGTTGATACTATTAAGATTAGATCACATGAATTTTTAGTATATACATGTTCAATGTATATTCCCGTCTGTCGCTGTTGAACGGACGTTAAACACCATTCAATCAATCAAGAAACCAGAAACTGTGACAATATGAACATATTGGTCGTCATTTTCTACTACATGTACAACATGTACTTATTTTATATTCATATTTATTATCAATTATGTGTTTCAGCTATGTGGCAAGCCATTCGAGAGGTTCTACCCCACACACTCGTCAAGGGCTGTGGATTCCACTGGAATCAGCGGATCTACCGCATGATTTCTACACTGGGACTCGTGACGGCGTACCGAGAGAAGAAGGACAAGTACCGCTACATGAGGAATCTGATGGCCCTACCATATCTACCTATGGAACACATCACGGCGGCATTCGAGATCCTCGAGCAGCAGGTGGCGGAAATCGGCGGACCTCTGCAACAACTGACTGACTACATTCGACGTACGTGGGTCGACGGTAGTGTGTGGCGTGTGGACAATTGGGGACTTTTCCGAGAGACGATCCGAACAAACAACGACGTGGAGGGATGGCATCATCGCATCAACAACCGCGCAGCGAAGTCGGACCTGAGTTTCTACGTCCTGGTACCGCTATTGAAGAAAGAAGCTGACATGGTCGATATACAGATTCGTCTGGTCTCCGACAATCTCCTGACGCGACACCACCTGAAGAAGTACGCCAGCATCCATGGACGTCTGTTTGACGCATGGGATTGCTACGAAGATGAGGAAATCAGCACTGCGCAACTATTACGAGAGGCCAGCAACATAGCCGGACTACATCACGCCGACGCAGGAGACGCCATCCACGACGACTGAACATGAACATTATTAGACATTTGTGAAATTGCACACTGTTAAGATGAAATATATATATATATGTGTTATATGTGCTCAGTCTCGACCAATCAAATGTGCTGATAACGAGATTGGAGAACGTACTCCAAAGGTTTTATGATCGTATTTGTAATGTATATATGTTAGTATTGTCGATATTGTTGAATAAAATGTTTTGAGTTACATTCATTTTGTTGTCGCTATCCGAAATCCGTGTAAACGATTGATTGATTAATTGATTGATTTATTCCACAGATCGTGGTCCTGTATGTGGGCATGACTGAGCTGCAACACGAGAAACCCGGCAGACACCTGCAACAGAGTAAACATTTAGGTGGATTAGGTTTTCTAGATAATAGACTCCAGTTCCAAAGTCTGTATCTTTGCAGTCAATATGAACTCCACTTGAGTCGGCCAAATACCTTGTAAATCACGAACAACAGTACAAAACCACATACAAATAAAAATAACACATTAGTTAATTAAATAAAAATCAATTTTCCTTGCCAATTAATAACTAATTGGTGAGTTGACGAAACCTCTTCAATTATCAAATCGTTGACGAAATCACCAGGGTTGACGAAACCTCTAGTTGACGAAACCTCCGACACCCCATACAATGATACATTGGAAGTTGGACAATTGGAAGCACCTGATCAATACATCGCAATTAAATCGAAGACATTCACTCCAGTAGCATCTACCAATAATGGTCCTACTATGTATTTCAACAGATATGTATGTTCCATTAATGTCAAACCTCTTTACGTGGACCGTAACATGTTTTCCTGGGCAGACTTAGCCGATCTAAGCGGTTAACCAGTACTAAGGCTAAGCTGCTAAGCAATGTGTGTTAGGTGGCTTGCTCAATGACACACTACATACGTGGCCTAACCTAGTATCGAATCCTGGACCGCTCAATTCCATAGTTTTTTTCATTAGACTTTCTTCGTAGATCAACAATGAAATTAATGTGTATAGCCTACATCACTTTTAGCACGTTTTATTAATATTGCTAGTATACAAAACAGGATATTCGCATACAATGTAATTTTGTTGTTTGGACAGGTATATATACTTAACCAGCCAATCACAACTAAAGTCACTCTGCAAACATGTGCCATCTGATCAGGCTCTATGCTGTTTGCTATTCAAATAGTGGAACTAAAATACTTCAGGGTTCCCTCTCTCTGAATGTTTGTCTGCACCACTTGAAAATTACTGGAGCCAATTTAAAAAACTTGGAGCCAACTAAGAGCCATATAGTTCACAAATAAATATATGAAGCCATATATTTGACAAAACATGTGCCAAAAATTAAAATATTTTTTTCTTAAAAGTTGCGCCAAATATTTACCAAAATTTAGCTCCAATATTTGTTTATTTGTCGCAATTGGCGCCATTGTGCATTTTGTTATTTCAGATTGAATGGTGAGAATTTTATGTCGTACTCAGCCACACGTTATCCTGTAGTGAAAGAACAATCCATGGTGCATCTGCTGAACCCATTCTCCGTACAGCTGCACAAAACTAAACCTAGTTCCCTCAAAGGTAAACTTAAATGTTAGCCTCTCGTCAGACCTGTAACTTCTAAAGTTCATCAAAGGTACGGTTTATCCTCAAACAGTTCCTCAGACAGTTCCTCAAACAGTTCCTCAAACAATTCCTCATAACAGTTCCTCAAACAGTTCCTCAAACAGTTCTTCAAACAATTCCTCAAACAGTTCTTCAAACAGTTCCTCATAACAGTTCCTCAAACAGTTCCTCAGACAGTTCTTCAAACAGTTCCTCATAACAGTTCCTCAAACAGTTCCTCAAACAGTTCTTCAAACAATTCCTCAAACAGTTCCTCAATCAGTTCTTCAAACAGTTCCTCAAACAGTTCCCTAAACAGTTCCTCAAACAGTTCCTCAAACAGTTCTTCAAACAGTTCCTCAAACAGTTCATCAACCAGTTTCTCAAACAGTTCATCAACCAGTTCTTCAAACAGTTCCCTAAACAGTTCCTCAAACAGTTCCTCAAGCAGTTCCCTAAACAGTTCCTCAAACAGTTCTTCAAACAGTTCTTCAAACAGTTCTTCAAAGATCAATTCAGTACTTGTAGTCAGTTTAGACTCACGCGCATATCTACTGTAAAATATGTCTAGGGTTTATTCTAGAGTGGAAAAAGGGCATGGTGGGTCAGAAAAGGGGCAGGGTGTATCAGAAAAGGGGCAGGGTGGGTCAGAAAAGAGGCAGGGTGCGGGAGCGATATTTTGGGAAAAATAGAAAATTTTGCTAAATTAGGGTGATTGATCAAAGAGGCAGTACAGATTGGTGAAAAGGTGTATGTTGACAGTTTAGTTCTCTAATTTGGTTAAGCAGTAACCGACATATATTTAATTTTTGGCAGATTTTTAAAAAAACAATTCACTGAAATGGCAAATTCTTTATAACAGCATTCTCTCTATAACGACATTGTCAGCTCTGACGGATTACCTAGTACAAATGTATATCCATAGTTGACTGTAATACTTGTACGCTTACCAGCAACAACAGGGTATTTATGATAAACAAGTTATATTTAGAAAATTCACACCTATACAAAAGAAACATGTAGTTTCTCAAAGGTAAATTATGCAACTCGGAAGCACGCTTTAGTTTTCTCACAAACGAACATCTAGCTCAGGATCAATCGCGGCCAATAGTTTTCTCACAAACGAACATCTAGCTCAGGATCAATCGCGGCCAATAGTTTTCTCAAAGGTAACATCTAGCAGCTCCGAATCAGTTCAGTTCATTTCAAATCCAACGGTGTTATCAAATTCTCCCATGTTAGAAAGCTATGAAGCTGGTTTGTGGAAGGTCAGTGGTTCCACTCAGGTACCCATCCCAGGTATCCCAAGGTACCCCATCCCAGGTATCCCAAGGTACCCCATCCCAGGTACCCCATCCCAGGTACCCCATCCCAGGTAACCCATCACATGTACCCATCATCCCAGGTACCCATCTGTGCCTGAAATACTGATTGTAGAGGCACCCACCAAAAATAGCTGAGAGTTGCCATATGACTTAGCTGTTAATGCAATTTTAAAAATCTCAAAAGCAAAAAAACAGATTACCGGTACATGAATATAAAAAAATGTATGATAGGCCCTTCGTTTTTAAGTTCTGGTGGATCTCATTGCTTTTGAATGATTGTCAAACCATCAGTTATCCATCTACATGTATAATATGTAGTAATTTTCTGGACAAATGGGAATTTATGTGATAAGAATTACTGCTATGTATTAGTATTGTAGGTATTAAAATTGTCCAATTGTTTTCAGGGAACTAGTTCCAAGCTTTCACTTTTGTGCGCATAGAATTACATGCTTGAGCTGGAATCCAGAAATGGCTATTTACATAGTTGAAATTCTCCAACAAATAATTGGTTCCCATATGATTCGCGGGTGTTCCAGCAGGGATGTTGTATATACTATTATGCTGGACAGTGTTTCATGTTATTGTCAATATGTTTGCATTTAAGTACTAAAGTATGTACTTTATAATTTATATACATTCACTCAATATACTATCCGAGTGTGTATTATGCAGAGTGAGTTTTCAATCGTCCTTCTATTAGAATTTTTCTTGTTCTACCTGTAATTACCAACCTGTATTTTTCAGCTGGATTGAATTTATGTCTGTCTATGAAGAAGAAATGCAAGGTAAAGGTTTTATGGGGAGTTGATGTACAAACGTTTCAGAAGGAACTACAGGTAACCTCACTGGAGGTGGCCGAGAGATACGACAACAACACCATCTTTGAAGGGAGCTTTAAACATGCAGTTGATTGTGGAATGTATCCTTTGGAAAGTTTAATGTTTCATTCGTATGACAGCCCTACTTAAAAATACAATCTGTAAGTTGGACATAATAGATTTACTTGTGTTCATCTGTGAGTTGAGGTATATAGATTTACTCGTCTTCGTGTGTTTTACGTTTATTTATCGTCGCTACCGGTGGCCCATATGAGGAACACCTCCTAGAGATTAGTCATGTTAAATTTGTGGAGGATAGTGCAATGATACAGACAGAGACCCATTCCAGAGTCTCCTCTGGTTCTTTTACGAAACACTGTTAATTTTATATGGTCAGACGGGGGATCGAACCTGCAATCCCTGGATTACCAGTCCAACGTGTTAACCACTGGACTACAGATCTGTCTGTTACTCATGTTCATCAGTTAGTTGGGATCTATATGTTTACTTGTGTTCATCTGTGAGTTGGGATATATATATGTTTACTTGTGTCCATCTGTTAGTTGGGATATATATGTTTACTTGTGTTCATCAGTTAGTTGGGATATATATGTTTACTTGTGTTCATCTGTGAGTTGGGATATATATATGTTTACTTGTGTCCATCTGTTAGTTGGGATATATATGTTTACTTGTGTTCATCTGTGAGTTGGGATATATATATGTTTACTTGTGTCCATCTGTTAGTTGCGATATATATGTTTACTTGTGTTCATCTGTTAGTTGGGATATATATGTTTACATGTGTTCATCTGTGAGTTGGGATATATATATGTTTACTTGTGTCCATCTGTTAGTTGCGATATATATGTTTACTTGTGTTCATCTGTGAGTTGGGATATATATGTTTACTTGTGTCCATCAGTTAGTTGGGATATATATGTTTACTTGTGTCCATCTGTTAGTTGGGGTATATATGTTTACTTGTGTCCATCAGTTAGTTGGGATATATATGTTTACTTGTGTCCATCAGTTAGTTGGGATATATATGTTTACTTGTGTTCATCTGTTAGTTGGGATATATATGTTTACTTGTGTCCATCAGTTAGTTGGGATATATATGTTTACTTGTGTTCATCTGTGAGTTGGGATATATATGTTTACTTGTTTCCATCTGTTAGTTGGGGTATATATATATGTTTACTTGTGTCCATCTGTTAGTTGGGGTATATATATATGTTTACTTGTGTTCATCTGTGAGTTGGGGTTATATATATGTTTACTTGTGTTCATCAGTTAGTTGGGATATATATGTTTACCTGTGTTCATCTGTTTGTTGGGATATATATGTTTACTTGTGTTCATCTGTTTGTTGGGATATATATATATGTTTACTTGTGTCCATCAGTTAGTTGGGATATATATGTTTACTTGTGTTCATCAGTTAGTTGGGATATATATGTTTACTTGTGTTCATCTGTTAGTGGGATATATATGTTTACTTGTGTCCTCGTTAGTTGGGATATATATGTTTACTTGTGTCCATCTGTTAGTGGTTTTGTTTGTGTGTAGTTGGGATATATATATATGTTTACTTGTGTCCATCAGATAGTTGGGATATATATGTTTACTTGTGTCCATCTGTTAGTTGGGATATATATGTTTACTTGTGTCCATCAGTTAGTTGGGATATATATATATGTTTACTTGTGTCCATCTGTTAGTTGGGATATATATGTTTACTTGTGTCCATCAGTTAGTTTGGATATATATGTTTACTTGTGTCCATCAGTTAGTTGGGATATATATGTTTACTTGTGTCCATCAGTTAGTTGGGATATATATATATGTTTACTTGTGTTCATCAGTTAGTTGGGATATATATGTTTACATGTGTCCATCAGTTAGTTGGGATATATATGTTTACTTGTGTCCATCAGTTAGTTGGGATATATATGTTTACTTGTGTCCATCAGTTAGTTGGGATATATATATATATATGTTTACTTGTGTTCATCTGTTTGTTGGGATATATATATATGTTTACTTGTGTTCATCTGTTTGTTGGGATATATATGTTTACTTGTGTTCATCAGTTAGTTGGGATATATATGTTTACTTGTGTTCATCAGTTAGTTGGGATATATATGTTTACTTGTGTCCATCAGTTAGTTGGGATATATATATATATGTTTACTTGTGTCCATCTGTTTGTTGGGATATATATGTTTACTTGTGTTCATCTGTTTGTTGGGATATATATGTTTACTTGTGTCCATCAGTTAGTTGGGATATATATGTTTACTTGTGTCCATCAGTTAGTTGGGATATATATGTTTACTTGTGTTCATCTGTTTGTTGGGATATATATGTTTACTTGTGTCCATCAGTTAGTTGGGATATATATGTTTACTTGTGTTCATCTGTGAGTTGGGATATATATGTTTACTTGTGTTCATCTGTGAGTTGGGATATATGTTTACTTGTGCCCATCTGTGAGTTGGGATATATATGTTTACTTGTGCCCATCTGTGAGTTGGGATATATGTTTACTTGTGCCCATCTGTGAGTTGGGATATATATGTTTACTTGTGCCCATCTGTGAGTTGGGATATATTTGCTCGCACCCATAAAATGGTACTTACATGGCTCTGATTAGCGCAGTGGTTAGTGCGCTCGCTTCTCACCAATGCAACCCGGGTTCGATACTCAGACCGGGAAGTATGTGAGATCGCCAGATCGGACAGGTGGATTTTCTCTGGGTACTCCGATTACCTCCCACACGAATGACCACATATATGGCCTACGTTTCCATCCGCGCCAACGAGACTGATTAATATTAGTTGTTAAAACTTGTCTCGCAATCGTTGTAAAATAAATAAAGTCTAAAAAAACTTTAAACAATTGTTTTACTGTCTAGTTGTCTAGGGTTAGGAGTTATGTGGCTATAAAAACATTTATTTGGCTATGAATGTTGTTAATGTGGGTCTAGAGAACAATGGAATAGCCACTCAATATTGGGTATGTCCGTCCATGTCCATCTGTGAATTGGGATTTATATAAAATTTATAAATGTATTATTTGGTTGTGTCCTGTGAGTATACTTGATGATCCCATTAGTATTTCAGAACAGTAATGGTAGAGTGATGTCCCTTAAATGTGAAAAATCAATGGATATCTGTCTATACAATGTGCATCAGAAACATGCATATACTTATAGACGGATCTGTAGTCCAGCGGTTAACACGTTGGACTGGTAATCCAGGGATCACATATTCGATCCCCTGTCTGACCATAATAAAATTAATAGTCTTTCAGATGGGACTTTAAACCAAGGTCTCGTGTCGGTGCTGTACACCGTGCATGTAAAAGAACCAGAGGAGACTCTGGAATGGGTCTCTGTCTTTATCATTGCATTATCCTCCAAAAATCTAAAATGACTAATCTCTTCAGGAGGGGTCGCTCATATGGGCAACCAGTAGCGATGATAAATAAACGTAAAACACACATTCATATACTTACATTACATACCTGAAATCACTAGGGTCAATGTGGTTAAAGCTGACACAGGAATGATCATTGAGTGATTCCCATTTATCTTTACAAATGGGGTCAGAAACTAGGTAACTAAGTATACTCAGAGAAACCCTTTTAACTGCCCCTTTCTCATGAAGACATTTTTGGAATGTTGCCAGATTTGGTCGGATTCAACAACCACTACCATATTTGTTCCAATGAAGGTGACTGGGATCTAAGACGATGTACTAGTAGAAAGCCTTTAAACTTTAATTTGAATTTCTTCGTATGAACCAATGGTAGAAGCTCTAATGTTGCCAAAATTTACCAGTAGCATACCTTACAATGATCTCAACCAAATTTATTCTTAATTATGGTGGTCAGAAAATAGGTCAACTTAAAGGAAAACATGTTGGTCAGGCACTTTTAAGTGATTGCCACTTGATTGATGTAAGTGAAATTAGTACATGGATTTCGTGCATACACTTAATGGTACATGCAGAAGTTGGGATTTAGCAGGAGTCACAAACTGTAGCAGCATTAAGTCACCAACAATATCCTTAACTGCATTGTCAGAATGTTATCTGAGGACGAATGCGGAGATCTGTATTTGAAATGTCCAGATGAGCTGAGCGAAGAACTGCTAGGAGAGCCGCCAAGAATGCTGTACCCTGCGGTGGTAGTCACGTGCCTCGAGCAATGCCGTACACAGCCAAGCATCACAGCCATTGTAAGTTACATGTAGGCTAAAACCATGCGCACAAAATGCTCTGTTTACCAGGATGTTCTGCTCTTAGTACTATTGTAATGTTTATGATACTTGTTTGTTTTACATTCTATGAACTCTTTGCACGCTAAATAACAGTCGTAATGTCTTGCAATTTCATTAGAATTGTGTCGTAATGTCTTGCAATTTCATTAGAATTGTGTCGTAATGTCTTGCAATTTCATTAGAATTGTGTCGTAATGTCTTGCAATTTCATTAGAATTGTGTCGTAATGTCTTGCAATTTCATTAGAATTGTGTCGTAATGTCTTGCAATTTCATGAATTGTGTCGTAATGTCTTGCAATTTCATTAGAATTGTGTCGTAATGTCTTGCAATTTCATTAGAATTGTGTCGTAATGTCTTGCAATTTCATTAGATTTGTGTCATTAAGAAAGAAGAAATTCCATGACATATTTCCAACGTTTTCATTTACAATTAAGAAAAACACATTACTGAATTGTCGTCTGCTACAATTATTTGAACTATTTATAGTCTTTATTTTACCCAGCATGCAAAGAGTTAACGGAGATTAGAGCAAAGAGGGTCATCAGTTCTGCAGTGTGAGAGAATCTTTCAGATGGGACTATTAACCGAGGTATCATGTACCGGTGATATACACCAGGCATGTAAAAAAAAGAACCAGGGATTTTTTTATCTTGTGCACTATCCTCCAAAAAATAAACTGACTAACGTACTTCTGAATGAGGCGCATAAATAAACATATCCAAAATGAAGAGTACATGTTAAATGACCAACAAAGAATTGCACAATGTATTCCATAAAGTGTAATGGTATATTTCTTCAGAATTAATTAAAAAACTATTATTTTGATATAGGACAGATTAATTCTTCATAAATGGTGGTTGTAGTCTTAAACTTATCTAAGTTTAAAAGTGACACCCTGTCACTATCAGAGCACTTGGTTAGATATGGTGGCCTATGTATAGTGTCACGCCTATGTATAGTGTCACGCCTATGTATAGTGTCACGCCTATGTATAGTGTCAAGCCTATGTATAGTGTCACACCTATGTATAGTGTCATGCCTATGTATAGTGTCAAGCCTATGTATAGTGTCACGCCTATGTATAGTGTCACGCCTATGTATAGTGTCATGCCTATGTATAGTGTCACGCCTATGTATAGTGTCACACCTATGTATAGTGTCACACCTATGTATAGTGTCAAGCCTATGTATAGTGTCACGCCTATGTATAGTGTCACGCCTATGTATAGTGTCAAGCCTATGTATAGTGTCATGCCTATGTATAGTGTCACGCCTATGTATAGTGTCACACCTATGTATAGTGTCATGCCTATGTATAGTGTCAAGCCTATGTATAGTGTCACGCCTATGTATAGTGTCGGGCCTATGTATAGTGTCGGGCCTATGTATAGTGTCAAGCCTATGTATAGTGTCAAGCCTATGTATAGTGTCAAGCCTATGTATAGTGTCACGCCTATGTATAGTGTCAAGCCTATGTATAGTGTCACGCCTATGTATAGTGTCAAGCCTATGTATAGTGTCACACCTATGTATAGTGTCAAGCCTATGTATAGTGTCACGCCTATGTATAGTGTCACGCCTATGTATAGTGTCAAGCCTATGTATAGTGTCACACCTATGTATAGTGTCAAGCCTATGTATAGTGTCACGCCTATGTATAGTGTCACGCCTATGTATAGTGTCACGCCTATGTATAGTGTCACGCCTATGTATAGTGTCAAGCCTATGTATAGTGTCACGCCTATGTATAGTGTCACGCCTATGTATAGTGTCACGCCTATGTATAGTGTCACGCCTATGTATAGTGTCACGCCTATGTATAGTGTCAAGCCTATGTATAGTGTCACGCCTATGTATAGTGTCACGCCTATGTATAGTGTCACGCCTATGTATAGTGTCACGCCTATGTATAGTGTCAAGCCTATGTATAGTGTCACGCCTATGTATAGTGTCAAGCCTATGTATAGTGTCACACCTATGTATAGTGTCAAGCCTATGTATAGTGTCACGCCTATGTATAGTGTCACGCCTATGTATAGTGTCAAGCCTATGTATAGTGTCACACCTATGTATAGTGTCAAGCCTATGTATAGTGTCACGCCTATGTATAGTGTCACGCCTATGTATAGTGTCACGCCTATGTATAGTGTCACGCCTATGTATAGTGTCACGCCTATGTATAGTGTCAAGCCTATGTATAGTGTCACGCCTATGTATAGTGTCACGCCTATGTATAGTGTCACGCCTATGTATAGTGTCACGCCTATGTATAGTGTCACGCCTATGTATAGTGTCACGCCTATGTATAGTGTCAAGCCTATGTATAGTGTCACGCCTATGTATAGTGTCACGCCTATGTATAGTGTCACGCCTATGTATAGTGTCACGCCTATGTATAGTGTCAAGCCTATGTATAGTGTCACGCCTATGTATAGTGTCACGCCTATGTATAGTGTCACGCCTATGTATAGTGTCACGCCTATGTATAGTGTCACGCCTATGTATAGTGTCAAGCCTATGTATAGTGTCACACCTATGTATAGTGTCAAGCCTATGTATAGTGTCACGCCTATGTATAGTGTCAAGCCTATGTATAGTGTCGGGCCTATGTATAGTGTCGGGCCTATGTATAGTGTCACGCCTATGTATAGTGTCACGCCTATGTATAGTGTCACGCCTATGTATAGTGTCACGCCTATGTATAGTGTCACGCCTATGTATAGTGTCACGCCTATGTATAGTGTCACGCCTATGTATAGTGTCACGCCTATGTATAGTGT
>CM026404.1:28939076-28964076 GCA_014843695.1 Archivesica marissinica | reverse complement strand
ACCGTAAGTTACTCACATGTTCAGTTCTGATAGTCGAGTAGTTCATTCTCTAGTGTAGTTCATTCTCTTGTGTAGTTCATTCTCTAGTGTAAGTGTAGTTCAGTCTCTTGTGTAGTTCATTCTCTAGTGTAGTTCATTCTCTAGCATAGTTCATTCTCTAGTGTAGTTCATTCTTTAGCATAGTTCATTCTCTAGCATAGTTCATTCTCTAGTGTAGGTCATTCTCTAGCATAGTTCATTCTCTAGTGTAGGTCATTCTCTAGCATAGTTCATTCTCTAGTGAAGTTCATTCTCTAGTGTAGTTCATTCTCTAGCATAGTTCATTCTCTAGCATAGTTCATTCTCTAGTGAAGTTCATTCTCTGGTGTAGTTCATTCTCTAGCATAGTTCATTCTCTAGCATAGTTCATTCTCTAGTGTAGTTCATTCTCTAGCATAGTTCATTATCTAGTGTAGTTCATTCTCTAGTGTAGTTCATTCTCTAGCATAGTTCATTCTCTAGCATAGTTCATTCTCTAGCATAGTTCATTCTCTAGCATAGTTCATTCTCTAGTGTAGGTCATTCTCTAGCATAGTTCATTCTCTAGTGAAGTTCATTCTCTAGTGTAGTTCATTCTCTAGCATAGTTCATTCTCTAGCATAGTTCATTCTCTGGTGTAGTTCATTCTCTAGTGTAGTTCATTCTCTAGCATAGTTCATTCTCTAGCATAGTTCATTCTCTAGTGTAGTTCATTCTCTAGCATAGTTCATTCTCTAGCATATTCTCTAGCATAGTTCATTCATTCTCTAGCATAGTTCATTCTCTAGCATAGTTCATTCTCTAGCATAGTTCATTCTCTAGTGTAGTTCATTCTCTAGCATAGTTCATTCTCTAGTGTAGTTCATTCTCTAGTGTAGTTCATTCTCTAGTGTAGTTCATTCTCTAGTGTAGTTCATTCTCTAGTGTAGTTCATTCTCTAGCATAGTTCATTCTCTAGCATATTCTCTAGCATATTCTCTAGCATAGTTCATTCTCTAGCATAGTTCATTCTCTAGTGTAGTTCATTCTCTAGTGTAGTTCATTCTCTAGTGTAGTTCATTCTCTAGCATAGTTCATTATCTAGTGTAGTTCATTCTCTAGTGTAGTTCATTCTCTAGCATAGTTCATTCTCTAGCGTAGTTCATTCTCTAGCATAGTTCATTCTCTAGCATAGTTCATTCTCTAGTGTAGTTCATTCTCTAGCATAGTTCATTCTCTAGTATAGTTCATTCTCTAGTGTAGTTCATTCTCTAGCATAGTTCATTCTCTAGCATAAGTTAGTTCATTCTCTAGTTAAGTTCATTCTCTAGCATAGTAGTTCATTCTCTAGTGTAGTTCATTCTCTAGTGTAGGTCATTCTCTAGTGTAGTTCATTCTCTAGCATAGTTCATTCTCTAGCATAGTTCATTCTCTAGCATAGTTCATTCTCTAGTGTAGTTCATTCTCTAGCATAGTTCATTCTCTAGGGTAGTTCATTCTCTAGTGTAGTTCATTCTCTAGCATAGTTCATTCTCTAGTGAAGTTCATTCTCTAGTGTAGTTCATTCTCTAGCATAGTTCATTCTCTAGCATAGTTCATTCTCTAGTGTAGTTCATTCTCTAGCATAGTTCATTCTCTAGCATAGTTCATTCTCTAGCATAGTTCATTCTCTAGCATAGTTCATTCTCTAGCATAGTTCATTCTCTAGCATATTCTCTAGCATATTCTCTAGCATAGTTCATTCTCTAGCATAGTTCATTCTCTAGCATAGTTCATTCTCTAGCATATTCTCTAGCATAGTTCATTCTCTAGCATAGTTCATTCTCTAGTGAAGTTCATTCTCTAGTGTAGTTAATTCTCAAGTGTAGTTCATTCTCTAGCATAGTTCATTCTCTAGTGTAGTTCATTCTCTAGTGTAGTTCATTCTTTAGCATAGTTCATTCTCTAGTGTAGTTCATTCTCTGGCATAGTTCATTCTCTAGTGTAGTTCATTATCTTGTGTAGTTCATTCTCTAGCATATTCTGTAGCATAGTTCATTCTGTAGCATAGTTCATTCTGTAGCATAGTTCATTCTGTAGCATAGTTCATTCTGTAGCATAGTTCATTCTCTAGCATAGTTCATTCTCTAGCATAGTTCATTCTCTAGTGTAGTTCATTCTCTAGCATAGTTCATTCTATAGCATAGTTCATTCTCTAGCATAGTTCATTCTCTAGTGTAGTTCATTCTTTAGTGTAGTTCATTCTCTAGCATAGTTCATTCTCTAGCATAGTTCATTCTCTAGCATAGTTCATTCTCTAGTGTAGTTCATTCTCTAGCATAGTTCATTCTCTAGTGTAGTTCATTATCTTGTGTAGTTCATTCTCTAGCATATTCTGTAGCATAGTTCATTCTCTAGCATAGTTCATTCTCTAGCATAGTTCATTCTCTAGCATAGTTCATTCTCTACTACTGCTTCCCCAAGTGATTTATTCCCCAGCCTATCGGAATGTTCCGGGTTTTGTGGCGCTTGTTGTTTTCAATCTATGTCAAATGTTTAAAACACGCTATTAATTGGGTTTCTCAATCTGTCAAATGTTTAAAACACGCTATTAATTGGGTTTTTCAATCTATGTCAAATGTTTAAAATACGCTATTAATGGGTTTTTTCAATCTATGTCAAATGTTTAAAACACGCTATTAATTGGGTTTTTCAATCTATGTCAAATGTTTAAAACGCGCTATTAATTGTTTTTTTCAATCTATGTCAAATGTTTAAAACACGCTATTAATTGGGTTTCTCAATCTGTCAAATGTTTAAAACACGCTATTAATTGGGTTTTTCAATCTATGTCAAATGTTTAAAATACGCTATTAATGGGTTTTTTCAATCTATGTCAAATGTTTAAAACACGCTATTAATTGGGTTTTTCAATCTATGTCAAATGTTTAAAACGCGCTATTAATTGTTTTTTTCAATCTATGTCAAATGTTTAAAACACGCTATTAATGGGGTTTTTCAATCTTATGTGAAATGTTTAAAACACGCTATTAATGGGGTTTTTCAATCTATGTCAAATGTTTAAAACACGATATTAATTGGGTTTTTCAATCTATGTCAAATGTTTAAAACACGCTGTTAATGGGGTTTTTCAATCTATGTCAAATGTTTAAAACACGCTATTAATGGGGTTTTTCAATCTATGTCAAATGTTTAAAAGCTATTAATTGGGTTTTTCAATCTGTCAAATGTTTAAAACACGCTATTAATGTTTTTTTTCAATCTATGTCAAATGTTTAAAACACGCTATTAACTGTTTTTTTCACATTGGTTTCAAACACGGGTCCCAGCCTCCGCTATTAATCGGAATCTCGGGAACAGGAGGGCAACAGTCAAAATTATTGCCCTCCTTTCCATGAACTGTTGCCTGCCTGACTCAGGAATGACAAAAACAACGAATTAACATTTATATAGTATATAATAATGGATACTGTGTTCACCTCATAACCAAGGGGGTTGTTTGTTCTAGCCCAACCAGAACCAAGGTCCATCAAAAAACTGAAATCCACATTGTCTCCTATCTCTCCCTCAAGGCAATCAATTCCACCGAGATTGAAGAGTGATTAAACTAATGTTGTAAGAACTTGTTTAGCAACTAAGCTAAATAAATGTGTATACTCGGCTTTCATAGATAATTCGAACCACGGCATTACTTGCCAGGTGGTTATGGTTGTTAACTTCAAATTATTTCACAAACAAACAAAAAACTATTTCCGTCAAGTTTTGTCTTTACTTGATAATGCAATTTATTCCATTCTCTATTCCAGTCAAATGGATGCAGACTCTAGTCATCCCCTGTCTGCCTCGTCACGTGCACCGCTGGAGTCGGACAACCCGGATGACTGGAAGCCGTACAAGGATCCAGAGTTGGCGCTCAAGCAGGCGCATAAACACATTGCTCATGATGACTGGTATGAGATTATTTATCACGGAAATTAGGCCAAGAATGCAGAAATCCAAGTATATTTATACCATGTCTACTTAGCCTACTCTGTACGAGAACACTTACAATATAGCGACGTCAAGGAATTGTATGTAGCTTATCCTTTACTCTGACAACGTGCCTTCTGGGTCATACTTTGTTCTGAAATTTAGGATGTGTTCAGGCAGGGTTGCATTTTACATGAACTACGGTATTATTGTACCTGTTTATTCACCATTAGTTATCGAAGGAGCTCGTTGTCAAATTTCCAAAGAAAACGAGTGTTATATAAAATAGATAATAAATAGATAATAAAATAGAATATGTCAACAATGTAATATGAATGCTCTAGAAACCGAGTAGCATTTATTAATGACATGTCAAAAATGCTCGAATATACAAATATTTAAGAAATAATAAGTATCAACCGTGGTATAAACTCGTTTGTCGTTCTTATACGTAGAAATATATCATTCGGCCTTCGTGATATATTTCTACGCATAAGAACGACAAACTCGGGTTATTCTGCGATATACCACCGTTGATATTTATTATTTCGATTCTAACACGACTTACTTCTAATAATTTTAGAGAATCAAAGGAGTATTTTCTTCAAACGGCGTTGTACTCCGCTGCATTTGGCTTTCGAAATTTCCTCCCGCGTAAGGGGTGATGACGTTATTTTTTATGGAAAATATCAATCTAGTGCATAAATGAACAAAAGTTGTAACTGATTTTATTTATTTTGTCAAATAAAACTACAGAATAGTAACTGAAACATTACTTAACAGAAAAACAAGACGGACAAGAGATTATCTGATTCTAAAAATAGCTCACTTCCTCGACTTCCCACGATAGTATTTACAAACATCACGTGACTTTCATTCATAAAACTGTACACACATTGTATAAATGGAATAGCCAAAACACGGTGCGCGCACAGCATAGTTCAAGGTAGGTATATCGCAGAATAACCCGAGGTAGATTTTACTCTACAAGTATGTATGTTATTAGCTGGGTCGTGTTAGAATTACCAAATATACCCTGGCCAAACTTAAAGAAAGTTTAATATTCTCATGTCATCATAACAACTTATTGTTGAACTATGTAAAGTTTTAAAGAAAACGTAAAAACTATGCGCTAAGAAATTGAATTTACTTGTATTATGTACATGTATGCATTATATTTATGTATTTACTGTTCATTAACTAAAGGCATGTTCTCGATTTCTAAATAAACGTTGTTGTTGTATTATTGTTAGTTCCACTATATCAGTTTAGAAGAATTGATTTAGTTCATGTTTACATCTGACAACTAGCTGTCTGGCTTCTGTCGACAATTCTATGTTTCTATATGGTATCGTTTCTATCTACAGGGAGATGAAATGTGGTGGAATTAATAGTTTCCGTCGTCTGTCCATGTACCACAAGGATGTTGTGTTGGCCAATCTTCATGCAGTTATCGTAGCGTTGCTCACAGAGGTTAAGAACCTGAGATCTCAGGTGTCCAGGCTCGCCATTGTCTGTATGGGAGACTTGTTTGTCAGCCTAACTAAGCACATGGATACCGTAAGTGAAACATTCATTTTTGCAAAAGTATTAAGTTATTTTCAACCACCCTAAATCGAACGTCCACCAGACCAGAGGCAAAGTGCAGTTTGGAGGGGTTTGCGGTGTAGAGGGGTTTATGGTTTGGAGGGGTTTGCGGTGTAGAGGGGTTTATGGTTTGGAGGGGTTTGCAGTGTAGAGGGGTTTATGGTTTGGAGGGGTTTGCGGTATAGAGGGGTTTATGGTTTGGAGGGGTTTGCGGTTTGGAGGGGTTTGCGGTTTAGACCCTTAGTCTAAACTGAATGGCCCCCGGCCTGGAGGGGTTTTCATTGTGGGGTAGATTTCTCCTAAATGAACAATTCATGTCCGGAATGCTTAGAAGGAGGCTGAGAAATGTTTATAGCTGATAAAGAACTGATTCATTTTAAGTGTACAATGCATTATTCTGAGAAATATTTCCGAAGGTTTTGTTTGTTTAAAAGGATATTCAGATTCATATTTGATCTAGACAAGTTGCTGTTCAGTTTACAGGCGGTAAATTACAGTTGAAAATGCACATATTTTTAAAATAATCTGTTCGGTATTCGGAAAAGATGGGTTCCGGTTTACAGAGGTTTTTTTGCAATGAACGAAGAAGGGAGAAATTTGGGACCAAGAAATTTGTTTGGTTTGGCGGGAATTCCTGATTGGAGGGGTTCCTGTTTTGAGAGGTTTCACTGTAATAGATTATTTTGTACACCTGTTGTTGACAGAACATACTTGGCTGTCCGATTAGCACAGTGGTTAGTGTTCTCGCTTCTCACCAATGCAACACGGGTTCGATCCTCGGAACGGAAAGTATGTGAGATGGTATTGTTGTCGCCAGATCGGACAGGTGGGTTTTCTCTGGGTACTCCGGTTTCCTCCCACACAAATAACTACATTTACGCTTTCATCCTCGCCAACGAGTGTGATTAATATAAGTTGTTAAAACTTACTTCGCAAATAAAGTGTAAACTAGACAGAACATACCTATACAATCTCACACTAGGAATGTATGTGACAGAGTACAGAGTAATTACTATCAGATAATTAGTTAATCCTGTTTTATTACAGTTGTTACATATATGTATTATACAACAATTATAGCTACAATATATAAAATGGTGATACATGTAGCTTGATAAAACAAATGGTTTGAGCGACATATTTTGCCAACATTAGAAAACAGCCATAACCAGATTGTTAAACAAACGCTTAAGTTTAATTAAATGATGGATTTTTGATTGTGTATACAGTCAAACCTGTCTTAAGCAGCCATCCATGGGAATCACAGAAAGTGGCTGCTTAGCACAGGTGGCTGCTTAATAGAGGTAAAATGTATAATAAAGCACATATTGGGAATCTGGAAAGTGGCTGTTTAATACAGGTTGGCTGCTTAATGAAGGTGACCTTTGGTTTGACTGTACTATGATTGCATCTTTCAGTCACGATATAGTTTGACTGTACAACATTTGTGTACTGTAGGATTTGGATATGGTTGTAAAAGGTTTGCTGGCCAAGAATGGAGAGAGTAACGGTTTCATACGGGAAGATTCCGAGCGAGCCTTGTTGTCTATGGTGGACGCAGTCACGCCGCAGAGGGCTCTCATAGCTCTTGTTGCTGGTGGTGCTACGTAAGTTACAGTTTTCTTATTGTCAGTTTTGCTACGCTACTTATTTGCCGGTGGTGCTACGCAAGTTATAATTTTCTTATAGAGATAGATTTCTTTATTTATAGAGGGTGACCTAATTAGTTTTGAACTAATCCTCCTTAGGGCCCTCTTCAATTTGTTAACACTATAGAATAAATGTACATACACAATAATTATAACATAGTTATGCCGTACAATATACATGCATAATGTTGTACAATGTAACTTAAACAACAGCCTAAGTAAATCAGGTACTTTGATAGAAATACAAAACGACATAAGCATATTGATTTACAATCATTATATATATATAACTGTCTAGTGTCTACCAATTAAAACGTTGTATCCATACTTTACATTTTGTCTTGAATATATTTAAAGATCTGGATGTCTTAATTTCAAATGGTAGACAATTCCATATCTTTGGACCAGAGTATTCTAATGATTTCTTATACATTTCACATCTAGGTCTTGGAATATAGAGATCCATATTTGAAACATTTCTCAATGTCATATCTGAAGTAACTGAATTGCAATGTCTTAATTGAAAATGTTCATTCAAATAATTCGGTACAAGATTGTTCATAATTTTGTACATTGTTACTGCTTTTTGAAAAATAATCCGTTGGTCAAAAGTCATTATATTAATTTCAGACATTGATTCACGCAAAGAAATATAATCTTGGCCCAGAATGAATTTACAAGCTCGTCTCTGCAATCTTAATAATGTGTTATTGCCGGTGGTTGTACCGTTACTTATTGCCGGTTGTGTTACGAAGTTATAGTTTTCTTATTGTCGGTTGTGTTACGTAAGTTATAGTTTTCTTATTGTCGGTTGTGTTACGTAAGTTATAGTTTTCTTATTGTCGGTTGTGTTACGTAAGTTATAGATTTCTTATTGCCGGTGGTGCTACGTAAGTTATAGATTTCTTATTGCCGGTGGTTGTACGTTACTTATTGCCGGTGGTTGTACGTTACTTATTGCCGGTGGTTGTATGTTACTTATTGCCGGTTGTGTTACGTAAGTTATAGATTTCTTATTGCCGGTGGTGCTACGTAAGTTATAGATTTCTTATTGCCGGTGGTTGTACGTTACTTATTGCCGGTGGTTGTATGTTACTTATTGCCGGTGGTTGTATGTTACTTATTGCCGGTGGTTGTACGTTACTTATTGTCGGTGGTTGTACGTTACTTATTGCCGGTGGTTGTACGTTACTTATTGTCGGTGGTTGTATGTTACTTATTGTCGGTGGTTGTACGTTACTTATTGTCGGTGGTTGTACGTTACTTATTGCCGGTTGTTGTACGTTACTTATTGCCGGTGGTTGTACGTTACTTATTGCCGGTGGTTGTACGTTACTTATTGTCGGTGGTTGTACGTTACTTATTGTCGGTGGTTGTACGTTACTTATTGCCGGTGGTTGTACGTTACTTATTGTCGGTGGTTGTACGTTACTTATTGCCGGCAATGGTTGTACGTTACTTATTGCCGGTTGTGTTACGTAAGTTATAGTTGTTAATATATGTGATATTGGTAGTGCTATGAAGAGGAGGTGCGTCTATGTGGGAAAGTGTAAAGCTATTAGAGGATGATATAGTTTATGTTCCATGTTTTACAGGCACAAGAGTATTCAAGTGAGGAAGACCACATCCCACTTCCTTGTAAATATTATACAACG
The DNA here is from genome assembly GCA_014843695.1 of Archivesica marissinica. Taxonomy (NCBI): domain Eukaryota; kingdom Metazoa; phylum Mollusca; class Bivalvia; order Venerida; family Vesicomyidae; genus Archivesica; species Archivesica marissinica. The sequence goes on along the minus strand of CM026404.1, from coordinate 28,955,219 downwards.
TATGGGGCCTGGACGTATACTGTCTGGCATCAAGGACGTCACTGATCGTATACTCCCTGCAATAGCTCAGTTTGCAATCGATAGCTCGCAGGAAACTAGGTACTGTAAAATACTATAATTCCGCGAACACTTTATATCGCGATTTGGAACATTTTCAATTGATTCGCGGAGTTTTGAATTCTCACATCCGTGATGTATCGTGTAAAATGAAGGTGTTTATGTAGAATGTTTATAATTGTATTGAATTTCAAAATGTTGATAAAATGTACATATTTACGGATGTAACTTTACATTCGGATAAATTATTATTCACGAGAATCATGAATTCGCTATCAACTTAGCTTGCGAAAATTAGCGAAATCTAAAATCTCGCGAATATGTTCTACAGTAACGTTATATAGCAAACACATCGTACACATTGAAATACCGACAAATTCTTCCATTATGTAACTCTAAAATTGTTTATACTAATTTAGTTTTGATCAATTGCGAAACAAGGTTTTACAACATTAGAATAATCGTTTCCTCATTCCTGATGGAATCCATCGCCATGAGGGAGAGGCAATGTGGATTTAAATGTCTTAGCTCTTAAGAGAATTGTTACCGCAATGTCTGTCGTCCGTGAACATTTTCAAATGTCTTCTCCTCAGTAACCATTTATGATCACGATACTTGGGTAGGTGGGGGATTGCAAAATTGTTAAAATCACGTCATTACGTAATCCAAGATGGCCACTGTCTAAAAATAGCACAAATTTTTAAAAAATCTTCTTCTCACGAACTGATCAGCCAATGTTCAAGAAACTGTACATGTATGACCCTTAGGTGAAACTTTCCAAAGTTATTAAAACTAAATTCCCCTGAAATCCAAGATGGCCACTGCCTAAAAATAGCACAAATTCTTAACAAATCTTCTCACGAACCGCCAGCCGGATTTTGACAAATCATGGTAGGAATGATTGATCTACAATGGTCGTTCAAAGTTGTTCAAAATGTAACCCCATGGTCAAAAATGGGTTGTGGACCGGGAGGTCAAGTACAGGTCAAATTTGATTTTAGTGCAAATATCATTTCATACATATTTCAAATGAAAGCCATCATTGGGTTATGAACGGCGTTCACATGTGCTGAATCAGCCAATCAGAATTGCGATATTGCAAGAAGTTGTAATTATTTCCCAATATTACAGTGGTTGTACAATTCACATAATACACATATTAATTTACAGGAAATTGATTAGAATTAGAGATCTTGATGAGATAAGAGTCTTGATGAGATAAGAGTCTTGATGAGATAAGAGTCGTACATAGAAGGAAATAATTTCCTTTGTGTCAGGATGGTTTGTTAATGTAAGGTATACATTCTGATACGAGGGTCATGTTTCTGAATAATAGCAACAGTGCAGATATGAAAGGAGATAATCCACTCCATTCTGAAGTTCGTCATGGCTACCAAGCCATAAATTACCAAGCCATAAATATATAAGAAATTGTTTTAATATTTTTACTGCTTTGTTGGAATGTGTCTTATTTCCTGTGACATAGAACGCCTACTTGGTCGAGTGGTTATATTCGCTGTCTTGTATACCACTGTGACCTATCATCACTGATGGTCACTTGTCTGTTTATATGAAACAGATGGCGGTTTCTTACGGAGGTTGGTGCACCAAGTACTGGTTAACCACTGCAGCCTGCCCAGGAAAGGTGTTGTTAGTAAGCTGCCCGTCGGCGATATGTCCCAATATGGTGCTGCTGAAGACGTAAAACCTGAACAAACAAACAAACAATCTTGTGATATAAATGTTACAGGTATTATGTCCCAATATGGTGCTGCTGAAGACGTAAAACCTGAACAAACAAACAAACAATCTTGTGATATAAATGTTACAGGTATTATGGCCGCAAGATGTTGCATATATTGATGACTCATCAAGACTTTGACAAGGTGCTCGCTAAACATTTACCTAATAATACTCTAAGAAATATCAAAGAAATAGTGGAGGCATTGAAAGTCAAGGTAAGTGTCGATTGATTTCTTTTCCTGGTGTTATTTCAATTGTTCAATTTTTATTAAATGGATATAGAGAATCGGGGTCAATCAAAAACAGCTAAAGTCATTACAAAATCCAAGATGGCCACTGTAACCGTTTAGATGAAAATTAGCTAAAATAATGCCGATTCAAAATCCACTATAGCTACCATGTCGGCCATCTTGAAAATCTATTTTTAGCTAAAACCTGAAAATACTTTAATCCTTTACTCCACAACAGAAGAGGCCAAATACTCATTATATCTCCATAGTGCTGATAAGCAATAGGCACATGGTACTACATACTTAATAATCAATATATATATATGGGAATAGATAACGGATTGGAAGGTGTTGTATGGCGTTTACTGTACTTACTCGAATATAAGACTGGATTTTTAGTGCCAGATTATTGTCTCAAAGAGGCTTCCAGTCTTATAAGCGAGTGATAAAAATGTATTCCTATGTTATGTAACATTCTTGAATAAAATATTGTTTAAACTATAAAAATGTTTTTTTTTAAAAATCAGTGTTCCAACTCATTAATTATGACCTGATGAAATAACTGAAAGGGTGTGACACAAGCATAGACAGGTCTATCAATAAACTGAAAGGGTGTGACAAAAGCATAGACAGGTCTATCAATAAACTGAATTTGTTGAGCATGTGTGCATTATTTATGATTTGACATAATTTACAGTGCTTTTACAGTACAATTTGTTTGTTTTTTACTTCTGAGTTGTGTCCATTTTCTCAACCCGTCTTATGAACGTGTCTATGCATAATACCACTGATTTAAGATCAAAGTTTGTCTTATAGGCGAGTAAATATGGTATGTGGAGTAAAGGGTTACGGTTGGAGACTCTAAACCTGTGTGTTTTACGCTTATTTATCGTTGCTACCGGTTGCCCATATGAGTGATGCCTGCTGAAGAGGTTAATCATTTTGGAGGATACAGACAGAGACCCGTTCCAGAGTCTCATCTGGTTCTTTTACGTGCACAGTGTACAGCACCGACACAAGACCTCGGTTTAAAGTCCCATCTGAAAGACTGTTAATTTTATTAGGGTCAGATGGGGGTTCGAACCTGTGATCCCTGGACTACAGATCCGTCTGTGACTCTAGACCAATTCATTGAGCCTCTTATATACTGCTGCTATATAGTCAAACCCATCTTAAGCAGCCAACCAATGGAATCACAGAATGTGGCTGCTCAGCACAGGTGGCCGCTTAATAGAAGTCAATGTATAAGAAAGTAACCTATCGGGAATCTGAAAACTGCAGATTGGCTACCTAATAGAGGTGGACCACTAACACAGGTTTGACTGTTGTCGTTATTTATACCTTTTATTGTGATTATTCTCCCGAACACAACACACAGGTCGATCACCTTGATATATTTTTCAATGCTAACAAATTGTTTATTACTTTAAATGTCAATATTGCATACCAATATAATAATGGCTGATAACCATCAGCTGTATGTTGTTCACAGTTTGTTGACAGGTTACTGATGTAAGCATTATGACATTAAACAAATGATCGATTATTTTTCTAGGGTCTTGGAGATTGTCCAAATGAGTCGTCATCGGCACGCGTATGGAGATCTGGTCATGGTAGTCGATCGAGCTCCGTTATACGCGGTAATTCGGCTAATAGGTAAGGCGTATCTATTAGTTTAAAACAATATTTATTTCTTTGAATAAACATAGTCAAGTATAAATAATATATACATACAGGTAGTATTGAGGAGAAAGCAACCTGCTTGTGTGGTTACCTCTTTCCTACTGTTGAAGGCTTTATCATTCGATCAATCTATTCTTTCGGCCACCATGTATATAGCATACACCAAAACAGGCCAGACCCCTTCCAAAATGTGAGTGTCTGAATTGGTTAGCGGCTTTCAACGGCACCTGATATGTTAAAAGCGAGTTAGGGTGCTATTCCCAACCGAAGTAGATCTCCGGATTTGGATTGAAGATATACCAAAGAATATCCAGCCTACTATATTTTATTTCACTATGTTTACATACATTATCAATTATATTATACAGTGTGTCAATAGGATTGAGAAGAAAGTATAAAATACTTATATAGATCTCTGTTCTGTTGTTTTATTGAGGACAGAACATGAACGGTTAAATCGTCGCTAGCTAAACATACAGTAGAGGTGCTAGCCTCGTTACCAGAGTTGAGTAATAACTGTGAGAGGCGATCACCATTATTGTATCTCCACCTGCCCTAAACAAACAGGGCTCTCATTTGGCCCCCGGTGGCAAGATTCCAGAACTCTGAATAATACTCTCACAATCTATTAAGGGAGTCGTACCTGCCTCTGTGTTCAGAGCCTCCACAGATTTTCATAAAGTCGGCCTTTCAAGGTTTCGTCAATCAGGTGCTTCCTTCCCTTCCCCACTTGTGTTTAAAAGTTTAAACTTTTATTTATTTTACAAAGATTGCATTGAAGTTCTAACAACTTATTTAAGATAGATAGATAGATAGATAGGTGTGTTTATTCTGAACAAAAAGCAAATGCTCATGAGTTCATTATAACATTGGCATTACAATACTTGGTCAATGGTGTATAGTTCAATCACAAATTCAACATTCAGTACATGCACATTTTGAAAGCATAATATCGAATTAAACTACATAGTGGTTACACATGATCAAATTTAATTCAAATAATTGTATAATATAGTGCAACGATCTGCAACCTGAAAGAGAAAATACATATATATACATACACGCACATGTACATACCTACATAATATTATGTAATCATATGTACACATGTACATACATACACACATACATTTAATATAAACACTGAAAATATACGAAGATATTTAACAACAAATTGTATGGGATAACGCATATGTGAAAGATTTTGAGTTTCTTTGCAGAGAAAAGTGACTAGTAAAAGAAGATGTTTCTTTGCTCGAATGCTTTGAATGTAAACATTCCAAGATTTTTCAAAATAACTGTGTTTTCAGTAGATACCAACTCTACAAATTTTAAAATGTTCGGTCTTGACCAGAAATATTTCTTGATGTATTTAATCACTCTCGTTGGCACGAATGAAAGCGTATATGTGGTCATTCGTGTGGGAGGAAACCGGAGTACCCTGAGAAAACCCACCTGTCCAATCTGGCGACCACCGTACCATCTCACATACTTCCCGGTCCGAGGATCGAACCAGGGTTGCATTGGTGAGAAGAGAGCACGCTAACCACTTTGCTAATCGGACAGATAGTATATATTTGGATTCTGTTACTAATTCCAAGCTTGTGCACATGTTGGAGCCATTAACCATGCCACTGCATCATTTATTAGACTGTGCATCCTCAGTCCATGATCTGAATCTCTAGACAAATTTGTATTTCTAGTGAAACGCCTAAACGTCGCAGTGGTGCGAGGCCAGATGAAGCCACCATGGAGGAGATAAAGGAGGTGACCGCCATGATGTCAGCCACCGACTGGCGAGACCGTTACAAGGGTATCACAACACTGCTCGAGATGTCAGAAATGAATGCTAATCTTGTAGCCAGTAATATTATCAAGGTAAAGTATTGCACTTCATTGTTTCACATTTCACATATATAAGATTTAAAGCTGTTTCTCAGGGTGTACATGGTACAGAGAGCTTGTATTGTAAAATCATTCAGTCTGTTAAATGTAAATGTGCATGCTGCAATTGCACAATAGATTGACATTATAAAATGCTGACCAGACAGTTTGCACAATAGATTGACATTATAAAATGCTGACCAGACAGTTTGCACAATAGATTGACATTATAAAATGCTGACCAGACAGTTTGCACAATAGATTGACATTATAAAATGCTTACCAGACAGTTTGCACAATAGATTGACATTATAAAATGCTGACCAGACAGTTTGCACAATAGATTGACATTATAAAATGCTGACCAGGCAGTTTGCACAATAGATTGACATTATAAAATGCTGACCAGACAGTTTGCACAATAGATTGACATTATAAAATGCTGACCAGACAGTTTGCACAATAGATTGACATTATAAAATGCTGACCAGGCAGTTTGCACAATAGATTGTAATAGTATTTTGGACCATGTGGCATAGGACACCACAGCCAGACACAACCCACAACTAGAATGTATCAACGTTTGTTCAGGTCCAAGAGACTAGGGCATCAATCGTGCAGCCAAACTGACTACGACAAAACTATACCATCCATTCCTATTGCCTTATATTGACAAGGTTGTACGTTTTGCTTCAGATATTTGACAAGTTCTTACCGAGACTGCAGGACCCTAACAGCAAGGTGAACTTGTATGCCCTTCAAGTTATGCTGCAGATCATCCCGATCCTCAACAACTCCCTAGCTTCTGTTATCAACATTGCTGTCGGCAACGTTTCTCCAAACTTGTCATCCAAGAATAAGGATATTAACCAAGCTGCAATAGATATTATTGATGCCTTATTGGAAAACTTAGGTAACTTTAAGTGTTCTCTATGTCCACCTAAGAAGTACAAATTAGATTGTAGACATACAGTGAAACCTGTGATAGTGGTCACCTCCATTAAGCAGCCAACCTGTATTATATACAGTGAAACCTGTGATAGTGGTCACCTCCATTAAGCAGCCAACCAGTATTTAGCAATCAGTTTCCAGATACCCAAATATGATGATTTGATAATATAATTGTCCTTTATTAAGCAGCCACCTGTGCTAAGCAGTCACTGATTCCCTTGGCTGGCTGCTTAAGACAGGTTTGACTGTATAGGATCATTCAGGAGTGCTGGTTTCGTACCATACAATATGAAACCACAAGTGAGCCTTAACGCAAATTTCCAAAACAAGTTTCATAAAGTTTGGTATGAAATTACCACAAGTGTAAGATCCTGTTTTATCACATTGCCATATTGTGCTCATTTTAATAATATGTTTTCACATACAGTCGGGTACATTCTGCTAGTGATACTTCTGACTGTTTATAATTCTGTGATTCAGCCAGAGACCAGTCAGGTACATTCTGCTAGTGATACCTGACTGTTTATAATTATGTGATTCAGCCAGAGACCAGTCAGGTACATTCTGCTAGTGATACCTGACTGTTTATAATTCTGTGATTCAGCCAGAGACCAGTCGGGTACATTCTGCTAGTGATACCTGACTGTTTATAATTCTGTGATTCAGCCGGGTACATTCTGCTAGTGCTTGCAATTAATGGTTCTTATCAGGTATATTTCATTCTAATTTCATTGTAATGCATTCTTGCATGTTGTAGATGGTACGGTACTCATCCAGCCGATGGCCAATCAAGCTCAGTCTGCTAGTGCTCGCAGTAAACCTCATCTTGTTGAAATTGCAGCGGGTAAGTTCACAATACAATTAACTCAATCAGTTTGCAGCGGGTAAGTTCACAATACAATTCACTCTATCAGTTTGCAGCGGGTAAGTTCACAATACAATTAACTCAATCAGTTTGCAGCGGGTAAGTTCACAATACAATTAACTCTATCAGTTTGCAGCAGGTAAGTTCACAATACAATTAACTCAATCAGTTTGCAGCGGGTAAGTTCACAATACAATTAACTCTATCAGTTTGCAGCGGGTAAGTTCACAATACAATTAACTCAATCAGTTTGCAGCGGGTAAATTCACAATACAATTCACTCAATCAGTTTGCAGCGGGTAAGTTCACAATACAATTCACTCAATCAGTTTGCAGCGAGTAAGTTCACAATACAATTCACTCAATCAGTTTGCTTTAAGTTGTAGTCCTGTTCAAAACAACAACATTGCACGGTATGAGATTTGTGCTATATATTATGTCACAAATTTAATAAAATGTGCTAAATGTGATTTACGCACATGAATTTCTTATTATTTGCTTCTATGAATTTTTGCTAAGTTTATGCAAATCGCATTCAGTGTTTATATATTTTTTGTTTTCATAACATTTGGTCCGTTTCTTCACTCTAAGATCATGTGCGTTTTATACAGCAAATAAACTTCTCTGGAATATCTCTGTTTTTTTAACTGCGTCTTATACTCCCGTGCGACCTATACTCAAACGATTACGGTATCATAATAAACTTTTTTCTCTGGAGTTTCTCTGTATTTTAACTGCGTCTTATATTTGCGTGCGACCTATATATAGATGAGTACGGTATCATAATGTAACGTTTAATGTCTTAATAAAACTTCTCCTTTGTTAAAAAACATTTGGTTTGTTCCTAATTCAGTAATGAATGATATATGTTAGATCCAAAGAGTTGGTAATTGATGTAATTGAACTGTGAGAAATGTATATGTTGTTGACCATTGTGTATAAATTTATCGTGGAAGTCGTGATAGCGCAGTGGATGCGCGTTCGCTTCAGGTGCGAAAGGTCCGGAGTTCGAAGCCCCGCTGGAGCCGTTACGATTGTGCCCTTAGGCAAGGCATTGAAATTTCACGTTGCCTCTTCTCTCTTCTCCTCGTGGCGATGGATTCCATCAGGAATGAGGTCTCGAGAGTGATTAATATAAGTTGAAATAACTTGTTTTGCAATCGAGCTAAAATATATTTGTATAAACTAAATTTATTACTTTGTCCTGCATGTAATACTTATTTTTCCTGGATCCTCCATGGATGTGGTGTCTGCCTTGCAGCCGAGAGGTTGTGAGTTTGAGCCACGTCAGAACCACAGTGATTGTGTCATTGTGTCTCTCCATCTTGGCCATGGATTCCATCAGGAATGAGGTCTGTAGAGCGATCCATCTAATGCTAAAGAAACTTGTTTTGCATGTACTTATCCTCGTCAGTGGTCACAGTCGCTGACTTGTATGCCATTATAACCTATCATCACTGATGGTCACGGGTTTGAGTCCCGCTCAGACCGTGTCTCTTTTTGTTAAAAAGTTGGCAGTTTGTCAAGGAGGTTTGTGCACCAAGTACTGGTTAACCGCTTGAGCCTGCCCAGGAAAGGTGTTAGGTAAACTGCCTGTCACTCAAATGGGCAACCGGTAGCGACATTAAATAAACTGAAATAAAAAAAGATATCATCACAGACCGTCCACAAAAATTGTCACGCTCGTGTACACAGTCGTCATTCAGTCACTCTACACGACGTCTGTACACACGCATCCTACCATCGATGTACCCCCCCCGAGTCATCATCTGGTGGTGACGAGCCGAGAGGACCCGCTGATGTCGATGGCAGGTCGTAAGTATAAGTCCACTTAATGCTCTCCTGACCACGGATGCGTTTAATAATTTAAATAATGATGAATAATTATTAATCCTGTAATTTTTGTATTTTACAGAACTAGTGAATAGAGTGTACCCGAAGAAACACAAGCAGGTGATATTGCATGTCTTGCCATTACTGTGGCATCTTCTAGGGGCCACAAACAGTAGTGGGGCCATCCAAGGGGGCAGTTCAAGTATTAGAACAGCAACAAGCAAACTTGTTAACTCCCTTTATCACCATATGGGGTCACAGTTGATTGAAAGGGCATCAGCAGATCCTAATGTGACCCCTAGACATATTCAACTGTTACAGGAATTGATTGAATATTCCTGAGAGAAGTGTACATAGCAGGCGTGTATCATGAGTAGTGACACTGTTAAACAGGAACTGTTGGAGGAAAATGTCTGCATGTACTTGTTTGTGTACAGTCCAACCTGTATTAATGGTCACCTTCATTAAGCAGCCAACCGGGACTAATCAGCCAGTTTCCAGATTCCCAATTACGTTGTTTTATTACACATTTGACCTATATTAAGCAGCCACCTGTGCTAAGCAGTCTCTTTCTGTGATTCCCTTGGCTGCCTGCTTAAGACAGCTTTGACTGTATGCAGAAAAGGTGTCTTGTGTGGGTCATTCAACGTTGAATGTGACACCAAAATACTTTTGACCTTTTGTGGTGATATAAATTCATTAGAAATGTGTATTGCATGACTTTATTGTACATCTTGGTTGTACCACAAGGTTATGTTGTGTGAGATGAGGAGATGTTGTTGACCAATGAAATGACAAGCTGGCGTAGACACTTGTATATGCTTGGTTACATGGTAGAAGGACTATTGTAAATGATTGAATTTACAGTATAATTATAATATATTACTACAAGATGTGATAAAAAAACAACATCCAAACGATACATTCCAACTAGCTGGGAAAGTGTGAAGTAATAAAATGATAGTTGTGAGCTTGGCGGTAATGCACTGAGATATGTTACTGTTAGAAACGAGAGTGTTATATGGTAATATATACAAAATTGTCAAAAAGGAGATATTTACGTCACAAATGTGTAATATAAGAAAAGGTTAGAAAGGGGAATCTTTGCATCAGACAGGTAACGAGATTAGAGAATTGTATGAATTGGTATCTGGAATGAACTTTTAAAAAGTATGTCATTCTGCATGTGTTACTTGTTAAGATATTTATTTATAAAAGAATCATGTATTTTTGTAGATATTGTGTACTATATAAAGTTTGTTAGAGAGATGTTTATATATTGATAAGTTACAGATGGCTTTCTGAGCATATTACATCCGTTTTTGTTTTATGGTTGTTAATGGTTGAGATGCGTTTCTTTCATGAAAATGGAAAGGTTGAAAGTAAAGTAGAGCATTTTTAAATAAGTGTTATCTTTAATGGAAGCCATAATGATTGATTATCGACTGTCATGCCAGCGCCTTTTCCCCTAGGTTTGTGTATAGGCCCAGGCCAAATGATCTTGTGAAATAACGATATGATTTATATACCAAACTTGTAAAAACGACATGGTTTTTAAACAAATTGTGATATACACCGTGTGGCATCCATTGGTCTAGTTGTAGAGCATCGGATTTGGAATCAAACGGTCCCGGGTTCGATACTCTGGTCAGACCATGTATGTAGTGTCATTGAGCAAGGCACCTCACACACATTGCTTAGTACTGGTTAATCGCTTAGGTCGGCTAAGCCTGCCCAGGAAAACATGTCTAGGTCCCCGCACTGGGTTTGACATTAATGGAAAATACATATATACATACACAAATATTTTTAATATGATATTATAAAATGTAGAGGTATAATTTATAACGTTAGCAATGAAACCCTGCAATTGTTTAGTTGTTATATTTGTTTTCATCCAATTGTGAATTTGTTTCGGCAAAAGTGAAACAAATCCTGGTGTTTTTATTACTGAAGAGACCTTGCTTTAAGGCCTTATTATTTAATGAAACGAGGCCCTGCATGCATGATGGGTAGTCTTGTTAATTTGCATAATGATGTTTGATGAGGGGATGCTGTACAGTATATTATTTTAGTTATGTTAGATTCACCAATCAGAAAAGAATAGTTAGAAACTAGATATAATGATAGCTGCAGTTGACAATTATATAGCCGTAAAAAGTGCTGACTTCCGTCGGTATATTGAACTTATATCTTTCCTTTCATTTGCTTCATTAGCTTCATGTAATAAAGAAAAAACGAAGTTTAATGACTTAACTACTGTAGATAGTTTGTTTTATTCGCAAGTTTTTAAATTTCTTGCATGTGTTTTAATATTACACGTATCTCAAATTCGGAACTCGTGCAGGGGAAAGAGGGTTGGAAAATGAAAATCGTACTACAGGTCACGACAGAATCACAAGGTCATCATTCCACTGGTAGATACTCGATAAATATGTCACAAAACTATTGTGATATTATTTAATGTGCTTTATTAATACCTTGTTTTTGCTATTCATCCGACGGTTTGATTTGTTTATTATACGAAGAATTGGTCTAAATATTGCGATTGTATTTAGTTGCATCTTTCAAGTGCTTGCGCGTATGTTGTGGAGGAATTTTATTTTATTCTTTTATGAGTCACTTTTAACCCATAAAATACTGAATAAATTGGAAGGAATGTGCAAACAACATAGATCCAGATCAGCCACGGCGCTGCGCCAAGTCTGATCAGGATCTATGTTGTTTGCTAATTCAGCCAAGTGTTTTAGCTGCCCTATCCGAATAGCAAACAGCATAGAGCCTGATCATAATGGCTGTGCCGTCTCGTCTGACTCTATACTGTTTGCAAAATCGAATATACTCATTTTCCAGCACACTAAGGGTTAAAGAACATGTCTTAATGCTATGAAACAACTTTTTAGTGACCATTGTTTGCTAGATGCGGACTCATTATTTACACTTGAACTGTGATACATACATATATCTCATTTTGCCAGTCATTTTTCAAACAAGTTATAATTTAATTGCATGCTTGTACATTATTATTGGTTTGTTATGGTATTTTTAGGAGTTCGTGTTCTGCATGTATTGCACCAAATGTTATCACTTAGTTGTGTCTATCTATGAGTGTTTCATAATGAAATTAACAAAGTTAGAAAGTCTACGTCCATACTCGCCTATAAGACGAGTTTACGTCCAGATTATGGCCTCAAAGTTGCTTCCCGTCTTATAATTGAGTGCTACTAAACAACATAAAATATTTTATAAATGTGTTAAATGGTATCCATAGTTACGTTCTAGAAAATAAAGCACTCTGATGCTGAACATTTCATTAACTTGCGCACTGGACAAACATGCAATTTATACATATGTCTGGTGTCCATTTTATCAACCCGTCTTATATTCGAGTGTGTGCTAAAACTCGTATTTCAGGACCAAAGTAGGTGGGTCGTCTTATAGGCGAGATCGTCTTATAGGCAAGAATGGACGGTTAGATGACAAGTGGTTACAGAGTGTGGAAATAGTTTTGAAATCTGATACTTTGGGCATTTCGTTCATTTCTTAGTGCTTATATATATATTTATATGAGGAATAGTGAAGAGCGTTTCATGTTTATGAAATAGTGATACTAATGATGTTTTAGCATATTGTTGTTCACTTGTACTTTTAAATCACAGAGTAGTTGTAACATTACAAATGAATTCTCGTGTACACTATGTACACAGTTGTGTAAGTTAGCATTTTTCTTTTGACTCCGTCCAGATTTTATCTTTACATATTGTATATATACTAGTAGCATACATATATTATGTGGGCAGAAATGTATCCTGAGTTCATACCTGCTCTTATATTAACAAACCTGACATTGCTTTGATGCAATAAATAACCGAGTCAATGTAATGTATCATACAACTCTCACTGTATTGTATATAGATATACCTGACATTGCTTTGATGCAATAAATAACTGAGTCAATGTAATGTATCATACAGCTCTCACTGTATTGTATATAGATATACCTGACATTGCTTTGATGCAATAAATAACTGAGTCAATGTAATGTATCATACAGCTCTCACTGTATTGTATATAGATATAAAATTTATTGTTGTTCTTTTCTGTGAATGCCTGGATTATATTTCATGACATGAGAAATCAACAAATGATGGTAGATCATACAAATTTATTTTAGCTTGATTGCGAAACAAGTTCTTACAACTTAATCACTCTCGAAATCTCATTCCTGATGTAATCCATCGCCATGAGGGAGAGAGAAGAGGCATGTGGAATTTAAATGCCTTGCGTAAGGGCACAATCATAATGGCTCCAGCGGGGCGCAAACTCTGGGCCTTTCGCACCTGAAGCGAACATGCTACCACGACTTCCACAAGTGACAGTAACAAGTGAATGTGTTGTTTTCAGTTTTAAAGAGATGAAATAATATCCAATGAGTTCATTATAATGTTGGTCATCATAAACACTTCATTGAGCGAGAGTACTCATTTGAACAATTAAAGTTAATCTAGCACGAGGTCCTCAACATATTAACTCTGTTCATGTAGCAGTGAAAATAACAGTCGTGAACGACACAATGAGAGACATCTCTAATTTTCTATTACCTCCCTTGGCTGATAAAGTCTGATTTATTCCAAAATGTGAATAGGTCCTTTTAGTTAGAATCCTTTGTTTTTACTGTTGTTCCCTAATCAGAGGTTGCGGTATGATAAATGTGATTTTATCCAAATCGTGTTAATTAACTGAAAACATTCTGTTACAAATAAGTACCCATTGCATATACTGTAGGAGATATGTCGAGATATAGTAATTTAATAATCATATAAAGCGATAGCGGAATAAAATTGCTAGCATGTTGTGCAAAGGAAACAACGATAAAAACGGAGGAAAATACTTAAAAGGCATATCTACTTTTAGGGAGTATTCAGGGGCAGTAACTGACCGATGTCTCTCATTGTAATGAAGCCCCATGACATGTTTCCAGAGTTATCAGTTGCAAATAATTATGAAAAACACATTAATGAATTGTCATCTGCTACAATTATTTGAACTATATATAGCTTTTATTTTACCCAGCATGCAGAGTTAAAGCATGAAATAGTGGAATGGAACAAGTATAGGTAAATTGAACTGTTTCAACGAGGGAATCATCCATTCTATTTTAGTGTCATTCTGTGTGCTGGAATTAATCAATTAGGCCTTTGACCTGCTTGTTAATTCCTACACGTCAGAATTCCAAACCATATATATATACCAATAATTAACAGAAAGACAAATATTATTTCTTAATCAAACTACGATATCAAAAACTATGGAATATTCATGGGATCCAAAATCTGACGTGCCGATGTCAGCAAAAATCAACCATTCGTAAAATTACTCAATTGAGGCAGTCGACGAGGTAAAAACGATAAAATAAAATCAATGAAAATCCATTTGAGAAATACGTAACTTCACGTAACAACATTCACTGCCGTAAGAAATGTATGCACTATCATCAGTTTTTGAATTCACTGGAAGTATACCGCGTGCTTTTTCATATTCATTTAAAATTCATGCATCTGGACTCTGTATATTGTATTCTCGGAATGAATTGCCTAAAGTGGATGTGTTCGTCTGTACATACCGAATGTATATTTAGGATCTTTCTTCAGTCAGTCAGTGTGGGGTTAAACTGTTATGTGGGCTTATGTTGGTTAATTGTGGTTGTTTTATGGGGCTATATAAGTACATTTAGTTCTACTACGGTTAAAACAAACATAATAAGTTGGTTTAAACAGTATTTATTCCAATAAATTTACATGTATAACCCAAAAAATGTTACAAATTACATAAATTGTGAATGGATTGGAAAACAAGTTTTCAGAAAACTTATATTAATTCCTCTCCAAAACATATAAGTTGATTACTGATTTTTTTATTTTTTTTGCCAGAGATATCTCCCTTTAATTTCATATACCACGATCATTTGAATATAGGGATCATAACCGAGAGCAGGAGCAGCCTAGTTTTAAATAAATATTGTATAATATGTAAGTGGTAAGTGTAAGATGTTGAAGTGTTAAGTTTAACGAGGACATATCCCCGACTCTGTGCCACAAGCAAACGTAACAGTGCTTTGATAATGGGTGCTGAATAAATAATGAAGTTAAAATAAAACCTGTTTTATAGAAGACAATTCTTTTGTGTGCTTTGATAGACGAATTGGGCTTAAAAAGTTAAAAAGGTTAAAAAATTAAGGAAAAAAATCTTAAATTTTAACATTATTTTCGCCCTTCTGTCAAAGCACATCATTATGTCTTCTATAAAAAAAATTGTTTATATTTTTGTTTATTATTATTACTGACATACATTGCAAGGAAAGCATTGTTACGTCTGTCTGTGCTCTGTGCCTTGTAGAAGAGGAGGAGATATAGTATGTTATATTGCCTCACTGATGAACGCTGTCACAAGATACATGTTTATATTAAGAGTTATTATCTTACTACTGTGATGGTCTGCATTCTCATTATAGCAGGCAGGGTTAGCGAGATAAAGGATTGTTTTACATTGTACACAAGATAGTAATATAAATATCATGTCACTTTGCAAAATGGATCCATATACGGTAGTGTTATTGAGCCTGGTAGTGTTATGGAGCCCTGGTAGTGTTATTGAGCCTGTAGTGTTATGGAGCCCTGGTAGTGTTATTGAGCCTGGTAGTGTTATGGAGCCCTGGTAGTGTTATGGAGCCCTGGTAGTGTTATTGAGCCTGTAGTGTTATTGAGCCTGGTAGTGTTATGGAGCCCTGGTAGTGTTATTGAGCCTGTAGTGTTATGGAGCCCTGGTAGTGTTATTGAGCCTGTAGTGTTATGGAGCCCTGGTAGTGTTATTGAGCCTGGTAGTGTTATGGAGCCCTGG
>CM026404.1:28915561-28938076 GCA_014843695.1 Archivesica marissinica | reverse complement strand
GTATATATAGTGGTGGGTGTATATACCGGTAGTGGTGGGGGTATATATAGTGATGGGTGTATATATAGTGGTGGGTGTATATATAGTGGTGGGTGTATATACCGGTAGTGGTGGGGGTATATATAGTGATGGGTGTATATATAGTGGTGGGTGTATATATAGTGGTGGGTGTATATACCGGTAGTGGTGGGGGTATATATAGTGGTGGGTGTATATATAGTTGTCTGGAATATTATTTTCGGTTTAACCATGTTGGAAACTGCATAGTTATAGAATCATTCTGGCCATTATATTTGTTGAGGGCCTCATGGTAGATCGACTTAATTGTTCAAATGAGTTCTCTCGTTAAATAAAGTCTTTATTATTATTATTATACTTGTGGGATCTGTTATGCTAAAATCTAATTTCCCCGACACATGGGACAAATTAAAAGTTTTTCTCGGACAAGTCACATTCTCCAAAAATGTAGTACTTTTAAAAAAATATATCAAAGGTCGTCTTAGGCGAGTCTAGCGTTCATTCACCCATAAGGAGGACCATTCAGTCGCCAAAGGTCACCAAATAATCCGCTATGCAAGTATATTCTGTAATTTCAGTAGTAGTTCACGAGTTTATGTTATGTTTTTATCAAACTCAGATGATGCCAACATTGAAGGGTATACGGCAGCAAGAGAAGGTTTGTGCCGTCCAAGCTTGCATGTCTTAATCTGGTTTTTTACCGTTTAACCATATCATTTTGTTTTTAATGTTAATTGTTGTAACTGTTTGTTTTTGTACAATCACAACATCTCTATTGTCTCTGATATTAACCATTATTTCTTGGTCTAAACTTGGTTCTTTCCCAATGTGGCAAAGCTACATTTACCATTTACCAGGTGCACAGCATACCTGTACTCAAAATATGCCAACTGCGAATACGTCGTATCCAAAAGTTGAAAATAATTAAGAGTCAAAAACGCATTAAACTCAAGCCTAAGGTGGATTAGCTACAAATTACATTTAGAATGTGTGAATATCTCATATCCTGTCAATTTGTCAACATAGATCACCTGTCAACAAAGATCACATGTCAACATAGATCACCTGTCAACATAGATCACATGTCAACATAGATCACCTGTCAACATAGATCACATGTCAACATAGATCACATGTCAACATAGATCACATGTCAACATAGATCACATGATGTTGACAGATCACATGTCAACATAGATCACATGTCAACATAGATCACATGTCAACACATGTCAACATAGATCACATGTCAACATAGATCACCTGTCAACATAGATCACATGTCAACACATGTCAACATAGATCACATGTCAACACATGTCAACATAGATCACATGTCAACATAGATCACCTGTCAACACATGTCAACATAGATCACATGTCAACACATGTCAACATAGATCACATGTCAACATAGATCACATGTCAACATAGATCACCTGTCAACATAGATCACCTGTCAACACATGTCAACATAGATCACATGTCAACATAGATCACATGTCAACACATGTCAACATAGATCACATGTCAACATAGATCACATGTCAGCATAGATCACATGTCAACACATGTCAACATATATCACCTGTCAACATAGATCACATGTCAACACATGTCAACATAGATCACATGTCAACATAGATCACCTGTCAACACATGTCAACATAGATCACATGTCAACATAGATCACCTGTCAACACATGTCAACATAGATCACCTGTCAACATAGATCACATGTCAACATAGATCACATGTCAACACATGTCAACATAGATCACATGTCAACATAGATCACCTGTACATGTCAACATAGATCACATGTCAACACATGTCAACATAGATCACATGTCAACATAGATCACATGTCAACACATGTCAACATAGATCACATGTCAACATAGATCACATGTCAACATATATCACCTGTCAACATAGATCACCTGTCAACACATGTCAACATAGATCACATGTCAACATAGATCACATGTCAACATAGATCACCTGTCAACACATGTCAACATAGATCACATGTCAACACATGTCAACATAGATCATATGTCAACATAGATCACATGTCAACACATGTCAACATAGATCACATGTCAACATAGATCACCTGTCAACACATGTCAACATAGATCACATGTCAACACATGTCAACACAGATCATATGTCAACATAGATCACATGTCAACACATGTCAACATAGATCACATGTCAACATAGATCACATGTCAACATAGATCACCTGTCAACACATGTCAACATAGATCACATGTCAACATAGATCACCTGTCAACACATGTCAACATAGATCACATGTCAACACATGTCAACATAGATCACATGTCAACACATGTCAACATAGATCACATGTCAATATAGATCACATGTCAATAAAAATCAATCAGCTGTCAACAGTATCACCTGTCGACAATGACCACCTGTCAACACAGATTGTCTGTCAATAAAGATCAACTGTCAACAATGGTCACATGTAAATAAATACCACCTATCAACACAGATCATATGTCAACTAAGATCACATGTCAACAAGGATCACCTATCAACATAGATCATATGTCAACAAGGATCACCTATCAACACAGATCATATGTCAACAAGGATCACCTATCAACACAGATCATATGTCAACAAGGATCGCCTATCAACACAGATCATATGTCAACAAGGATCACCTATCAACACAGATCATATGTCAACAAGGATCACCTATCAACACAGATCATATGTCAACAAGGATCACCTATCAACACAGATCATATGTCAACAAGGATCACCTATCAACACAGATCATATGTCAACAAGGATCACCTATCAACACAGATCATATGTCAACAAGGATCACCTATCAACACAGATCATATGTCAACAAGGATCACCTATCAACACAGATCATATGTCAACAAGGATCATATGTCAACTAAGATCACATGTCAACAAGGATCACCTATCAACACAGATCATATGTCAACAAGGATCACCAGTCATCCCATTTCGCATGTCAAATAAGATTGCCTGTCAACATTGATCTCCTGTCAACAAACATCACCTGTCAAGAAAGATCAGTCAACCAAGATTGCCTGTCAACAAAGGTTACCTGTCAACAATGATCAAATGTAAACACGTATCATCTGACAACAAAGATTAGCTGTCAACCAAGATTGTATGTAAACAAAGATTGCCTGTCAACAATGATCACCTGTCAGCAAAGATTGCCTGTCAACAATGATCACCTATCAGCAAAGATTGCCTGTCAACAATGATCACCTGTCAGCAAAGATTGCCTGTCAACAATGATCACCTGTCAGCAAAGATTGCCTGTCAACAATGATCACCTGTCAGCAAAGATTGCCTGTCAACAATGATCACCTGTCAGCAAAGATTGCCTGTCAACAATGATCACCTATCAGCAAAGATTGCCTGTCAACAATGATCACCTGTCAGCAAAGATTGCCTGTCAACAATGATCACCTGTCAACAATGATCACCTGTCAGCAAAGATTGCCTGTCAACAATGATCACCTGTCAACAATGATCACCTGTCAGCAAAGATTGCCTGTCAACAATGATCACCCAATGATCACCTGTCAGCAAAGATTGCCTGTCAACAATGATCACCTGTCAGCAAAGATTGCCTGTCAACAATGATCACCTGTCAGCAAAGATTGCCTGTCAACAATGATCACCTGTCAGCAAAGATTGCCTGTCAACAATGATCACCTGTCAACAAAGATTGCCTGTCAACAATGATCACCTGTCAGCAAAGATTGCCTGTCAACAATGATCACCTATCAACAAAGATTGCCTGTCAACAATGATCACCTGTCAGCAAAGATTGCCTGTCAACAATGATCACCTGTCAGTAAAGATTGCCTGTCAACAATGATCACCTATCAACAAAGATTGCCTGTCAACAATGATCACCTGTCAGCAAAGATTGCCTGTCAACAATGATCACCTGTCAACAAAGATTGCCTGTCAACAATGATCACCTGTCAGCAAAGATTGCCTGTCAACAATGATCACCTATCAACAAAGATTGCCTGTCAACAATGATCACCTGTCAGCAAAGATTGCCTGTCAACAATGATCACCTGTCAGCAAAGATTGCCTGTCAACAATGATCACCTGTCAGCAAAGATTGCCTGTCAACAATGATCACTATCAACAAAGATTGCCTGTCAACAATGATCACCTGTCCGCAAAGATTGCCTGTCAACAATGATCACCTGTCAGCAAAGATTGCCTGTCAACAATGATCACCTGTCAGCAAAGATTGCCTGTCAACAATGATCACCTGTCAGCAAAGATTGCCTGTCAACAATGATCACCTGTCAGCAAAGATTGCCTGTCAACAATGATCACCTGTCAGCAAAGATTGCCCGTCAACAATGATCACCTATCAACAAAGATTGCCTGTCAACAATGATCACCTGTCAGCAAAGATTGCCTGTCAACAATGATCACCTGTCAGCAAAGATTGCCTGTCAACAATGATCACCTGTCAGCAAAGATTGCCTGTCAACAATGATCACCTATCAGCAAAGATTGCCTGTCAACAATGATCACCTGTCAGCAAAGATTGCCTGTCAACAAAGATTACTTTGCAGCATTCCATGTAGTACTATGGTGAAGTCGTGGCCGAGTGGTTATTGTTGGTGACTACAAATCACTTGCGCATCACCGCTGCTGGCTCGAATCTTGCTTGGAGTGTCCAATTATTTTATGTGAGGAAGGCTTGTAGAAGGTCGGTGGTTCTACCTGGGTGTCCGCCCATGTCTGAAATACTGCTCGAAGGGGCACCCGGGGTCTTCCTCCACCAATAATAGCTGGATAGTCGCCATATGACCCGAATTGTTGGTGCAACGTTAAACCCCACAAACAAACAAACAAGACTATTGTGAAGAGCTTTTGTGAGACTGGAGAAGCGCTTGTAGACATTATTAGTCAGTGCTTGTGGCATTAGAAAATATCTCATATCAATGACATAACCTTCATAAAAATCAATGGATGGTTCAATATGGCATTGAGAACAATGTGATCAGTTACATCAGCTCTCAATTACAGTGAACAAAAACATCCCCATATGCATACATTGCAATTCATCTGTGCATTACTATCTCCTGCTATTGCATTGTTTAACTAACTAACTAACTAACTAACTAAATCAGCTTTATGGTACCTTAATTCCTCCATTCATCATCACCATCATCTACATCACCTACATCATCATCACCATTATCATCATGATCATCATCATCACCATCATCTACATCACCATCATCTACATCACCATTATCATCATGATCATCATCTACATCACCATCACCTACATCATCATCACCACCATCATCTACATCATCATCACCTACATCATCATCATCTACATCATCATCACCTACATCATCATCACCATTATCATCATGATCATCATCTACATCACCTACATCATCATCATCACCTACATCATCATCACCATTATTATCATCATGATCATCATCTACATCTCCTAGCGTATTAGTTGAAACAGTAATTATATACTATAACAATTGGATTTGACCTAGTTACAATGGTTTACCTACAGTTTGTATGACTGTTCATGGCGCATTATTTTGGCCAGATGTTTTAACGGATTGGCAGATTCTATATATCAGTACCAAGAATAGCCATGCACAGTATACTGAAATTAGAAATCTTATTTCTTTGTAAAAATAACTCTTCAATGACTATTAAACTTTATTTATTTTGCAACGATTGCGAAGCAAGTTTTAACATCTTATATTAATCACTCTCGTTGCCGCGGATGAAAGCGTAAATGTGGTCATTCATGTGGGAGGAAACCGGAGTACCCGGAGAAAACCCACCTGTCCGAGCATGCGACCACAATTGTTGTAAAATAAATAAAGTTTAAACTAAACTTAACGGAGGTGACCACTAACACATGTTTGACTGTAAAAGTTTAAACTTTGTGGTCATTCGTGTGGGAGGAAACCGGAGTACCCGGAGAAACCCACCTGTCCTGCTGGCTACCATCGTACCATCTCACATACAACCCGTTCAAAGGATCGATAGTTTGACTGTACATATATTGGTCTTCAGTGAAGTTTCATTACATTAATATTTATTATTTTAATATTTTTGCATTCACTGCTTCATCTATAATAGATAAGTGTATAGTAAAGTAAGAATTCTTCAGTTCATAATATTGCACCCACGGGAAAAACTCCGCTTCATTTTTATGATTTTATTGGCATTAGTTTTATGAATTGATTATTGAACTATTTCCATACTGCATGTTCTATTATAATGAATGCTCTAATGTTGCGTTCCAGTGAGTAAGTGCCCACCCTACTGTCGTGGTAGCCTGCGTAGGGTGTTCACGTGGTCCCTTTTCGGCACTGGAGCACTTCTCTAGCTAGTGATCTTCTTGCAGATATTACAAGTCACCATACGTTAAATATGTATGCCGACCTGGTTATGTGTTTCATGTGTAGGCTGACCTGCAAATATAACCAGGTCGGCATACATACATATTTCATGTATGGTGACTTGTCTCATGCTTCACACAAAATCGCACGACTGCAGAAGTCTTGGATTAATGTACGACACGGTCTATGCAAACATACCAAAGGTACACACTTGACCTCGAAAACATATAAATGCAATCTCCTATATGCGGTGCATATCAATATGGGCAATGAAACAATAAAGATTTGAGGACAGTTAGTCAGAATTAACAATACCTTTGACTAATCTCGTTGCCACATGTCACATGACTGGCTCATTCATGTCGTCACTTTCCTGCTCATCATCACTTCACTCACAGTCCCCTTTCTTCACTTCCACTTCAAGTACTATGCATAATGATATAATACTACATGTACGCATTAGAATTGGAACAATCAATGAAGAACTCCAAGTTGGTATTATAGAAACAGTTTCTTAGTGCCTGTTTCATACTTATTATATTATTATTTGTGGAGTATTTATTAAATGACAGATATTTTATGCTTAAGAAATAATATTTGTGTTTCCGTTGTTTATTTGTGAATAAAACATGGTTTGGAGTTCTGACACATGAATTAACCATGCAGGTCGTAGGCCTAAGTGGTTACTTACGGCACTCGGAACCACAAACCATGTTTATTCGACATAAATAATGCAAATAGAAAAATTATTTCTAACATGACCAACTATCTAAAAATGGCAAAAATAACGGTCAAAATGACGGTCATAAATCAGGAAAATGATATCACGTTTGACATCGCGTGCTAAGCCATGTTTTATTGCAGAATTAACAACAGTTAATTATTTCGTTGCATATATACAGACAAAATGTCGAGCCATGTTAAAATTTCCAATGAAATATAGAAATTTATCAGTGAAATAAAATATGCTATTCCACATTTATATAACACATTTTATTTCTCACTGCTTAGCATGTATGCTACTTAGCCGCTTTCTGTTTAAATGTTGTTAACTTGAACTTTATTGGACTCCAGCTGTCAATAAATGGCTCTTTTATGACGTCATTTCTAGTCGTCTAAACACGACGTTCAACCACCATTTAGTTGCATCGTTTTCTATCACATAAACACTTTCCAGCCTAAATTTTTAAAATATGCATTTGTCGTGTAAGTGAATGTTTGAATTATGTTTCACTGATGAAAAGAGGAAGCTATCATTTGTGGCTGGCGTCACTCCTGATAATATTGCTTTCAATGACCATGAAATATAATACGATCACACACCGAAATAAACAAATACCTTCTTATATCTTTATGCATGCACACATGTTTTATTTTTTTTAATAAATATATTATTATTTTTATATATGAAAGGTAGGGATGGCATCGAATATTTGCTCGGACGTCCGAATATCCGAATACTATTCCAGTATTCGAATATTCGGAATAAATAATAAAACTGCTAGGTGTAATCTATACAACTGGGATTTAACATATTCGCATACATCAAATCTGAATAATCATTTAGAGTTGCTATCAGTTTATAACTATAATCTCTACTGTAGATGATGAACTCTTTGATGAGTATCCGAAGTAGTGCTTCTAAAAAGAAAGAAAAGATTATCGAGAAACAGAGTTCATCAACGCTGACATCAAGGTCACCCTCGCCAGATACGCTAAAAGAGAGCGGAATTTGGAGTGATTCCGACTTTGGTAGTAAGAAGAAAATGTAAGTTTTAAAAAAAAAGTTTAAACTTTATATATTTTACAACGATTGTGAAGCAAGTTTTAACAACTTATATTAATCACTCTCATTTGTGCAGATGAAAGCGTATATGTGGTCATTCGTGTGGGAGAAAACCGGAGTACCCGGAGAAAACCCATCTGTCCGATCTGGCGACCACCGTACCATCTCACATACTTCCCGATCCGAGGATCGAACCCGGGTTGCATTGGTGAGAAGCGAGCGCGCTATCCACTGCGCTAATCCTAAGTTTGTATGAGTATGAGCATCTAATTGTAAGAAGTGACTGTGTTGGGATTAGTGTAGGTTTGCAATAGTTATTTTATAGAGGAGGTCGCCGGTGATTATCATTCTTAGCATTATCTCCTGAAGTACCTTCCATACTCGTTTTTTACCACCAGATTGTGGCCTCAATGTGGCTTCCCGTCCTTATAAGCTAGTAATAATCTATGAGTGTTTCATAATGAAATTAACAAAGTTAGAAAGTCTACGTCCATACTCGCCTATAAGACGAGTTTACATCCAGATTATGGCCTCAAAGTTGCTTCCCGTCTTATAATTGAGTGCTACTAAACAACATAAAATATTTTATAAATGTGTTAAATGGTATCCATAGTTACGTTCTAGAAAATAAAGCACTCTTTTTATAGGTAAGATCGCCTTATAGACGAATAGGGCCGGTATATTAGTCAATTTAATTTTTGTACTGCAAGATACAGAAGACACTTCAATTGCAGAAGTATCCCTGATGTGTTTAGTGTACAGCACTGTATCATTCAACCTGGATCCCATCTGCAACAAATCCCTTGATACTGGTGCCAAACACTTTATTAAAACAAATCCCTGTGATACTGGTGCCACACACTTTATTAAAACAAATCCCTGTGATACTGGTGCCACGCACTTTATTAAAACAAATCCCTGTGATACTGGTGCCAAACACTTTATTAAAACAAATCCCTGTGATACTGGTGCCACACACTTTATTAAAACAAATCCCTGTGATACTGGTGCCACACACTTTATTAAAACAAATCCCTGTGATACTGGTGCCACACACTTTATTAAAACAAATCCCTGTGATACTGGTGCCAAACACTTTATTAAAACAAATCCCTGTGATACTGGTGCCACACACTTTATTAACCCTTAAAATGCTGAATAAATTGGGAATGTTGTACAAAGAACATAGATCTAGATCAGAGCACGGCGTACCCCACATCTGATCAGGATCTATGTTGTTTGCTATTCAGCCTAGTGTCTTAGCGCCACTATCCGAATAGCAACAAATTAAGAAACTGATCAGATGTCACGTTCTGATCTGGCTCTATGCTATTTGCAAAAATGAATATACTCGTTTCCAGCACAGTAAGGGTTAAAACAAATCCCTGTGATACTGGTGCCACGCACTTTATTAAAACAAATCCCTGTGATACTGGTGCCAAACACTTTATTAAAACAAATCCCTGTGATACTGGTGCCACGCACTTTATTAAAACAAATCCCTGTGATACTGGTGCCACACACTTTATTAAAACAAATCCCTGTGATACTGGTGCCAAACACTTTATTAAAACAAATCCCTGTGATACTGGTGCCAAACACTTTATTAAAACAAATCCCTGTGATACTGGTGCCAAACACTTTATTAAAACAAATCCCTGTGATACTGGTGCCACACACTTTATTAAAACAAATCCCTGTGATACTGGTGCCAAACACTTTATTAAAACAAATCCCTGTGATACTGGTGCCACCAAATAAATCACTACACTTTTACCCTGACCTATTTCTGGAAAAAAAGAAAGAAATAGGTAAAAATGAAGAATGACTGGTATGGTGCCCGGCTTATTCACATCACTGTGTGGAACACTGACTTTACATGAAATCATAAAGGGGGTGTTTAATATGGATTGTGGTTTGACATGTTCAATGGATGTAGGATTACATAAGGACTACACCGTTCATTACAAGTGTTAGAGGAGGTTATTCATCATAACTATATCTTGAAGGATGCATTACAAATTTGTATGCATTCACTTTGGTTTCCATTTAGAAGATCAAACGTGATTTAATATGGGTGTGAATGGATGACTAGATTTAATTAAGTTAGCTACAAATTTAATTAAAAATGTTGTTCAAGTCTAATGCTATCTTGCAGACTGTAATAAATATTAACGTTTTGTCGGATAAATATAATTTGAACATTACATGGTTGTTTTGTCGGATAAATATAATTTGAACATTACATGGTTGTTTTGTCGGATAAATATAATTTGAACATTACATGGTTGTTCGTGGAATTGTCATAATCATTTTGTGATAACACAGATTCATGTCTATGGAAACAATTTACAATCAAAAAGAGGTAAATTAGATGAGAGCATTGTGTTTTTCTTGGTTATCCCCAACTGCCATGATAGTGTAAGATCTATTGATATTGTAGATAAATATAGGATCTTACATGAGTGATGATTTCATACCATATTTTAGGAAACGAGTTTTGGACTTTTGCTATTAAGCGAACCATTTTGTGATCCATTTGGTCCATTATTAAAGTACATGCTCTTAAATAAGTTAGGTATATGTATGTAAACATTATTAAGGGCTTATTATTGGGATTGCAATTTTTAACACAGATCAAAGTTCTATATTTGGCTCTTTTAGCTTCCGAACCTTAGAGAGATCTCACAACACTGAACTGTGCTCTCGGTGTGCAAAATACGTAAATAATTACTTTTTATGTATGGTTTTCCAGCTTGTGTTTATATGGTTATGTGAAAATCAAGTTGTTTATGGCATTCAGAACAAACTTCCTGAGCACACCATATAAATCAGCTGTATTGATATTTGATTAAAACGGTTGTCTTGGAAACCATCGCCGTACACTGGTTCGAGAAAAGTTCAATTTACCTGCTGATATTGGTATTTTTTCTTGGAAGACTTGGCCTGATTTAGTTGTGAAAAAGATGGCCATGGAGAATGTAGTTGATATCAGGAGAGTTAATGAATAGAGTGTATTTGTTGTTAGCCTGTTGTTAACAAGTGTTATTTCATTAAGTGCACACAGAAACTGAAAATGACACACACAGTGCTCAAAGAGAAATAACATTTGATCATTTTCTGAAACGAGCAAATTTGCTAATTTACATGTAAAATATATTTTGAAACATTGCGTTTGTTGCCTAGTTTCGTTCAGAATTGCCTTTTCGAATTTTGGATGGCAGCGCAGAAAGTTTCCTTTAGATGCAAGATATTTTAGATAAAAGTTGAAACTGTTTCCAAACAGTGAAAGATCATTTTATTCCAGTGATAAATTAGAAAACCTCAAAATGAATTGGATATTGTCCTAAAATATTCATGGCATTTTTCATCCTTTTCTTTTTCAGCAAAAAGATTGAGTCACCGTTTGAGTCACGTCCGAAAATTCCAAGAGAATCACCGTTTGAATCGAAACCAAAATTAGCAAGAACAAGCTCATATAACAATAAGAAAAATGGTGAAACTACAGAGGATATGGTGTACGTGGATTATAACCCTTCTAGCGGTGTAACATTCCGAGAAAATAAAAATTCCGACGTTCAAGTTGTTGGTAAAGGATATAACGAGGATGGTACATCATTAGATTCACGATCACTGAATGGAATTAACCGAAAGGCCAATGATAAACGACGAGTTACAAAAGGTAAAGCGACTCACTGCGCAGAGTGCCCCACAATGCATTTGAGAATCAGTTGTGGATGTCTGCTTTTGTATGACTTTATTCTAAGCATGGTTTTCAGTTTTGGCAAGAGTTATCTCATCTGATTGTAATTATCATTTCGGGGCAGTGCCATACCTCAGTTGAAAGAGTTTCAAACAGAATTTAAATTTAACCCATAACCTGCTAATCACGACTAAAAATTGCTTTTGCAAACAGCCAGAGCCAGGCTTTGCTGTTTGCTATTCGGATAGTATAGTTAAAACACTAGTCTGAATAGCAAATAACATAAATCCTGATCAGACATGGTGTTGCGCGGCGGCTGATCTGGATCTATGTTGTTTGCACATTCTGTCCAATTTATTTGGCAGGTAAGGATTAATGCTATTTGGAAGTAAAGAACAAAATTGGTATAGGAAGTTTATGGAGATGGTTTATGTACTAAGATTTAGGTCAGCATATATTAATTTTAAAATTATCATAGGGGGGGGGGGGGGGGGGATTTAGCTTGCATGGGTTGCTTTTCTGTCGATATGTAAATATATTTATTATCGAATGTAAAAATGTGCAACAATGCCCATCCTATTTCTCATATATTTATGCATATACCGGTATCTATTTTCTGAAAAGTAATAATCTCGTTAAGATTAGCACTGATTATTTTTGATTTACTATCAAGTTGCCATTGTTTAAATAGCAGAAGTTTCACAATTTGCATTATTTATTTATAATTCTGAGGTATCGTACATCTCGCAGAAAGTCATCATCCTTAAATGTTTGTTGAATGCATTTTTACTAAATCACAATTTATCGTGTTCTTAAACATCAGCAACAGGAATGCATTCAACACAGCTTAGATGTTGCTGGCACTAACTCTGTGTCGTTTATTTGTTATGTTAACATGTTTAGTCTTACCCAGATCACCATGTTCTCGCAATCTATAGACATATATGTACAATTAAATATCGCTGGTATTATTTGGAACCTCAATATAGCGTGACAGGTAGTTGAATGTTTTAATGTATATGTACTTGATCTACCAATGACAAACATAATTTACATCTGACTTACCCTGATACATTCTTTCTGACTTACCCTGATACATTCTTTCTGACTTACCCTGATACATTCTTTATGTAAATGTTATAATCGTAAAGAATGCAAATTTCATCTATAGAATTATGTATTCAGAATTTGGTTCATGATCTGATTTTATCTCCAATATTGTGAGTTATTCCAGGGGGGTGTCTGTGTACTGTATATATGTGTGAATTATTCAATGAAGAGGGCCCTGCATGATCGAGTGGTTGCAGTCGTTGACTTCAAATCCTTGCCCCTCATCGCTGCAGTGTTCGAATCCCACTGGGGTCTCGAATTCTTTCATGTGGGGAAACTATCCAGCCGGCTTGCGGAATGTAGGCGGTTCTACCGGGTGCCTGCACGAAAGGGCACCTGGAGTCTTCCTCCACCAATAATAGCGGGAGAGTCGCCATGTGACCCAAGCTGTTGATGCGACTGAAAACAAAATTAATGAAGGACACGCGAGTCTTGAGTGAGTTGATACAAAATTAACGAGTCAGTTTATGATTATAAATATCAGCAACGCTACTAGTTCTTACAACAACAGTAACGACTAACTTGATGACGTATTTTACAGGCGATACATGATTATTTATCTGTTTGCACTATTATTATTATGACGAGAGATTCGGTCAGTGCCTGGTGACTGTAGGTCTAATTGTTGTATATACCGGCTCACATGACAACTAGCTGCTTTCATTTCCATATATAATTGTGAATAGGAATGTGAACAGTCGGCATGTAATGAACACCTATCGACTATGTATTAAATAATATCATTTTTTCATCAAGTTTGTTTGTTGGATAATGAAAAAGGATTGTGGTTAATGACAGGTCAGGTGTAGGCTGATGTAGGAATTCATACGCTGAAAGAAGGTTCTACACGGGCATATTAAATCGAGTCAGCAGCGACTTTATATAAATTTTCTCAGATCTCAAACTCAAGCGATTTGATTGGTTCAGGCTGAGTTTTGCACTCAACTCAACCAATCAGAATGTTTGAGACTGAGTCTGAGAATGGAGAATAGTTTAATAACTTCGGGACCAGGTTATGTGAATGTGATATAGAGGCCAGCACTAAACTCTCCGCTTCCACATGCATTCCGGCTTGGGAACGATGATTGACAGGCATAACTCTGTATAATAAAAAAAGTGGGAAGTCGTGATAGTACAGTGGTAGCACGTTCGCTTCAGGTGCGAAAGGCCTGGAGTTTGAGCCACGCTGAAGCCGGCAAGGCATTTAAATTCCACATGCATCTTCTCTCTGTCTTGTGAGGATGGGTTCCATCAGGAATTAGGTCTCGAGAGTGATTAATATAAGTTGTGAGAACTTGTTTCGCAATCAAGCCAAAATAAATGTGTATAGACTGAAGAAACGCATGCGTCATTTACTGTCTCAAAAGTGATTGATATATTTAGCATTATCCTGTCTGTGAGAGAACAGCATGGCCGTTATTTTAATTTGAAATAATATGACTATTCAATTAGCAATATCAATGGCAGACTTGGTGATCAGGGATTAAGGATTATTGATTGGAATTGCATGTTGCAGAGATTGTACCAGCCTGTTGAAGGTAATCGAATGTTTCAAATCGGTATTATGTAATAGCAAGAGAGATAGACGAAGTTATAGACAGTTGCAGTTAACCCATTCAACACCAAGTAACTGACATGGACTGGTCCATCATATTTTGTAGACCAATAAATTAATAAGAAAATTGCATTTGGACCAGTTCATTTATCAAAATGCGTAATTTTGTCTAAAAATAGTAATACTACTGGCAAAATGTTCAGATCCTGATGAGACAGCTCATCTGGATTTTAACACTTTTTGTAAGTGTATTTAGAGGTATGTGGAGTTGAAAGGGTTAAATTATGAGAAATTACAGTATTGCAATCATAATTTGCATCGACAAATGGTCTAACATTCTTGTACGTCGATGTTATTTAGGAAATAATATTTGTCTTTCAGTTTATTGGCAAATAAAACATTGTTTTGAGTTCTGACGCATAGGAATAATTCAATTAACCATGCATGCCATATGCCTAATGTGGTTAATTCCGGGGCTCAGAATGACAAACCATGATTTATTTAAACTATAAATAACGCAAATATAAATATTATTTTGATTCTAGCGTGACTCAAATATCTAAAAAGTTCAAAAATAGTTAGATATTAGTTTTTAGAAAGCATGACTTCATAAAACTACAAAACTGTTAGTAACATGATGTCACGTTTGACATCACGCGCTAAACCATGTTTGTTTGTAGATTTAAACACGGTAAGTTCCTTCTTTGCGATTACACACAAAGTGCCTAGTTAGAAATTAGAGACATGGCTGTCATAACAATGGGCTGGTACAATCTTGCTAATTCATCAGTTAAATTAACACCATGTTTTTTTCTTGCATCAATGTTACTAAATATTGTTTTTCACTGACTGTGCCCTGTTTGTTGTTGTGTTGGTGAGAGCTCTCTCCCCTTGATTTGCAGGCTCAATTCTCTCACCGCTAGGTGTCGCCTCTATGCACAGCTATGGTTCCCTGGATTCAGAGGAAGACAGCAAGCATACATCACCTAGTCCAGAAGGAATAGGTGTTGTAGGAATTGGTATGTTGTGAGAATCACAAATGTCTCTCTCACTCTCTCTCTCTCTCTCTTGCTTACACAATGACTATTTCTCCTTCCTTATCTATCTATCATTTTTACAATCCCATATTACCTTCCAATCTCTGTCAGGGGAAATCAAGTTCGTTATCATTATTGGAATCCCTTGATTCTCAGGCAAAAAAAAAAGGATATAATTTTGCAAATCACGAGAGTGATGACATTTTTGTACCTGAACTTCAGACATAATCTCATGTGATCGTATTACGAGACTTAGCCGGCACAGACTTAATTAGCTTTTGATCGTGACGTTATGTGTACCACATAATGTTGAAGGGGGCCTCCGTAGCCGAGTGGTTACAGTTGTTGACTTCATTGATATATATCACTTGCCCCTCACCACTGTAGGTCCGAATCCTAATGGGGATGTCAAATTATTTCATGTGAGGAAGCTATCCAGCTGGCTTGCGGTAGGTCAGTGGTTCTACCTGGGTGCCCATCCATGCCTGCAATGCTGCTCGTATGGGCACCTTGTGTCTGCCTCCACCAATAAATAGCCGGAGAGTCGCCATATGCCAAAGCTGTTGGTGCATCTTTAAACCCGAAAAACAAACAAAACATAATATAGATTGTAATCGTTCATTAAAACTGTTTACATTCTGTATTCGGATGTCTTGCTTTGACCATCTGTCTATTGTCCAAAAGCACTTAACCAATATAAACGGTCTGGAGTTCGAACCCCGCTGGAGCCGTTACGATTGTGCCCTTAGGCAAGTCATTTAAATTCCACGTTGCCTCTTCTCTCTCCCTAGTGGCGATGGATTCCATCAGGAATTAGGTCTCGAGAGTGATTAATGTAAGTTGTAATAACTTGTTTCACAATCGAGCTAAAATAAATTTCCATAAACGAAATAAGTAAAGAGAATTTCATCAAATTTGGTTTGACAATGACCTCAAGGTTTCTGTCTTGTAAAACACGAAATACTAGGCAGCAACTTTTGTCAATACTGATTTAATTAGGCCATTCCATTAAAATAACTAGGTCAGTGTTAAAATGTATGTATCAGCTAGCTAAGTCAGGTAAGCGACCCAGTATCAAGATATCAATCCATCCCTGGTCTTCCCCTGGTTTACGAGAGTTCCCCTGGTTTACGAGAGTTCCCCTGGTTTACGAGAGTTCCCCTGGTTTATGAGAGTTCCACTGGTTTACGAGAGTTCCCCTGGTTTACGAGTGTTCCCCTGGTTTACGAGAGTTCCCCTGGTTTACGAGAGTTCCCCTGGTTTACGAGAGTTCCCCTGGTTTACGAGAGTTCCCTTGGTTTATGAGAGTTCCTCTGGTTTACGAGAGTTCCCCTGGTTTACGAGAGTTCCCTTGGTTTATGAGAGTTCCCCTGGTTTACGAGAGTTCCCTTGGTTTACGAGAGTTCCCCTGGTTTATGAGAGTTCCTCTGGTTTACGAGAGTTCCCCTGGTTTCGAGAGTTCCCTTGGTTTATGAGAGTTCCCTTGGTTTATGAGAGTTCCCTTGTTTATGAGAGTTCCCTGGTTTCTGGTTTACGAGAATTCCCTGGTTTACGAGTTCCCCTTGGTTTATGAGAGTTCCCTTGTTTATGAGAGTTCCTCTGGTTTACGAGAGTTCCCCTGGTTTATGAGAGTTCCCTTGGTTTACGAGAGTTCCCTTGGTTTATGAGAGTTCCCTTGGTTTATGAGAGTTCCTCTGGTTTATGAGAGTTCCCCTGGTTTACGAGAGTTCCCTTGGTTTATGAGAGTTCCCTTGGTTTATGAGAGTTTCCTGGTTTACGAGAGTTCCTCTGGTTTACGAGAGTTCCCCTGGTTTACGAGAGTTCCCTTGGTTAATGAGAGTTCCCTTGGTTTATGAGAGTTCCTCTGGTTTACGAGAGTTCCCCTGGTTTACGAGAGTTCCCTTGGTTTACGAGAGTTCCCTTGGTTTACGAGAGTTCCCCTGGTTACGAGTGTTCCCTGGTTTACGAGAGTTCCCCTGGTTTATGAGAGTTCCTCTGGTTTACGAGAGTTCCCTGGTTTACGAGAGTTCCCTGGTTTATGAGAGTTCCCCTGGTACGAGAGTTCCCCTGGTTTACGCGAGTTCCCCTGGTTTATGAGAGTTCCCTTGGTTTACGAGAGTTCCCTTGGTTTATGAGAGTTCCTCTGGTTTATGAGAGTTCCCTGGTTTATGAGAGTTCCCCTGGTTTACGAGAGTTCCCTTGGTTTACGAGAGTTCCCCTGGTTTATGAGAGTTGCCCTGGTTTACGAGAGTTTCCCTGGTTTACGAGAGTTTCCCTGGTTTATGAGAGTTCCCTTGGTTTATGAGAGTTCCTCTGGTTTACGAGAGTTCCCCTGGTTTACGAGAGTTCCCCTGGTTTATGAGAGTTCCCCTGGTTTACGAGAGTTCCCCTGGTTTACGAGAGTTCCCTTGGTTTACGAGAGTTCCCCTGGTTTATGAGAGTTCTTCTGGTTTACGAGAGTTCCCCTGGTTTACGAGAGTTCCCCTGGTTTACGAGAGTTCCCTTGGTTATAAGAGTTCCCTTGGTTTATGAGAGTTCTCTGGTTTACGAGAGTTCCCTGGTTTACGAGAGTTCCCTGGTTTACGAGTGTTCCCCTAGTATACGAGAGTTCCCCTGGTTTATGAGAGTTCCCTTGGTTTATGAGAGTTCCTCTGGTTTACGAGAGTTCCCCTGGTTTACGAGAGTTCCCCTGGTTTACGAGAGTTCCCTTGGTTTATAAGAGTTCCCTTGGTTTATGAGAGTTCCTCTGGTTTACGAGAGTTCCCCTGGTTTACGAGAGTTCCCCTGGTTTACGAGTGTTCCCCTAGTATACGAGAGTTCCTCTGGTTTATGAGAGTTCCTCTGGTTTACGAGAGTTCCCCTGGTTTATGAGAGTTCCCTTGGTTTATGAGAGTTCCTCTTGTTTACGAGAGTTCCCTTGGTTTATGAGAGTTCCCCTGGTTTATGAGAGTTCCCTTGGTTTATGAGACTTCCCTTGGTTTATGAGAGTTCCCTTGGTTTATGAGAGTTCCTCTGGTTTACGAGAGTTCCCCTGGTTTACGAGAGTTCCCCTGGTTTACGAGAGTTCCCCTGGTTTACGAGAGTTCCCCTGGTTTACGAGAGTTCCCTTGGTTTATGAGAGTTCCCTTGGTTTATGAGAGTTCCCCTGGTTTATGAGAGTTCCCTTGGTTTATGAGAGTTCCTCTGGTTTACGAGAGTTCCCCTGGTTTACGAAAGTTCCCCTGGTTTACGAGAGTTCCCTTGGTTTATGAGAGTTCCCCTGGTTTACGAGAGTTCCCTTGGTTTACGAGAGTTCCCTTGGTTTACGAGAGTTCCCCTGGTTTACGAGAGTTCCCCTGGTTTACGAGAGTTCTCCTGCATGTTGTTAACTAATTTGTGATAACTAAATCGTGACATGTTATGTTGAGGCATGTTATGAATTGTAATCTAACCCTGTAACCATGGTAACAGTAAATTATTGTATTATTTTTCAGATTGGTGGTATTGTAGGCTTTTTTTCTTGTAAGCTGATTTTGTTCAACAGCAAAATAAGTTGTTAAACATGCGTATGGTAACAGGTTATGTTATATGAATTGTATATCATTGCCAGATTTTCACGTTTCTGTGACCAGGGTAGATTTTTAATATCCCCACCATTTTTTGGAGGGGTCTTATTTGGGTGCTGTTGGTAGTAATAATAATCTGTGCGGCCATAATAATAAAAAGTAAAAATGAACAAATTCAATATACGCTCACCACCGTGTGCAACTTGAAAAATACACAGGCAGTTTGCATAATTCATAGGCAGTGTGTATAATGTGACATATTACAGTCTCTACCACCGAGGGGGAGAGGGGGGGATATATCCATCGTAATGGTCTTCTCAGAAGATTTCAAGAACATATACTGATTGTTAAAACGTGAACTGTACATCAGTGAAATGATTAAACCTTATCAGCATGCAGTAATAAGATAATCTGTTAATATTGAATAATTCTGAGAAATGCTGGTATGCGTACTTGATAGAACGCATTTTGATCTATTAATGAATCATTCTGTGAACTGCCGATATGCGTACGTAATTGAACGCATATTGATTTATTATTGAATCATTCTGTAACAAAATTTTGTTAGTGGTCACCTATATTAAGCAGCTAACTTGCATTAAGCAGCCAACCTGTATTAAGCAGCCAGTTTTTGGATTCTCAATATGTTGTGTTATTATACAATTGACCTCCATTAAGCTGCCACTTTCTGTGACTCCCTTGGCTGGCTGCTAAGACAGGTTTGACTATTGTGTACAACATATCTGAGAATTTAAATTTTGCAGCCACCTTTGATAAGCTGCCACTTTCTGTGATTTCCTTGGCTGGCTGCTTAGACAGGTTTGACTATTGTGTACAACATATCTGAGAATTTAAATTTTGGTGTCACAATACATGATCTTCTTGCAAGAAAGAGTTTGGAGTTAAGGACTTTTGTAGTACATGTATATATTTGGTTTAAGCTTTATTTATTTTACAACGATTGCGAATCGAGTTTTAACAACTTATATTAATCACTCTTGTTGGCGCGGATAAAAGCGTAAATGTGGTCATTCGTGTGGGAGGAAACCGGAGGACCCGGAGAAAACCCACCTGTTCGATCTGGCGAGAACCGTACCATCTCACATACTTCCTGTGCCGAGGATCGAACCCGGTTGCATTGGTGAGAAGCGAGCGCGCACCACTGCGCTAATCGGACAGATAGTATATATTTGGATTTCTGTTATTAATTCCAAGCTTGTGCATTGTAGGTATGTTTGAGAATATAAATGGTTCAGAGTATGCAATAAACGCCGGAAACTCACAGTCAAACGATAGAAATAACCGTCAACCAATGAAGCAGGACAGAAAGGATTTTACGAGCGGGGTCGTTGGAGTAGGGGTCAACAAACAGGGGTCATTTGAGGACCCTAGCATGGACATTTTAGATGACATTGATGATGTAAGTGTATTTTGTAACAGTAGGAAGCAACAACATGTCTACATTCCCACGAGGGGTTTTCGAAATTAGAGGAAGATAGATAGATAAAACATCCATGCGTGTATTGTATTGTTTGTATGAAATTAGAGGAAGATAGATAGATAAAACATCCATGCGTGTATTGTATTGTTTGTATGAAATTAGAGGAAGATAGATAGATAAAACATCCATGCGTGTATTGTATTGTTTGTATGAAATTAGAGATAGATTAAAACATCCATGCGTGTATTGTATTGTTTGTATGAAATTAGAGGAAGATAGATAGATAAAACATCCATGCGTGTATTGTATTGTTTGTATGAAATTAGAGGAAGATAGATAGATAAAACATCCATGCGTGTATTGTATTGTTTGTATGAAATTAGAGGAAGATAGATAGATAAAACATCCATGCGTGTATTGTATTGTTTGTATGAAATTAGAGGAAGATAGATAGATAAAACATCCATGCGTGTATTGTATTGTTTGTATGAAATTAGAGGAAGATAGATAGATAAAACATCCATGCGTGTATTGTATTGTTTGTATGAAATTAGAGGAAGATAGATAGATAAAACATCCATGCGTGTATTGTATTGTTTGTATGAAATTAGAGGAAGATAGATAGATAAAACATCCATGCGTGTATTGTATTGTTTGTATGAAATTAGAGGAAGATAGATAGATAAAACATCCATGCATGTATTGTATTGTTTGTATGAAATTAGAGGAAGATAGATAGATAAAACATCCATGCGTGTATTGTATTGTTTGTATGAAATTAGAGGAAGATAGATAGATAAAACATCCATGCGTGTATTGTATTGTTTGTATGAAATTAGAGGAAGATAGATAGATAAAACATCCATGCGTGTATTGTATTGTTTGTATGAAATTAGAGGAAGATAGATAGATAAAACATCCATGCGTGTATTGTATTGTTTGTATGAAATTAGAGGAAGATAGATAGATAAAACATCCATGCGTGTATTGTATTGTTTGTATGAAATTAGAGGAAGATAGATAGATAAAACATCCATGCGTGTATTGTATTGTTTGTATGAAATTAGAGGAAGATAGATAGATAAAACATCCATGCGTGTATTGTATTGTTTGTATGAAATTAGAGGAAGATAGATAGATAAAACATCCATGCGTGTATTGTATTGTTTGTATGAAATTAGAGGAAGATAGATAGATAAAACATCCATGCGTGTATTGTATTGTTTGTATGAAATTAGAGGAAGATAGATAGATAAAACATCCATGCGTGTATTGTATTGTTTGTATGAATGATTTTCATCTTATAACTGGGTCATAATTTGATTCCTGACAAACTCAACCCCGGGCAATAAATAGTCACTTATCCAACCATTAACCAACCATCTTATAATGAAATATGTAAATAGCATAGCTTAAGCTTGAAAACACAATCTCAAAACACGTTTTCAGGTTTTTAAATATATACAAATTTTGGTGTTCATTGCAAATTTAATTTTTATTTAGGTGAAGAAATTAGTTCAATGCTACAAATAGTATTTTTGTAAAGTGGCATATTACCAATACTGAGGGAAGAACCTGGTCGCTACTATCTTTATATTACCAATACTGAGGGAAGAACATGTTCGCTACTATCTTGCCTATATTACCAATACTGAGGGAAGAACCTATTCGCTACTATCTTGCCTATATTACCAATACTGAGGGAAGAACCTTGTCGCTACTATCTTGCCTATATTACCAATACTGAGGGAAGAACCTGTTCGCTACTATCTTGCCTATATTACCAATACTGAGGGAAGAACCTTGTCGCTACTATCTTGCCTATATTAACAATACTGAGGGAAGAACATGTTCGCTACTATCTT
>CM026404.1:28863943-28914561 GCA_014843695.1 Archivesica marissinica | reverse complement strand
CTCCGCCGACAAATTAACACGCACATTTATGGTTAATTCCTACGCATAATAACGCCAAACAGTGTTTTATGCGCTGATAAACAATGGCAAGACAAATATTATTTCCTAAATAACATGTCATGATAGCGCTGTGGTAGGGCGTTAGTTTCAGGTGCGAAAGGCCTAGAGTTAGTGCCCAGCTGTTGACATTACAAGCTTGTACAACAGTATATTAACCGCTTTCGAGACCTCATTCCTGATGGAGTCCATTGCCATGAGGGAGAGAGAAGAGGCAATGTGGATTTTAGTGCCTTGCCTAATGGCATAATCGTAACGAGTACAGCTTAAAGCACAAACTATGGGTCTTTCACACATGAAGCGAACGCGTTACCACTGCGCT
Organism: Archivesica marissinica; assembly: GCA_014843695.1. Classification (NCBI taxonomy): domain Eukaryota; kingdom Metazoa; phylum Mollusca; class Bivalvia; order Venerida; family Vesicomyidae; genus Archivesica; species Archivesica marissinica. The sequence continues at coordinate 28,914,182 of CM026404.1, read as the reverse complement.
ATCCCAACTTCTTAATTGTCCGCTGTATTCTACACTGGCTCCACCCGGCATATACAAGCAGTCATTCAAGTCCACCAAATTGATGAGCAACTTTCTGATTGGGGGATGTCATATAAAAATGTCTAAGTGACTTTCTAAATTAATACTGGTGTGTTTTCTTTCAACTTTTTATGTCATAGTTCTATATTCTGGTTAAAATCGCTGTATATCAAAAACAAATACTTTGAATATATTATCCTACCTTGAATGCAGTATCATACTGCATACATACTATGTATGTATCGTGAAGTTTTATGGGGTCAGCCTTAATAAATTGTTAGCTTGGCATAACCCTACCGACCCACTACACACATTTTTATGACATTTCTTGCCGATTTATTTTTACAAGTGCCGCAGGTGGGACAGATTATAATTACTGAGGAAACTAGTTAGTAATTACCAAATAATAAGTCTAATTAACACAATCATCAGATACTGTATTCTGTTTACATTCTTTCCTGATAAACCCATTAATGTGCATACATCCTACTACCACCAAAAAAAATTTCAACCAACTTACCCATCTCAAATTTTCTGTGTTGTGTTATGCAAAAAAATTATTTTTGTTTAAAAATTAAGGATGGTCTTGTAAAGAGTTAGAAATATGTTAGAAAAGAACAAATAATATTTTGGACTGTGTCGACTAACGTATTAACACATTTTTTTTGTAGCTCAACCCTGAACATATGTGATAAAGTGAGTGATTATACCTCTTCTGTGTTCCTCACTGGGTGTATTGGGGGTAGATACATCCTCGTAGTCACACTCAGCTACAAGAGAAGTTAGTAAAACACTTGTTACTGTAGGTGCATAGTGTGCACAGAAATGTCAAGTGGAAACACTGCAAATCAATATACTAGTGAGGGGAGTCAGGGGTTTTCCTACATTTATAATGCAAATATTCATTATACATGTACACTGCTCATTCAATTACACCATCTCTCCCAGGCCAGGCCAGGGATTGCAGCGTTCAGGTGCCAGGCTAGTCCCTGCAGTGCCGAGAAACACCCGCTAGTTTTACATTGAGCTATAAATAGCGGAGTATATTACTGAGCTGTGATTTGTACCATAGCCGTTCTACCTCGGCTCTATCGAGATAAAAGTTAAACAATTCAGGTTCCAGCTGCCGGTCACCAATGGCACCAATTGCGACAAAAAACAAATACTGGCGCTAAATTTTGTCAAATCGCTTAAAATATTTATCTCTAAACTATATTGCTCTTAGTTGGCTCCAAGTTTTTCAAATTGGCTCCAGTTTATTTCGACAAGTGGCGCAGACAATAATTCAGACACAGGGAACCCTGAAATTGCAGGAATGCATCTTGGAGATTTAAGGAGTCCCCTTCAACTACCTCGCTCCATTTGACAATGTTCAGCAGTATCAGTCAGGCCTTAAGGTCATAAAACATTTCTCACATCTCAAACTCAAGCTCAAGAAATTTGATTGGTCAATTTCAAGATTTACTAGGCTAAACCAATCAGAAGCTTGTGAGGAGAAAATGTTTATAACGTACAGGCCTGGTTAGAAGATAAGCTCTGTATTGTGCACACGTATATCTATCTATTCCAATATATTTCAAAATCCCTCATATATGGAATCAACATGTATTTTTGACAAATATGTGACCTGAATTTTATTGTTGGAAAATCCCTAACACAAATAATTCTAGGGTACATTTAATACACTACACGTACTACATGTATACAAGGAAAGTGATATTTAAACCATACACCTTGTTGAAGTAGACCATCTATAAATGAATATAATTCATACAAAACGGTGATTTTGTGCTGTTTTCCTATATCAAATAGTGGTCTGGTTAGTTCATAGATATTTAAATTAGCTCGATTGTGAAACAAGTTTTTACAGCATTACATTAATCATTCTCGAGACCTCATTCCTGATGGAATCCAGCGATATGAAAGAGAGAGAGGAGAGGCAATGTGGAATTTAAGTGCCTTGCTTAAGGCCACAATCGCTATGGTGTGAACTCCAGGCCTTTCACACATGAAGCGAACGTGCTACAACTGTGCTATCATGTGTCTGGTTATGTGCGTTTTGAAATTGCAATATGACATTTTGTATGCAAAACAGTACAATACAAGTAGTTTCTTCAATATTTTATGATACAACTACAGTCAACCCTGTGTTAGTGGTCACCTCCATTAAGCAGCCACCTCCATTAAGCAGCCAACATGTATTAAACAGCGAGTTTCTAGATTCCTAATATGTAGTTTTACTATACAGTTGACCTCTATTAAGCAGCCACCTGTGCTAAGCAGCCACTTTCTGTGAGTCACTTGGCTGGCTGCTTAAGACAGGTTTGACTGTAACCCACTTCCTATATATCTGCACAAACGTTTGAAACTAAGACCTACACTATTATAGATATATTTTCATGACAATTAAAGCCAGAACACGGAATGTATACAAAAGATCTGCTCTAGCCACGACAGGCAGATATATAAGTTCTCTACAATACATTTAATATCGTATCAAATAATATCCTGGCAGGGCGCCATTCTTTAAGTTTTCAATAATGTGTTAAAAGGTTATACATAGACAACTCATCCTTTACTATGCTACATAAATTTTAAATATATCAGTTTACGGTATGTTAAATCTAAATTGATTTCAACGCAACAACTGGCACGAAAAACTGATAAAATACAAATATGGACAGAAACGGTTACTGCTAGTAAATATTTATAACAGTAAATGTTGACTATCTCCCGCTTTACGGTAATCCTGATAAATATAAATAAATACTACAATTAACAGTTACCGGTTAATACATAGTGACATGTCTTTGGCATCGATTTTAACCACATCTAACATTTCAAAATCTATTTGATTTACCGTCTTGTAAAAACCATAAACAATAAAAGATTAGCATATTAAGCAGCAACTTGAATCATTTTATGCGGACAAAATTTAATAACATGTTATATGGCGCCAAAGAGGAATTAATTTTTTGTCCGACACTACAAATAATAATTCTAAAAAGAGAAATGGTAATATAATTATTTCCTCATCAGATCTCTCAAGACAGAATATAGCTCTTAATGTGGAAGTCGTGACAGCACAGTGGTAGCTTCAATGCAAAATGCCCGGAGTTCGCACCCCACTGGAGCTGTTACGATTGTGCCCTTAGGCAAGGCATTTAAATTCCCCATTACCTCTTCTATACCTCATGGCGTTGGATTCCACCAGGAATGAGGTCTCGAGAGTGATTAATATGAGTTGTAATAACTTGTTTCGCAATCGTGCTAAAATAATTGTTTATAAATTAGCTTTTAATTTTGCACAAGTAGATACCATCTAATTGACTTATTAATACGTTTCAATAATAAAAAAAAAATGATCTCTATTTAATTGATCTTAAAACTATTGCTGGATTTTAACTCAAGTTTATATAAATACCGATAAAAATCCACATATCTCCTGCAAAGGTAACAAATAGTACCAGCAGATTCCGAGAAATGTTTATGTTTAAAAGCCATAGAATATTAAATAGAATTAATTACAATTTACAACCACGAAAGTACAAAACACTGGTGTTCTAACAATGGCATGAGTCATAATGCCACTTTCCCAACAGATAAGCTTAAAGAATGAACCCGACCTCATAGGATGAAATCAACAAACCCTTTCCCTCATAGAAGCACCTCTTGACGCCATTACCAATACGACATACATTGACAATGTGGTAGCCAAACCAATGTTCATAATGAAGGCCAGAATCTCATGTAGTCCCGGTAATATCTATTGCTTCAAATATTTATCTCAGAACTATATGGCTCCAAGTTTTTCAAATTGGCTCCAGTTTATTTCGACAGAAGTGGCGCAGACAGAGCTAAATGGCTGTCGTTTGTATAGAGATACAATAGTATATTAATCTAAATCTCATTGAAGGAAAGGGTTATGGTCTCGAAGCTTATGATATACCCACTTGATTGGAACAATACTACTGTCTCAATATTGAAACTATGGCTATCATCTAACTTAGCTCTTCCTTATTTACTTTATAATCATATCTGATACAAAAATGCCGAAAATTGTTTTCCATAATTCTGTATTGTAATCATTCCACTCAGTAGTCGCCGGCAACATAACAACGTAAAAGTGTTGTACACAACCGACTGTCAATGTCGATATAACTTGTTGAATTATGTATGTATAAATGAAGTTTTTGTCAAATGTCATAATTCCTCATGAAGTCTTACCGTAAATACTCGCGATCTCGCCTACAAGACCTCCCTACTTTGGTCATGAAATCTGTGTTTTGGCATGCACTCGCATATATAAAACGGTTGATAAACTGGACACGAGACCATGTATAAATTGCATGTTTGGCCAGTGCAAGTTGAAGAGATTTACATTTTGATAGACGATCTGAATGATCTATGTATTAACTTCAAACATGCATCAATATCCGGACTTTCATAATATCCTGCAGATGACATTTATCTCTTCATTAAACACATGACATTGTATAAATAAAAATATTCAGCAGAATGACTATCCAGGCATGTTGTTAATTGACATTGGAGATAATATCAATACAAGGTCATAGAATGGCTCAAGCTCATACCAGTTGGTTCATACACCAGACCAATCTCTCTCTCTAAAACTACCTCCTGGGTTAGGGAGTATATTTGTAGGAAGATAAGCCATGGGCATCAATGCTAAATGTGGGTTGTGTTCAATGCAGACCTGTCTAGCAAAGGAAGGTAATCACAATGTCTTCATTCAAAGACAACTGGTTCACATGTTTGTTTACTTGTTTGTTTGTTACGCTTGCATCAGCACCATTATGGACTATATCGCCATCGGGCAGTTTACACCATCAGGCACTTTCCTGGGCAAGCTCCAGCGGTTAACCAGTACTTGCTGCACAAACCTCCCTAGGAAACTACCAACTTGTTCATATAAATGAGACATGGACTGAGCGGGGCTCAAAACCATGACCATCAGTGATGATAGGTTAGAGTGGTATACATGTAAGCAGGAAATTAGCATTCTTTGAGCTGCCAAACACCGGTAAAGCATACAGGGCGGGCAATCATGGTAAAGGTCGTGAATTTGGATAATGATCAGTGAGCAGCAACAGCATATATATATATATAAAGCACATATAACAATGAACCAGCAAAATTCTGTTGCAACATGAACAAAAAAGGGGAACCATAATGAAACAGGAACTGGAAATACCTCCATATATACTTACTTGGAATGCACGGAAGTGGCTCCAGACAGCGTAGAAGTGGCAAAATGTTGTCTGCCAACACAAACAGATTATGTAATGGAAATTGACACATTATGGCAACTTTAGCGTAATCTTACAGCAATCCCTGATTTAGTACAACGCTTGGTTTCAGTAAAGCATGTCCACTAATTTACCAGTTAGTCATTTCTTTTATTTGATTAGAAAGTGTATAAAGGCTCAATCCGTACTCTCCCACAGTGCCTCAATAACCTGACACTAATATTTTATCTAAATAGATCATCACACCAAATACATTACTCTTCAAATACTTTCAACTTCACTACCAAATTAACACTGTATTCTTTTCTGTCATACTAAAAGTGCAGGTTATTCATTAAACCTATAAGTAAGAAGACTGCTACCGTCCAAAGTTTACTGAACCTACAAAAACTTCAAAATCCACAATAAACTGCTTATATCCATGTAGTCGATCCGCAGAAAAAGCAAAATCTAAAACGTCCAAAGCAGTGGTTTCAGATCCACTGGTTTCTTTTTGTAACTCTCAACATGTATGCTGTATGCACCTTACAAAACATCGATGACACATCTTTAAACGAGTTCCAAGACACTGTTTCTTGCAAAGTGTGTACGATTCTTTCTTGCCCTTTTTCAGTGAAAAATCTATTCAACCTCGCTGTGATCAATGAAGCAAGAAATGACAATAATTAAAACATCGGCGTTCTACCAAGTTCAGACTATCCTGTTTCGTGAGAGATACCTAATAATGGAAAAAAATTAACACTGCGGTGCAATAAATAAACCTCCCCAACACTACCTGCCAATAAACAATTAAGAACCCAAGGAAGATCAGATTTGAGCACCATCAATAATTCACGTACACGACCCATAGAGTTACAATCTCACAAAGCACCTAACTGTAGCTATATAGGCGTCTATAACATCACATATACCAATATTTTCAAACCCGAACGACCAACGATTGCTAGATGCTACCTATATTGACTAAAGTCAAGCAAAGTCAGGTTCAGCCATTAATTATTTAAATCAATCAGTGGAGCAACGAAACTGTAACGCGATAAAAGTGTAAAGTAGATCATCAATAAGTAATATTCTTACAATCACACCATTTAAGCATGTAAGTTGTTTGATGGTTCTTTCTGTTGTTCCGATGGTATAAATGTTAATCTTCAAACAATGACGCAAACAACATAAAACAACATGCACTAACAGTCAAACACATATCCAACTTCTGGACTTCACAAGCAAAGAGAGGGTCTTATTAACTGGTCAAATATTAATGAACACAAAACAAGATACTAACTACTTTTAGAATTCCAATAACTACCTACTGAAGTATTGCAAGAAATGCAATGAACTATCAATACTAGCTGTAACAACAAGATATGAAACATATAAACTTCCAGAATATCATTTTCAGAATCACTACCAGACACAATTTAGCGAAGACATCTTAAGCATCAATAATGAATTCAAATTAAACTGAGCATTTACTGTATTTCAACAAATATATGCAGTCAGATCACAATGTAAAACAAATTAATTACAACAAAGCACTAATGAATACAGAAATACAGACATTCAATCATAAAGAAAACTATACTGGTGCCACAGTCACTATATCAAAACTTGCATTCACATATCGAGTCCTGGGCAAGTGGATACAAATATTTAATAAAGTCACTGACAAGCGTGTGGACATCACAGGTACTCAGCACCTTAGACAATTAATCGTTCATTCAAATTTCTTGTAATATCTATATAAGTATTCCCGCCATTGGAATTATCACAATTTTTCTCTCACACAACCAACTATCTGTTTCTTCATCAAATTGCTATCCGCTTCTGTTTATATCACCCATATAATTAATTGATCCAACTGAAAATTCAATTCACATCATCTAAGCACTCATCCAATTGTTTATTTGTGCATTCAATCATCATGACTTGTGCTGTGAGATACTTCAACAGACAACATGATTCATCCAGTATATGCATAGATTCATGCACTGTTAATGTTCCAAAAAGAGAAGACATACAAGTAATGGCTACTGATTTTGAACAAAACAAAACAAACAGTCAAGATCATCCTATTGACACAAACGCATGAAATTTACAGTTTTCTGTGCACAAGTTTGAACAATATTTACATTTCATTCACTTACAAAGAATTGGATGAGAAGGTAAATGAATTTACTTTACACCCTTGGTGTCAATTTGTTTGATAATTTCCTGTGATTAATTTCAGTTTGTCTTGTTAATAAAAACTCCAGGGCTTCATTAAAGCTACTCAGAAAGGGTCAGCTTAGATAAACATAAGATAAAGTTTGACAAACTTTAATACAGCGTTTTAAATCCCAAAATGAGAGATCACTCCACTTTCAAGCCTCACAAAGTCTGACAACAATTCCAAGAAGACGGTATATATTTTAATCCTACAAAGAATCTTCAAGTCCATTGTCAACAAACATCACAGAACTACAAAACTTTCATTAATCAGTCAATGATATGATTGATTTGCATATAATCATCGAAGATCCAACAAAAGATATATACAAATCCCAATATGTCACAATAATGCACTCAAACCCAAGAACTCAAACATAAACTGCTTTTGGATTCTCATCGGAGTCAAACCCCCCACTAAGTTTTATTACTTGAGAACAAGTCACTTTCAGTTGGTAAATCACTCTTGTAATATTCAACAACCAGACTTTAAATTATGTAATATTTAGTTCAATGGTGTGGGTTTTTGAAACGTTTGAAGAACAACATGTATCAGTCAAGTATCTTTATCAGTTTCTCTGGCAAAAAGTTAGACCATATTTGATGTATCAAGCACATACACCACTCCTCTTTACAGCTAATAAATGCAGTAACTCAAAAATATCTTTAGAATAGAAAGAAATAAACAGCCGGCTTAATGGTTCAATGGAGGCAGCTCTGGTGGCTCGTTGGTTTCATGATTAACCCATTGTACGCTAGCGGCAGATAAAATCACTTTTGCAAACAGTTTGCTATTCGGATCGTGGAGCTAAAATACTTGGCTGAATAGCAAACAACATAGATCTTAATCAGACAGACGCGTCGTAACGCCGCGACTGATCTCAATCTATGTTGTTTGCAAATGTGATTTTATTTACTCAGCAGGCAAAGATGATAAACAATCATGTTCCCCTTCGGGAAGGGCCGTTACTAATGTTGCTAGAACTTGCGGCCCGACCCGTTTGCCTTTCTTTAATTTGTGTTTTGTATTCACATGTATATGTAAAACGAATCAAGCAATAAAATATGATTAAACTAAACTCACAATCCTATTTTTAGAGTACAATTCATCCATGTGAGAAACAATACCAGTAACATTACAACAGCAGGGTTCCCGCTGTCGGTCGCCAATGGCGCCATTTGTGACAAAAAACAAATACTGGAGCAAACAAAATTTTGTGAATTGGCGAAAATATTTGGCACAACCATATTTTTTTTCAAATTAGCTCCAGTTTTTTTCAAATTGTGACAGAAGTGGCAGACAAACATTCAGACAGAACGAACCCTGCACAGGTATTCCGGCCTCCAGAAACTAGGAGCTGGCAAGACTTTAAAGAGCATGCATAGCTATAGAGGAGACTAGGAATACACTGGTACAAATTATCATCTGCATCAATGTGTCTGTTTCTTTGCTTGTTCAGGTTTTACTCCTGCATCAGCACCATTTTGGGCTATATCGCCGGCGGGCAGTTTACCTAACAACACCTTTCCTGGGCAGGCTCCAGCGGTAATACAGTACTTGGTGCACAAACCTCCATACGAAACTGCCAACTTTTTCATATAAAGAGACCTGGTTTGAGCGGTGCTCAAACTCGTGACCATCAGTGATGATAGGTTACAGTGGTATACAAGTCAACGGCCATAACCACTCGACCACAGAGGTAGACTGAATGTATGAAAACATTACAGAACAAATGACCCAAACATGACCATTAGAAATGTATACGTGCTTATTATATATATACAGTATACACATTATAAACTGCAATACTATATATTATAATGTTCCTTTTTATTTGGTAAACCAGTTAATATCAGTCACACGCTTCTGCAATAGCAAACTACACATTTCCATCAATGCGATATTGTAAACTTTTTCATTTATAGCTCAGTAGGCTTGAACCCGTGTGTATAAATGCAACCGTAACCACTCGACCATAATAACTGAAATAACATTAACTAAATACATGCTTATTATACGCGATAGTGGTTTGGCCTTATAATTTAAACCATCTAAAACTAACTAATACTAACTCACACTAATTGCATGCTGATATACAGGATAGTGGTTTGGCCTTATAATTTAAACCATCTAAAACTAACTAATACTAACTCACACTAATTGCATGCTGATATACGGGATAGTGGTTTGGCCTTATAATTTAAACCATCTAAAACTAACTAATACTAACTCACACTAATTGCATGCTGATATACGGGATAGTGGTTTGGCCTTATAATTTAAACCATCTAAAACTAACTAATACTAACCAACACTAATTGCATGCTGATATACGGGATAGTGGTTTGGCCTTATAATTTAAACCACCTAAAACTAACTCACACTAATTGCATGCTGATATACAGGATAGTGGTTTGGCCTTATAATTTAAACCATCTAAAACTAACTCACACTAATTGCATGCCGATATACGGGATAGTGGTTTGGCCTTATAATTTAAACCATCTAAAACTAACTTATATATACTAACTCACACTAATTGCATGCTGATATACGGGATAGTGGTTTGGCCTTATAATTTAAACCATCTAAAACTAACTTATACTAACTCACACTAATTGCATGCCGATATACGGGATAGTGGTTTGGCCTTATAATTTAGACCATCTAAAACTAACTTATACTAACTCACACTAATTGCATGCCGATATACGGGATAGTGGTTTGGCCTTATCATTTAAACCATCTAAAACTAACTTATACTAACTCGCACTAATTGCATGCCGATATACGGGATAGTGGTTTGGCCTTATAATTTAAACCATCTAAAACTAACTTATACTAACTCACACTAATTGCATGCTGATATACGGGATAGTGGTTTGGCCTTATAATTTAAACCATCTAAAACTAACTCACACTAATTGCATGCCGATATACACGATAGTGGTTTGGCCTTATAATTTAAACCATCTAAAACTAACTCGCACTAACTCACACTAATTGCATGCCGATATACGCGATAGTGGTTTGGCCTTATAATTTAAACCATCTAAAACTAACTCGCACTAACTCACACTAATTGCATGCCGATATACGCGGTAATGGTTTAACCTTATAATATAAACCATCTAAAACTAACACAATAATTACATGCCTATTTATACGGGATATGGTTAAACCTAACCTAACAAGTCAGCTAACAATAACTTCACAATGAAGATGGGAGTTCCCTCATTCACAAATCCTGACAAAAATATAACAAAATATATTCCTGTCTAGTCTCAAATAACCATATTTTTAGATATCAAATAAAATAACATACATAATATTGCTATCTCCTTTGAAGTGTGTTCCCTTACAAAAACGTCTTATTAAAGTGAGATACAAAGCCTATATTAGGCCAATACGAATTGCTTTCAAGGATCAACAGAAATCTCTAAATTCCAATTAATAATATATAAGACGTGCCTCAAGAAGTAAAACCGTATGAATGCAGAAATAACAACCATAGTTTGAGCAACAATACACGATTATACAGATTTCAATGGACTATAGTACTTCTTTCTTTTCTAATGTCCTTAACGTTAATTCACTCCCTTTGCATACAGGACTCGCAATACCATCAACCATTGCAGTTGCACTGAACTGGCTCAAATCATATTTCAGCTAGTCCTTTTACCCCTTTCAACACCAAGTAACTGACATGGACTGGTGCATGATATTGTTTAGACCAATGAATTAATAAGAACAATACATTTGGACCAGTTCATTTATCAAAATGGGTAATTTTCTCTAAAAATAGTAATATTACTGGCAAAAAGTGCAGATCCTGATGAGACGGCTCATCATGAGCTGGCTCATCTGGATCTCCACTTTTTGTAAGCCTTTTTAGAGGTATGTAGTGTTGAATGGGTTAAACTCTTAAAATGCTAATCACAACTAAAGTTGCTTTTGCAAACAGCATAGAGCCAGATCAACCGGCACAGAACGTGCCATCTAATCAGGCTCTATGCTGTTAAACTTAACAATATAATAGATTTGAAGATTTATATATAGTTTGGTGTTAGCGGTCAGTCACTGCATGGATTGCAAATTTATATATTACTGCACGTTCATTTGTTCCTATACTCCCGTTATTTTTCCAAAGTCATCAATTATTGCTTCTTTTCTGATTATTTAATCCAATTTTAACTGAGATTTACATTTTACTGGCTTTAAAAAAATAAATGTTTATTTAAGTTTATTTAACGTCGCTACCGGTTGCACACATTTTACTGTAATGCAGCCACGCCATGGGACTATTTCCATGCTTATCTGCACATTTATCTAGTGTAAACTGATGTACTGCTTACAAAAGGTTTTGATCAACTGATCAGTTCACAATGTTGATTCTTTGTACAAATGTTCTTGGATCAATGCAGAAATGTACTTTATTGGTCTAGACCCATTTTAAAGATAAATTCCAAACTTCAACTTGGCCAAATTCAGCCAGTCATTGATAAATTAACCTGTTGTATAATTGCTGTACATTGTTCATATTGGAAATGGTTGTCATAATGGCAGATACTCAAGTTATTCATGATCATGTTCATTAGTCACCTCGGTGGGAACCAATTCTGCAAATGAATAACCAGTATATTTGATATTTAAATAACGTACATTCTGCAAATAGAAGTGTGAGTACTACCTGTGTTTGGCCAGTACTAAGATTGTTTCATTCAAGTATTGACCTATATATATAAATTACCAACAGTTATAAAAACTCACTTGTCCATGAGTGGGTTGGTTCATTTCCAACTTGGAACAGTTTCTTTGCTTAACCCTTAAAATGCTGAATAAGTTGGATGGAATGTGCAAACAACACAGATAAAGATCAGCCATGGCGAAACGCCGTGTCTGATCAGGATCAATGTTGTTTGCTATTCAGCCACAATTCAGCCATATGTTATAGCTCCACTATCCGAATAGCAAACAGCATAGAGCCCGATCAGACGGCACGCTCTGTGTTACTGTCTGCACGTCTGATCTGGCTCTATGCTGTTTGCAAAAATAACTTTAGTCCTGATTAGCAGGATAAGAGGTAAAAATGTCCAAATGGCAATATACAAGCACAAAACTATAACAAAACACTCCAAAATATTATTATCAATATTACATTCTAACAAAAATACTGCGCTTTCAATCTACAAAATGTCGAAATACTAAACAATGTTAAATGAGGTCTCGAGAGTGATTAATATAAGTTGAAAGAACTTGTTTCGCAATCAAGCTAAAATAAATTAGTATAAACTAAATGACAGAAGGCAGTAAAACTTACATATAACGGAACAGAGAAAAATGTCCAGCACAATAACACAAGTTGTTCATACAAAAATATGTTTGCTTGCACTGTACCACGACACTATTTGTAATGTTTTGTAAGATTAAGCAAAATTAATAAAAAGAAACCTAATATTTCCATAATGGAATATTTCATTACATGTTAATATTTAAAATACTATTATTATCATCTACCGTATTCAAATTTCATAACCCGCTCTATGAATGCTACCAACTGCAATAAAACACTTCGCCCAAATGAAATTGTCAATATAACCAGTTGCTATAAGTTATTCTATCATGACATCACTAGTATTCAAATTTAAAAAACATAATTTAAAGGGTAGAAAATGGTCCAAATAAATTCTATGGAAAAAAAGATTTTACAAATCCACAAAATAAAGTTCTATATAGAAATGGTTGGGATAGGCGATTATGAACAACCTACATTATTTGATAAACTCGAGTAATGAAAAAACGATTATTAAAGTGACTTTCATTAACCTTTATAAATTACAACTGTCACAGTAAATGTATTGAACTGTATTCGTTTTACTTCATTTACCGTATTTAGCTATGTATAGTGCGCTACCGTGTATAGTGCGCACCCACGATCTGGCACGAAAATCGACGGAAAAACTGAGTTCCGATGTATAATGCGCACGTGAAAAACGCAATTTTCCAAGTCAAAATTTAACATTTATCAAGAATCGCTAAATATTGTGCTCCGTGATTTTTACAACTTATATTAATCACTCGAGATACCTCATCGAGAAACGGTAACGCACCCATAATTTCATGAAAATTACATGCATATCGTGGATGCGTACGTGCAGAAATACACGTTTCGGGAAATGTTGCATAAAAGAAAACAACACAAGTTTATGATAAGACAATTCTGAGGTATTTCCTTCGATGACATGGCATTAAATTGACAAGTTGAGTTGATAATTAATTTCTCAAACTTAACACCTGCTCAAACATCTCAACACGTTCTCAAACATGTCAGCAGATGCTGAAACTTCTCAACACGTGTAGCCTACCTAATTAACTGGGACCCATTGTGAAAGGTTTGTCGAAATTAATTATCGCTACAAACAATTGAAATACTGCACCCAAAAAAAAGTGTGTCGCTTTATGCGGCAAAGTACGCGAAAAGTACGGGAAATATTACATACGATAAAACCACGTGATGTTATCAAATCGCCATTTTTTATGCATCTAGTAATTTCAATTAAATTCTTCAAAGTTTGCCAAAATAAACGCAATATATGCTAATGTTGTGGTCTTATTCATTTCATTTATTTATATAGACTATCGGCAACTGGTTTTAATAGCTAGTTTATAACGTTTGTCGAATGTAACAAATTATAGAATGACTGTGGGGCCGTTCGGGTCGAATTTCATAAAATATTGGTCCGGAAAAAAATGTCCTGATGTCTGTACTGGTGTATAATGCGCAGTAGATAAAATGGATGAGGATTTCAGTAAGAAATGTGCGCACTATACATAGCTAAATACGGTACTTCTAGCATGTTCAACAAGCAGAATTTGAAAAGATTGTATATATATTTTGATGTCCCATACAATTCAAACAAGGCAAGGTTAAGTGATTAACTGAAGTGATGTTGATGTATTGGGGCATGTTAGTCTTTATATGTCAAGCAAGTGCAACAGGTGCAAACATTCATACAAACATAATAAGTGGAACATCTTAGGCTGATCATTTCCCCCATTTGTTTGTACAGTAGCAAAGCCATTAAGACCACGGAAATATTTATTCCATTTGTACATTTTTAGCCCCACTCCTTTGCCCTTTAAGTCCGCCCTTTTACATTTTTTATTATTTATTGTTTTTTTTTATAAGCATCAACGGGTAAATGCCTTCTGGGATGCAAACCATTATAAACTCAAACTTGTCTGCTGAACGTTTATATGGAATCATGGTATATGATATACTGGTAGAATGCTGAACTTGCCCCGTTTATATGCAATCATGGTATATGATATACAGTTAGCATGAACCAACATTATTTCCAATATGAGCAGGAACCAACATTATTTCCAATATGAGCAGGAACCAACATGCTTTCAACTGATAAACAATATACCCAGTCATCAATTTTCCAGGGTTCTAATTAGAGCAAAATTATGGGAAAACCAGGTGTAAATTATCCAATTATTAATCCATTGATGTTCAAACTAAAAACTGAATATATGTTATCAATAATCTGATCTACGGCAATTTTAGCCATTTTAATGGTTTTACAGCAGAGTGGGACATTATACATATTAAATTCTGTTGACACTTATTCAAGTGCAATATTGAATAATAAAATACGTACTCATATTTTTCACATTTTGTAAAAAAATAAAATCACTGGAATGAACCATAATACAAGTATTTAAACCCAATGACACTTAGCATGCAATATGACCAGGCATGATACGTATCATGCTCCTGTATTGTACCACATCTATCAAACCAATAACCGTCTTGCATGATCACACATTAAAATCATTTGTGATTTAACTCACAATTATACACAACTTTCTAATCATTTCTACATTTATTGATTAAAATTCTAAATTTGTAAATTTAAACTGCCAGGCAGGTAGTTACTTATAAGGCCATGAAGCTCCTGGGCCTGCAGAATGACAGACGGATCTGTAGTCCAGTGGTTAACATATAGGACTGGTAATGCAGTGATAGCAGGTTCGATCCCCCGTCTGACCCTAATAAAATTAACAGTTTCAGATGGGACTTTAAAACGAGGTCTCGTGTCGGTGCTGTACACCATGCACATAAAAGAACCAGAGTGTAAAGCACCGACACAAGACCTCGGTTTAATGTCTCATCTGAAAGACTGTTAATTTTATTATGGTCAGACGGGGGATGGAACCTGCGATCCATGGATGCATCAGTAAACTCAATGTGAATTATGAATCATGAAATACAGTTTAATATCACTATACTATTGGCAGTTGTTCAGTTATCACATTAAAACGAGTTTGTCTATAGACAGACATAGATGTTATGTTATGTTATATTTCGGGTTTTACGCCTGCATCAGCACCATTTCGGGCTATATCGCCGGCGGGCAGTTTACTTAACAACACCTTTCCTGGGCAGGCTCCAGCGGTTAACCAGTACTTGGGTGCACCAACCTCCGTAAGAAACTGCCAACTTTTTCATATAAATGAGACACGGCCTGAGCGGGGCTCGAACCCGTGACCATCAGTGATGATAGGTTACAGTGGTATACAAGTCAGCGACCGTAACCACTCGACCACGGAGGCAGACCAGACATAGATGTTGAGACGGAGATAGAACTGTTGCACTTTATGCCATAACAAGCCAGAGGACATACATGCATTATTCAGATCCAGTGTGTTCTGCTAAGTACCTACTGAAACTTCCAATAAATGTATTTGTTTGATTCAGTGTAAAATGATTTGTTTGTTTCTTTCTTTTTTGGGGTCATATGGCGACTCCAGATATTATTGGTGGAGGATGACCCTGAATACCCCTCCGGGCAGTATTTCACCCGGGTAGAACACGGACCTTCCACTAAACCAGCGGGATAGCTTCCTAACATGAAAGAATTTTGACACCCCCAGTGGGATTTGAACCTGCAGTGGTGAGGGGCAAGTGATTTGAAGTCAACGACCGGAGAACCCTCTGTAAGATCGTATTTCATCACATAACGATGCTTGTATTCAGTTTTATGTCACATATTTTCTTGTATGTACACATGTGTAATACAACCTGGAAGGATTCTGATTGGTCGCGGCATGACAAGCTTAATTTTGACACATTGGACATATAGTTTGTGTTCATACTATATTTGTTGAAAAACTGTTTAAATCAATAAAATTATGAGGGACTATTAACAACGGTGTATGGATGCACCTTACTGATTTCCTTGGCATGTATTAACCCATTCAACCCCAAGTAACTGACATGGACTGGTGCGTGATATTTTCAGACCAATAAATTAATAAGAAAATTACCTTTGGACCAGTTCATTTATCAAAATGGGTAATTTTATCTAAAAATAGTAATAATTATTACTGGCAAAAAGGTGCAGATCCTGATGAGACGGCTCGTCACGAGCCGGCTCATCTGGATCTACACTTTTCATAAGCCTATATAGAGGCCTGTGGGGTTGAAAGGGTTAAGGCTCAAAAGTGTACTGCCAAACGGAAATTGTGGTTATTGTGGTAATGTGATATAAGGGATCTTACACTCGCAGTGATTTCATAC
Source organism: Archivesica marissinica (assembly GCA_014843695.1). Classification (NCBI taxonomy): domain Eukaryota; kingdom Metazoa; phylum Mollusca; class Bivalvia; order Venerida; family Vesicomyidae; genus Archivesica; species Archivesica marissinica. The sequence goes on along the minus strand of CM026404.1, from coordinate 28,897,078 downwards.
AATGTACTATATTTTATGAAACGAGTTTTGGAATTTTGTGTCAAAATTGCAAAACTTGTTTCATAAAATATGGTATAAAATAAGTACGAGTATAAGATCCTATACATATACATATAAGTATTACAGTGGATGAACATTGAAAGCAATATTATCATGACTGTGTTGTGACGTTTCATTTGATTCCCGGTACACACTATTTTAGGCTAGAAACGTTTGTTGTGATGGAAAACGATGCTACAATACGGCAAAAGTATATCGTGCTTAGATGGATCGAGTCCAAACACATTCACATCAGCCGTATTTTAAATTGCTGGGAACCAGATGCATAACATAACAGCTAGAACAAAACATGTTATTTCACTGCTTCCAAACACAACTGGCTAAGACAAATAGATGCTGGTTGTTAACCCATCCTTTCTTGGAATCGTATATATTCGTTTCTGAAAACAGCATAGAGCCCGATCGGATGGCACAGAACGTGCCGACTGATTAAGCTCTATGCTGTTTGCTATTCGGATGGTGGATTTAAAGTGCAAACAACATAGATCATGATCAGATGCGGCGCTATGCCGTGTCTGATCTGGATCTATGTTGTTTGCACATTCCTTCCCCTTTCTTCAGCACTTTTACGGATTAATCCAATCGTTTGTGACATTAACTACACTTGATTTTTCCTATTTTGTTTACAATACATGTTGAATGAGCGAGTCCCATTAGATTTTTGTGTGTTTTACGTTTATTTATCGTCGCTACCGGTTGCCATTATCGCCTCCTGAAGAGATTAGTCATTTCAGATTTTTGGAGGATAGTGCAATGATACAGACAGAGACCCATTCCAGAGTCTCCTCTGGTTCTTTTACGTGCACGGACACAAGACCTCGGTTTAAAGTCCCATATGAAAGACTGTTCATTTTGTTATGGTCAGATGGGGGACGGAACCTGCGATCCATGGATGCATCAGTGAACTCAAGTTATACTCCCACACATGACTCGTTCTACGTGGGCAGCAGAAAATAAAATCTATATTTCTAATAACCTCAACACATCATATTGCAAGTTGCAAAATTTTAATCGGCCCGTCCTCAACCTTATATTAAAAGCAAACAAAATCATCATACTTATATGTACTAAATAATAATGAAATCATAAAATTCAAGTGCATTTAAGTTCAGATCAAATATTTAATTCTGTGACTTGGTTCGCCCCAATTAAGTACAATTTACATACATTATGTAGGTAAATAGTGGGTAGGAGTGAATGGGGGAAATTGGGGTGACAATAAAGAGCATGTATTCATCTGAATGGTGGACCAAGGTGGCCTTGAGAAAATATGCATGATGTTCGTGCGAGCAAAATATAAACTGACTTGTACACTTTGGTACCTCAATGTTACTTGGAACAAATTGTTTTAAATGGCATATGATTGACAACAATTTCTAACTACCTAACATTCACGCAACCCACCTAAATAAATTCACCTAGATCCACTTGTGATATGCAAGATCTTAAATATACATTACAAATATGTAAAACCACTGACACACGGAAATCAGATCACCACTTTTTCAATATTAATTACAAAGTTTGCAATATTAATGGAGATTTGATTCTTTTTAAAAATTATTTATATCTGTTTATTTTTAGTAGCAATATCACTGAAAAACAAATTTCTAGGTAATGACTGCTATGACATACATTGATACCCTCCCTTCAAATGAGGTGGTCTTGTCAGTTATGGTTCTTGGATATTACCCATGATCCTCCGATGGACATGTTTAAGTCGCTATTTGTGGTTATAAATACATGGCGGCAACATCGTTTAGCTGTGTCAGGGGATTAATCAGCTCTTGTATCTCATGCAATTCATGATTGCGCAGTAGTAGCGCGTTCACTTCAGGTGTGAGAAGCCCAGAGTTCACACCCAGTCGTTAAGATTGTGCCGTTAGGTAAATTCCACTTTGCCTCTTCCCTCTCCCTCATGGCGATGCATTCCATCCTGAATGAGGTTTCAAGAGCGACTAAACTAAATGTTATAAGAACATGTTCCGCAATCGAGCTAAAATAAATGTGTGTAAACTAACTCTAAATAGCAGATCATCATCCAAGACACAGACATATTTCTCCATTAATTGGACGATATACAAGATCGGATTAATACCATGTCACAAATAAACATCAGTCTGTGCGGCTTTTCCCCTTTATAGAACAGCAAACATGGCAGGCCAGGTAAGATTACAATTTAAACATGTTCACTAATCCGATAGGAACAGTATTAAAGGGAGGTAATCCCAAGTCACCTCTACAGCGGTAATCAGTATGTATACCTGCTAAGAACAAGAGATTATTTTTTAGGCATTGTTATTTGAAAATAAAATATACTCTCTATATTAAATTTTATTATTCGTCATGAAAAAACATACCCACATAAATTAATTCGGAAACCTCAGCTAGTCTCCTTTAAAAGTTCATTTCATAATATGTATTAATTGTAACAGAAAAACGTATAATAGTGACAGAATGGAAGTGAATGCTTGTCAGATATTTTGCTTGTTTTTCTGGCTTGGTTAATCAATCCTACCTTGTTCTTCATTTCATTGCATTTAAATGTAGTCACTAAGACTTGTTCTTATATTGTTATTTATTTACACTGAATGTGTGGACTGGCCTCAATTTGTTTGTTTTGGGGGATTTAAAGTCGCACCAATATCTTAGGTCATATGGCGACACTTGACACTCTCCAGCTATTATTGGTGGACCACGAACCTGGGTGCAATATTTCAGGCACAAACGCAGGTAGAACCACCAACCTTCCGTAGGCCAGCTGGATAGCTGAAGGAGTTAACTACAAAATACCCACTTCCGCACCTCATCGCCGCTCAAAATGCACCCTGCCCATTTTCTGACCCACCCTGCCCATTTTCTGGCCCACCCTGCCCCTTTTCTGACCCACCCTGCCCCTTTTCTGATCCACCCTGCCCATTTTTCCACTCTAGCATAAACGCTATACCATAATACTCAGCCTCAGCATACAAAGAGAGACAACTACAACAAGAGTGCGAATATTCAAGAACAGAGGTTGGAATAATTAAGGAGATGCTGGGTTATCTGGAACATAATCAAACTGGCAAACTCCCTCGGGGGGGCGCGAGGAAGGGTGTCGATGGGCAACAACTTAAATATCAATATACAATCCAACATTTATGGTGTTCCTTATTCCAGTAGTTGATATATAATGCAGTATGTGGTAAGCTCAACGCTACGATATTAGTTAACACTAATGAACTAGAGAGTTTGATGCACCTGAAGATCAAAGCCACAGTCGACACACCTTGCAGTTTTTCATTGAATATAGGTATAAGAATATATACTATTGTTCCATGCAATTTATTAATAACTTATATCTTACTTATTATTCACTTTGTAAGGGGATAATAGTACCTCAGAGAGATATTTCCAGACATTGTGTAATCAACAGCTGATATTACTATGTTCCATCAAGATGTTTGGCAGACATATTTAACATAGACTTCTTAAAAGATTCGCTTGACCATATGCCTTGGCGAGGTGGTGAGAATAAACAAACATAGCGGATTGGATTGACTGACAGGTTAAAACTGGATGCTTATGGCAAATTCTATTCAATGATATTTGAATGTAATACATGGAAAATGACAAATAAGTTAATACTGATAAGAACACTTTGACCTTTAATGTACTTTGCCTGCTGAGTAAATAAAATCACATTTGCAAACAACATAGATCCAGATCAGCCGAGGCGTAAACACCGCATCTGATCAGGATCTATGTTGTTTGTTATTCAGCCAAGTGTTTTAGCTCCACTATCCGCATAGCAAACATCATAGAGCCTGATTACAGATGCAACATGCTAATAAATATTAGTTGATATACAATGAAATAATTAATATTAGTTGATATCCAATGAAATAATTAATAGTAATTGATATCCAGTGAAATAGTTAATAGTAATTGATATCCAATGAAATAAAATACAACATCAAAAACAAAATAAGATATACCGTTATACATGAGCATTGTTACAAGACTGAACAAGCAACAAGAAATATGTATAGCAATGTGGTGAGGAGAAGGATGGATGTAGAAACAATGATCACTATTCTATATACCACACAAGTACCAACATACCAAGTTTCATTTAAGACAATAACAAGGAAAATGCGATAACCACCAAAGATATAATAACGTGATTCAATGATTTAGCCACAATGAAAATACAAGTAGGGATCATTCTAGAGGGCGATGTGGGAGAAATAGTTGTCCTGCTTTCGCCCTCTGGGGGGGGGCCCACTTCCCCCCCCCCAAAAACAAGTTTTTTGTTATTGTGTTTTACTATTTTCATACAATTTTGTCCAGTAAGATACACTGTCCCATTATAAAGCACTCCTTCTATTCAAATGTATTTAATGGTCATACTGTGCATTTAAACCATATTTTGTTGAAATTTAAGGACACGATCGCGCTTTCTCCCAAAAATTCTGACCTAGAATGAGGTACAAGAAATACATTCTCTGTCATTTTGAGTAATAAATGAATGACACGAGGCTAAATAACAGAGGACAATCTCTACTCCCTGTGAACAGCAAGGACACCGCCCGAAGGGTATCTAACGAGTGAGTGAATAATTTTGGTTTATCGGTGAATCAGCACAGTTCAGGCTATATCTCTATAAATATATAGCGATTGACTGAATAAGTGCTGGATCAAAATAAAAATAGTTTTTATGCTTTTCAACAAATTGCAAATTTAAGATCAGTTGGGTGGGGACATACTGTTGGTGTTCAGAATTAGTCCTCGGATGTGCATGTGAAGCGTCAGAGCTCAGTGGTAGCTCAGTGGTAGCTCAGTGGTAGTGCGTTCGCTTCACGTGCGAAAGGCCCGGAGTTCGAGCCCCGCTGGAACCGTTACGATTGTGTCCTTAGGCAAGGCATTTAAATTCCATATGCCTCTTCTCTCTCCCTCGTGGCGATGGATTCCATCAGGAATGAGGTCTCGAGAGTGATTAGTATAAGTTATAAGAACTTATTTCGCAATCGAGCTAAAATAAATTTGTATAAACTAACAACTTTGATGGTTTTTGAAGATTGATAATGTTTGAGTTTTTTTATCGCATAAATAATTTTTGAAATCAAGACTAAATTTAGCCAAATTTCAAGTTCAGGGTCACTGATAGGATGGGTACTTACTGTGGTTGTAGATAATTAGACCTCGGATGTGTGTAAAAGTTTCAAAGCAATACCCTTGACGTTTTTGAAATGATAATGTTTGAGTTTTTGTTTTTACACATAAATTTCTAAAATCTTTGGCCAAAATAGTTCAAGGTCACTCTTGGGGGTGGGTACTATTGTGGGTGTAGATAATTAGTTCCTTGGATGTGTATGCTTAACAGGCTACACAAAATTGACCATTTGATTGGATGCAGCTAGAATTCAATTTCTCAGATTAACCAATGACATTTCAATGAGATTCAGGACCTCTCTGTATCCATTCAATGCACAGAAATCAATACTTTATATTGATCAAAGTTTTAAAAGTAAGTTGCCAGCTATTTTATGTTTATTGGACAACCGCCACAACATATGAATGAAGTCAACAGTGAGCAAACAAAAATCTGCATAAACCCAAAGAGGATTCATTTCAAGTCTTTTCCCACTTTAAAACATCTTCCAATTAAGGAATGAATCGCGGGTGTACAGTTTCCATCAGGTTATGAACTATATTGGGCGTGGTTAAAGTGTGTGGCGGTCGAAGTCATACACGCTAACTTTAAACACGCCCAATGTAGTTCATACCCGATGGAAACTATTAACCTGCGTGTGTTTGTTTATTATAGTGTCACCCCTATTTAAAGGGCCAGCCATTTCTGACTTATGAGACATCTCTTCTTATACATCAGTACTTCCCGAATCCTATGCTTGTATGCCTGGTAGGCAATCGGTAACCATTATTTAACTAGCTGGCAGCTCACCAACTCACAGAACAAACCCCTGACGAGGTTCGAACCTTCGACCTCCCGCTCCGTAGGCCTTAATCACTAGGCCACGGAGACGGCCTTATATTTATTTACATTCATTATTCATTCCAATGTCACAAAGAAAATATAGCACACGTTTCATTTAAAATGTCTTTAGTCCAGATTTGCAACTTACCGTGTGCTGGAAAAAGTAAATAGATCATCCTTAGAACAGCGTATACTGTAAGTCACGCCTTTTCTCGCAACAAACGCTTCCTAACACTGCGAATGCGCATGCCCGTAACTTCGAGTGTGCATGGCAGCTGCATATCATTAGTTGGGAACCCTCATACGAAAACCCATAAAATCAGGGTGCCTAGTACGTTCATCGAAGGAAATGGAATAGCGATGTAAATATTGATGTATAATTTATCATGATCTCCTTCAATAGTTTCTCACAGTACAAAACAATAATCGCACACCTTTGAGCCAGTGGGGCCTACAATTTTCATTTTCAGCTTATCTACGATTCACAATCCTACAACTTTAATTAACAAGAAGACAAATTACAATAATGAACATTATTTATCATCATTAAGGAAAGTAATAACATTTGTGATAGAACATTCCATAGCCACTGACCACAGAAAGTTAATTAATATCAATATTTCAGGATTAAGTTCTTCCTTTTTGACCTTCCAAAGCTGCGAAATTGCAACATGAACTTTACTTCAATTTTGCAATAAACACAAGTTTTTAATGATCATCAAGTTATTCTAAGTTAAATTGCATCCATTATGCCTAAAACTACACGGCCATCACCATGTCACTGTTAGTAAGAAAATTTCACAAGCTTACAAGAATCATTGACCTTCAGGTCTCAATCACCTTGACCTACCTTTGTCATTATGCACAGCAAGATCAAGACCACGGAAATTTGTAGACTTCAATGACTGCGTCTTTCTCAACTTCTGAAGGTGAATCTGCTTATATGAAGCTGGAATAAAGTAATCAACACAGATAAACAACTAATTCAAATGCATTCATGCAAGTTTACAAGATATGTCTCCAATTACATTAAATCCAAAGGCCACTGTAGGAGGTACAATAGTAATAAAGGTGAGGTTATCTAGAAATAAATGAGCTTTGAGACAGGTCAGGCTGAGGTCAGTAGCATTAAAAAACACCAGCCAAAATACCGGCTCACTAGCATTCCTAATCGGTAAATAAATGATTGGACCGCTAAAAATCTTGTTACAACCTGTCTTTCACTCTTTCTGTCATCAGTATTTTAGATAGGCATTTCCAGATATAACAACACACTTTCGCGATACACCGCATGTCTAGTTCCCGGCTTTATCTAGTTAATCGTACTTTGTGGCACCTTATTATTTGAAATACGGGTACAAGCAACAAGACATATTTTTTCATATAAGTTACTAGCCGATTAAAAGTTGTTCCAGTATACTATCGGATGATTTCAGTTTCGTACATCTGTTTCTTAGGGTGTTATATAGTTGGTTTGCAAATGTTGAGTATTCAATTGTCTGCTAGAATAATGTATTTGTTTATTTCCACAGAAATGTTAACTGCAGTTTCTTTTGTGTGTGTTTTACGTTTATTTATCGTCGCTACCGGTTGCCCATATGAGCGACGCCCCCTGAAGAGAGTAGTCATTTTAGATTTTTGGAGGATAGTGTAATAATACAGACAGAGACCCATTACAGAGTCTCCTCTGGTTCTGGTTCTTTTACGTGAACGGTGTACATGTACAGCACCGACACGAGGCCTCGGTTTAAAGTCCCATCTGAAAGACTGTTATTTTTTATTAGGTCAGACGGGGGATCGAACCTTTACTTTGTCATTCATAGGCCAGTGTTGGTCACAAAATACCTTGTCAATGAACCCCAGATATACCAATCAAAAGGCACGTTACATAGATAGTTGCAATTATTAATTACATATGCAGCTGAAATAGTATTGTCAGTAATGGTCGAAATCAAGGAAGATTGTAAAACAGAATGTCTAGACTTTCTTAATAGAAAAGGCATATTTTACGATAATCTTTTATCTTATGAGTACCTGTGGCTGTGGCTGTGTTACTATTGATCAAGATCCTTATCATCAAGCATATAAATTATGGAAGTGTTTCTAAAAGATGAAATCAGTCAAGTATAAACTATATTTATTTTACAACGATTGCGAAACGAGCTTTAACAACTTACAATAATCATTGGTGCGGATGAAAGCGTATGTGCGGTCATTTGCGTGGGAGGAAACCGGATTATCCGTAGAAAACCCAGCTGTCCGATCTGGTGACCCCCGTACCATTTCACATGCTTCCCGGCCAGAGGATCGAACCCGGTGTCACATGAGATTTTCACACGCGCGATATTTTCACCCGCGAGTGAAAAAAATGCCATGAGATTTTCACCCCCCTATGAGATTTTCACCCGTCCCCCAATATTTTTGTCAAATGTTGTTGTTGCTGTGTTGCTTCTATCTTATGGTATGTGAGAGTCATATGACCATTTTATATATGGTGGTGACAAAATTGAAAGAGTATATATAAAATAGTCAGATGACTCTCACATACCATAAGATAGAAGCAACACAGCAACAACAACGTTTGACAAAAATATTGGGAGGCGGGTGAAAGTCTCATAGGGGGGTGAAAATCTCATGGCATTTTTTTCACCCGCGGGTGAAAATGTCGGGCGATATTTTCACCCGCGCGTGAAAAAATAAGCGGGTGAAAATATCATATGACACCGGGTTGCATTGGTGTGAAGCGAGCGAGCTAACCACTTAACTAATCGAACAGCCACTGCCTAACCGGACGAGATCAGTATATAATCAGATGAATAACAGAATTTTATCGGTCCTGTAAAATTTCATTTGGTCTGGTAAAAGTTCAAAGTTTACCAAATCGACTGTCCAGTAAATTGTTGACGTTTTGAGTCTCTGCTAAAGTACTCTGTCAAATAAATAACAGCTTTTATATCTGCAGACATAATCGACGGTAATAATTTTACGCCTACTGGTTTTATTCACTATTAATTATCACTGAACAATGCTCTTGTACCGAAGCCTCTCAGGGGAAATTTGTGACAATCTCACCATGAAAACAGTCAATATACAAGTAAACATGTTGCTTATTATTTAATACTGATGGTAGATCCACCAGGTATCATCTCAATATACAAGTAAATATGTTGCTTAATATTTAATACAGTTACTGATGCCGTGATGGTAGATCCACCAGGTATCATCTCAATATACAAGTAAATATGTTGCTTAATATTTAATACAGTTACTGATGCCGTGATGGTAGATCCACCAGGTATCATCTCAATATATAAGTAAATATGTTGCTTAATATTTAATACAGTTACTGATGCCGTGATGGTAGATCCACCAGGTATCATCTCAATATACAAGTAAACATGTTGCTTAATATTTAATACTGATGGTAGATCCACCAGATATCATCTCAATATACAAGTAAATATGTTGCTTAATATTTAATACTGATGGTAGATCCACCAGGTATCATCTCAAGATAGAACATGAAATATTATAATTCATGACACCATGTGATTTCAATATTTACATGAGGAAATGATATCCCTCTAGTCCCCACTATTCCAGGTTGGTTACATTCCAATTGCACAATTTTGGCGTGGGTCCATTTCACCCCGATGGTATGCCACTTTAATCAACTTTTCTTTTCATTTTTCCAATATTTGCTTCTTTAGTTTTAATTGTATTTTGTTGATGTTTGTTTGTTTTGGGGATTTAAATTCGCACCGACATCTTAGGTTATATGGCGACTCTCCAGCTATCATTGGTGGAGGAAGACCTGGGTGACCCGCTGGGCACATACGGGTACCCGGGTATAACCACCGACCTTCTGCAAGTAAGCTGGATAGTTTCCTCACATTAACTAGTAGGATTCGATCATGCAGCTGTGAGGGGTAAGGGATTTGCAGCAAAATGACCGCAACCACTCGGCCCTTATGTTTTGCTGAAACTTTGTAGCATAAGTCACTACTGCGAGGGACCAATCAAATCCCTTCCACTAGCTTCCGAAAATAAATTACATTCAAAATAATCTATGTCCGTGTAAAGTGCTTGGTAATCAAATGTAAGCAATCTTTCTTTTAGAGTTTGTTGGTTGGTTTGTGTGTTTGGGTTTTACGCCTTCATACATTAATAGCATTGTTACTACACTCGGCTAATTCTTACTTTGATCCTGCTGCTGGTCGTCTGGGTGTTGTTGGGTGACAGTGGGCTGTGTGCGTCGTTTGATGTTTGGTTTCTTGTTGTAAATGTCTGTGTTATCCTCACTGTTCGACCACGTTTGACGGGACTTTGGCGGGCCATCAGACTGCAAGATATAGTTAACACATTGATATTGTTTGACGGGGCTTTGGCGGGCCATCAGACTGCAAGATATACCGTAGAGTCCGTTGTTAACATTGACATTGTTTGACGAGTCTTTGGCAGGCCATCACATTGCAAAATACATTTAACAATCACATTGAAAATGTTTGCCGGAGCTTCGAAATGAAGCAGCTAATATTGATCCGGTTGTGCAGTTCGCTACATGTAAATGTAACTGGCTTGAAGGAGCAGTGACAGCTGTTAATGACAGCAACAAATACAACTTGAACCAGGAACACCTGGCACAGCCTGTGTATTCAGCTGCCATACGGCGTATTCTAACAGATAGACCACAATCAGCCCTGAAAATAAGAGAGGATAGAGAAGAGCATGTTACACTCGGCCTTCTGCCATTGCACCCAATTGCACCTAACAGAAATGCAAGAACCTTTCTCAATTGATTCTTAACTTATGTTACCAAATAAGATCCACTTCCTTATTAGTTTGATTCAGGCCCGTAGGCAGGGGGTGTGATGGGTGCGTACACCCCCCTTTTTCCGCAGAGGTCCACTTGATCAGAACAGAAATGTTAAAATATTATAGTTATAGTTAATGTTATAGTTAATTTTCTGCAGTAGTTTCTGAGTCTACTTAGGGTTCATTATCCACTATTTGTTATTTTCTCTAGCCTTATTCTGGGGCAAATACAGGTGCAAAATATACTTCCCAGAATGCATCTCCTGCATTGAAGCTTAAAAATAATCAGGGGAGGCATGCCCCCGGACCCCCCTAGCAACGCCGGACCTTAGGCCCGTCGATATACTACGCACCCTCCCCTACAAAAGTTCCTGCCTATGAGGCCGGTGATTGCTCTAAAATAGTTTCACTAGATATGTTTGAGACAACCATGTAGTATAATGTAAGCCATACACACACATATGTGCAATTCAAATAAATTTAACAGGAAAAATGTAAATGTCTGAAACCCGCTTGCATTACTACATGTAAGCATAAAAATAAAGGGCGTCAAATTTCTTTAATAGTTTCTTCAAATTGATCATATCTGTTTGCTGAAAGCCATCAAGTGAAAGTATATGAAATACGGTTATAAATCACAATTTAAAACGCAGCTGAATTTACAATATCACCTTCTAGTAATGAGAAAAGTAAACATTCTATTGATTACTCACAATCTCTAGGCAAGGCTCTAAACCTGCCAAAATTTCACTCCAGTTATCCAAGAATCCCATATCATCTAAACATGTATATCCTACCAGATATAACACTGAAATGTAACTATAATCTCACAAAAACACACACGACCATCAAATCAAACACTCAGGAATTTTTTTTGAACATGTTTAAACCGTCTAACGATTTTTCCATATAAATGCATGTTACTCACAAGAAGAAAAAGAAAGAACAGGTCGGGTATATGAAGTAGCAGGGGTTTACTTAGGTTCTCTCATGTTCTCAAACTTGAAAAAGTAAGATCTTTTAATCCTTAAATGCTATTTTGATTAAATAGAATGCATTCCAATTATATATCAATACCCATGCATTACATATTTGCTAACCCACAATTGTAAAAGGGAGACATCTCTACCAAAGTGTATAGAATTTTGATTAAATTAGACGCCTTCTGACTCCGTTAAATAGAAGGCTGTATGTCTTTGTACATTTAAGAGAGTACTGCATCATTGATATCAATCATATTTATATCATATTTATATCAAGTTCTAAAGATGACGCAAAACTGAGTAACTGATCGAAAATGACTTGAAAGGCAGTTTCTACTCCGATTAATTTCTAAACATGTGTTCGCTATATTGATCAAGCTCTGTGAAGAAATCTCCTGTAAATATGTTAACCAGTATCAGTGCTAAGTAGGCTTTTAGCATCACATAAACACAGTGCCCTTGAAACACATGTTTCAAGAAACACATGTTTCAAAGGTGTAAACAGGTCTGCGTATTAATTAAAGCACTGCTTGTATCAGGAAAGGTAATATTCTAATGACCCAAGTGCTACTCAATGGAAGTCGTGATAGCGCGTTTGCTTCAGGTGCGAAAGGACCAGAGTTTGCGCACTGCTGAATCTGTTACGATTATGCCCTTAGGCAAGGCATTTAAATTCCACATGCCTTTTCTCTCTCTCTCGTGGCGATGGATTCCATCAGGAATGAGGTCTCGAGAGTGATTAATATAAATTGTAAGAACTTGTTTAGCAATCGAGCTAAATTAAATTTGTATAAACTAATGATATTTCAACACTGCCACACTTGGATAATACCCAATTACTGAGAGAAACTGGGCTTACATTGTACTGGGTCTTCGAGGTTTTTATTTAGAAAAGCAAGTACCTAAATTTAGCTTGGTGCAAAAATACGCAATTGTATCGAATGTCAACATTGAAAAAGATCAGAGATCAGCAATATCACACAGGGCTTTGATAGTAAAATTAATCAAGCATATATTGCATGACGTTCAAGTAAAATTGCCATTTTTTCACAAATCGTTGTGTAGTGTCAGGTTACACTGGATAATGAATGACATGCAATGTCAATCTCAACATAACTATACTTTCTCGGTCACTTTAAGATCAGTAGTCACAGGCAATTATAAGTGACATCAGGACTGAAATGTTTTTGTTTTTTGTCTTATATACATGTATTACAGTGAATCAGAAGTTTAAGTTTAATCATATTTTATTTTGCTATACAGTCAAACCTGTCTTTAGCAGCCAGCCAAGGAAATCACATAAAGTGGCCGCTTAGCACAGGTGGCTGCTTAATAGAGGTCAATGTATAATAAAACACATTGGGAATATGTAAACTGGCTACTTAATACAGGTTGGCTGCTTAATAGAGGTGGCCACTAACACATGTTTGACTGTATTATGACACAGAATCTACATACAATATTATACCAAGAAAACAAACTAGAGTCGAGCCACAAATTCTTACAACATTAGAGACAAGTGAATCAGTAGTGTGGAGCCATGATTTAATTGATGCAGTGTCGGCATTGTAAACAAGAGGTTCCGAGTTTGAGCCCATTCAGAACCATGGTGGTGGTGGTGTATGCAAGACACCTAAATCCATAATTAATGCCTCTTCTCTCTCCCTCATGGTGATGGCAAAGAACGTGCCATCTGATCAGGCTCTATGTTGTTTGCTCCTCTGATAATAGAGCTACATGTTAAACACTTGACTGAATATCAAACAACATAGATCCTGATCAGACACAGCGTTATAATAATAATATATGCTGCAGCTTATCTGGATCTATGTTGTTTTGCACATTCCTTCCAATTTTAATCATGTTACGGGTTTATCAGGGATAGCAAGCGTACAAGAGGACTTTAGTCCAAGACATACAAGTCTGTTCATATGTCTGATCAAATACCCATAGACTGCTCCAATAATGCATGACGTACAGTTGTAAATAACCCTCCATTTATCATTTAGCGCTACATGTATGCCAAATAAAAGTTATTTTATTGAATGACAATGCATGTTGTCAGATACAAAATACAAAATGCAAGACATTGTGTGTAATCTTGAATGAAATTGAAAATGTGCACGCATCATCAATGCCTGATATTATGCACGAGCTTGTGCAGACTAGAATCAATGGCATAATTCTACCTTGTTACGAGAGATTTATGACAAACATTTCGTTTAATTCATTGAATTGCAACACTAGCCATTTCAAATTGGGTACCAATCTTTGACAGATAACGTGATTTGATTTGTAAACAGGTTGACAAAGGTCTATTTGAGGTGTCTGTAATCGAGAACAAGTATAATGGACATCAATTGTCATAACCAAAAATGACTTGCGTATGTGAATGTGACACACAAGTCAAAATTAATATTGATATCACACAATAACCTGTAGAAATAAAACTATAAATTATAGATATGCAATATGCAGCATTTACTGAATCTAAATATAAGAAAACAACCATGATCGAATATTGATTGAAAAAATAAATGTTCAATACCGTAAACAAACCAAAATACCAATCAAGTCTGACATACAACATTTAGTTTCTTGTCATTTTTTCCCAATGATACATTCATAAACGACACAAGTCATAACGGATAATATACAATGTCCAATCTTTCTGACACAGTGCCAACCAACTATCAATAACCTAATGCGTATTGGAAAATATTTTCGAGGGCTACAAGTAACACTGTTACACCTCTATACACAAGACTGGCTTTATAGTTTGAACGCTTTTAGATCTCTTGTGCATTAAGAAGTTCAATGGTTCTTTAATCCTGTAAAACAGAAGCTATTCCAAATATAGATATGTGTTCAATAGAGCCAGAATTTAAATAAACGGAAACTCATGTTTCTATCTAAAGGAGTCCAAAGCTATCATGTATGTGTTTTACATTTATTTATCGTCGCTACTGGTTGCCCTCATGATGTCATTTCAGATTTTTGAAGGATAGTGCAATTAGTCTACTCTGGTTCTTTTATGTGCAGAGTATAAAGCACCGACACGAGACCTCGGCATAAAGTCCCATCTGAAAGACTGTTAATTTTATTACGGTCAGACGGGGGATCGAACCTGCGATCCCTGGATTACCAGTCCAACGTGTTAACCACTGGACTACAGATATGTCTGTCCAAAGCTGTCAATATACAAATGACAAATTCTCAAACACAACTTTGCCTGATAACATGATTATAACATCAGCCACTAGCCTCAAACTAGTAAAAATACAATCCAGACTAGTAAATATTTACAGTTTATTACTTACATGTAGATATGAATTTTAGCCTATTTTGTTGCCATTATTTGCCTACCACAATACTGTCTAACACCCAGGTCGATATGCTGTGTTTCTAGTCTGATATTACGTTTGCTGGTTTGATACGGTCTTGTTCCCGTATCAAACCACAAAAAGCCGTATCATAACTAGTTCCTGAGAAATAATGCATGCACACTCAGTGCTAGTTTACTTCCTGTAGAGTCGCAGTGTCAAATTTCACAGAGATAACAGATGTTTGTATTTCGAGGTAATACTTCATTAGATTTTATGTTTTCAGTAATTGTGATTTACAATGTAATCCTGATAAATGGATATACGGAGAGCATGATTTCGATTGTTAAATGTTCAAAGTCATATCAAAGTAATAAAGACATTATTTTGTGGCTAATTTCATATCAATCCGAGGTAACTTGATATCAGCCCGAGACCTTCGGTTCGGACTCGGGCTGATATCAAGTTACCTCGGTCTACACATATGTTGATATGAAACTAGCCACGTAATAACCTCTAAAGATTTAGAGTGAACCACATATCAAATACAACAACCTATTTTTATCACTTCATACATGTATGTGACTAACTTACTACATATCACAAGCAGACTCCAGAGTTGCAGGTTCGATCCCCGCCTGACCATAATAATGTTATACTTCAGATAGGACTTAAACCGAGGTCCCATGTATCTGTGCTATATTGAAATTCAATGTGTAGGACTGTAGATACATGTATACCACTCGGGGCATTAGCTAGACGTTCAAGATAGGGAATAATATACATGTATACTACAACAGTGAAAAAACAACACTTCTCCTTGACAGTGGACATAACTACTAGTTTATACAAATTTATTATTACAAATTATACAATCATTCTCGAGACCTCATTTCTGATGGAATCCATCACCATGAGGGAGAGAAGAGGCATGTGGAATTTAAATTAAATGCCTTGCCTAAGGGCACAATCGTAACAGCTCCAGCGTGACGCAAACTCTGGAACTGTCACACCTGAAGCGAACACGCTACCACTATCATGACTTCCAGGCATAACTATCGAGTTTTACTTAAAAAGTTATATACATGTATGTATAATAAAAAAATCTTGATACTAGAGATATGAGATTTTGTGTATACATTACATGTAGATTTTGTGTATACATTACATGTAGATTTCGTGTATACATTACATGCAGATACATTACATGTAGATTTCGTGTATACATTACATGTAGATTTTGTGTATACATTACATGTAGATTTTGTGTATACATTACATGTAGATTTCGTGTATACATTACATGTAGATTTCGTGTATACATTACATGCAGATTTTGTGTATACATTACATGCAGATTTCGTGTATACATTACATGCAGATTTTGTGTATACATTACATGCAGATTTCGTGTATACATTACATGCAGATACATTACATCATCATTTTACATGTAGATTTCATGTATACATTACATGTAGATTTTGTGTATACATTACATGTAGATTTTGTGTATACATTACATGTAGATTTTGTGTATACATTACATGCAGATTTTGTGTATACATTACATGCAGATTTTGTGTATACATTACATGCAGATTTTGTGTATACATTACATGCAGATTTTGTGTATACATTACATGCAGATTTTGTGTATACATTACATGCAGATTTTGTGTATACATTACATGTAGATTTTGTGTATACATTACATGTAGATTTTGTGTATACATTACATGTAGATTTTCACATATAGCGCAATAGCTATGTACTTAGGGACTCTCCACCATTAACATTCTATGATTTAATGCACATCTACAAAGTATGTTAGAATTTGTTATTTGTATTGTATTCACTTCTTCTCTCTAATCATATTCCTTTGTATTGTAGTCAGCTTCCAATCAGTGTATGTCCTATTTAATTACCCCATGTCGTGAAAGTCGTGATAGCGCAGTGGATGCGCGTTCGCTTCAGGTGCAAAAGGTCCGGAGTTCAAGCCCTGTTGGAGCCGTTACAATTGTGCCCTTAGGCAAGCATTAAATTCCACGTTGCCTCTTCTCTCTCCCCCATGGCGATGGATTCCATCAGGAATGAGGTCTCGAGAGTGACTAATATAAGTTGAAAGAACTTGTTTCGCAATCGAGCTAAAATAAATTTGTATAAACTAATTACCCCAAACATGCATATTCAAGAATTGAGTGAATTATTGTTGTAGTTGCACTGTAGTAGTAGTAATCTTTATTTACATCTCATCATTATACGTACAATATTTACAATAATATTACATGTATACCGGTAGTTTACATAATAAAAGTACAATGCCATGAACAAAATTATACACACTCATTAATCACAGTATGTTAGGGATAAAGCTGCAATATCCTTGCTAATCGGATATTAACCCTTTCCCTCATAGAAGCACCTCTTGACGCCATTACCAATACGACATACATTAACAATATAGTAGTCAAATCAATGTTCATAATTAAGGCCAGAATCTCATGTAGTCCCAGTAATATCTATGGAGGTGGGATAGATATGGCGACTACTTATCCACTGCATGATAGGTAAATGGTTGTCGTTTGTATGGAGATATAATAGTATATTAACCTAAATCTCTATGAAGTCCCAGTAATATCTATGGAGGTGGGATAGATATGGCGACTACTTATCCACTGCATGATAGCTAAATGGTTGTCGTTTGTATGGAGATATAATAGTATATTAACCTAAATCTCTATGAAGAAAAGGGTTAAAAACTGCTCTAAAACAATTATAAAATACTGAAATACAATACAGGTACAAGCATAAACATATAAGAAATGATCACTGATGTGATTAAATATTGATTAACGGTCATGACAAACATACATTATACGTGATTAGATTGCTTGAAAACTGTAAGAATACTTAATTCAACAAGTTGACAGGAATTGATACATTTGTAGGTTTCAACAAGACTGATTGATATAGTTGTGAAACACAATAGGATAACAATTATAACGTCTAAAACATCATCTATCCTGCTGTCTAAACATGTTTATAGCCTACCGGGTACATGTACATCATAACATGTGATGGACAAAACAACATTTAGGAAGTAAAGCAACATCCATTATAATTATTTATACTGTTATAAATATATGACAAAGTAACAATGTCAGTCGCCACTGGAGCCTAATGGCGATTTTGCGATAGAAATTGCTCCTAAAGTTTCAATTCGAAGATTTTCAACAATTTTCAATCGTCCAAATTGAGTTTATGCCATATTGTAACCTTTCTTACTTGACTAATTTTATTACCATTGTCGACGGTGCTTTGGGGTGAAAGAAAAATCAATAACAGGTCCGGAGTTCGAGCCCCGCTGGAGCCATTACGATTGTCACCTTAGGCAAGGCATTTAAATTCCACATTGCGTCTTCTCTCTCCCTTGTGGCGATGGATTCCATCAGGAATGAAGTCTCGAGAGTGATTAATATAAGTTGTAAGAACTTGTTTTACAATCAAGCTCAAATAAATTTGTATTTTATAAAGTAAACAATAACAAGTGAAAGCAGCAGCACTGACCTCCATCTTTTATTTACGCGATAATACCAATTATCGATGACGATGTAAATTTCGTCTCAGAAGATTATACCAGTAGCAATACATGCCATATTAGGCAATCATGTGACATCACATGAGTGGCGGGCACCTTATTAGTCCTTACAGCTTCTTTTTGCTATGGACAGTGCGGAACTCAAAATGCGAATGTGCAGTTCTTTTGGATGTATTCTGATATCACCACTAATTAGTATTCACTGTGATATAATACATAATTAGATAATTGAGGTTGACCAGAGAAGCATACCATAATCCATCCGTGGACAATCATTGATCCATAGTTCTAATCATCTGAACCATGTAATTACCCACCTGGCCTACACAAATAACACAATTGCATAAAATTGCCGGCAGCTAATTGGTCTCCGAAGTGGCTAAAACAACAATGTACATTGGCTGGAGGGGTGGACAAACAGATTAATGCAGTCAAAATTGACACGTCACATTTGATTAATATGTTCTAAGCATCAATATGTTTAAACCATGTATCTTTTCGAATTTTCGGCTGCCAAAATCTTTTTTTAATTCAAATTAAGGGGCTATGTCATCTTCAATGTGCTAGATATTGACCCAAAGCAAATACTTAATATAAACAACACAAAGCACTATCACCACGATCATTTTTAATAAATTAAATATTGGTCCAACTGTTATGTTTATAAATTGAAACTTGAGTTTTAAAATGAATGGTTAATTAATGAATCTCTAGAACAATAGATTATTTATTGGGCGTCATATCGACCATAAGGAGTGAACAGTTTATGTAAATATTTTACACAGCTATGCTATGGGTAACTATCTAGGGTTTATGGAGAGATTTTTCAAGATTTATTGTATCTATGGTAACTTTTTTGCCCTCCAAAAAATGTGTCACCTAATTTCGCGACTAAAACAAACCAAGGTCAAACATGTCTTCAGTGATTTTGCTCTTTCTGCATAGCATATGTGCATGTTCAACTCTATAAACCCTAGATAGTTACCCATAGCATAACTCTGTAAAATATTGACATTAAACTGTTCCTCCTTATGGTCGATATGATGCCCAATAAATAATCTATTGTTCTAGAGATTCATTAATTAACCATACATTTTCAAACTCAACTTTATATTTGTAAACATCATAGTTGGGCCAATATTTAATATATTAAAAAGAAGCATATGGTGACCGTGCTTGTTTTTGTTTATTTTCAAATGTATTGTTTTGGGTCAACATCTAGCACATTGAAGATGACATAAGCAAGCAATATTTGTGCGGATGCAGTAGTGGTCGGATAGGTAAATATTTCAAACATATCTATTCATTTGAATTACTGCTGCAGTTGTTGCCAATTTGATATTGATGCTAAATGATAGAGTGGTGGAACCTATGCTCGGCATATTCCTATGCTCGGCGTATTTTCCATTTTCATCAGTATTTAAAATATTTATATAGTTCTAGGCTGACGCATGGTTAAATAGCATTCCGTTGAGTGTATCGGTAGGCTGCTGCAACTGTCACGTGAGTGGTCCAGCAGACGAATATAAACAAGCAAATCATTGGGAGAATATTTCCACCGAAACTGTTACGGTGTATGAGCAATTCGGGTAGTTATCTGAATTAAAAAAATCTACACCTAACCCGAAAAATAGTTTCTATACCATTTCTGATTAAGACCAATAAATGCTTTTATTCAATGATGTACTATACCAAAATAAGATATTCAACAAGTTATGGTGGATAAATAAAAAATAACAAGTACGACGTGCATAGGTGCCATGAAGTCTTCAGTTCCCCGTATAAACCGGTGCCGACTGACACCGTTGCGACAACGGTATTGAGCAGCAAGGTCACATGATGAAGCTAAAACTGTCAACAAGAGTGTTTTGAAAGTTGTTTTCACGACTTAAGAAAATAATAATATACAGCAAGTGCAATTAACATTTTATACTGGTTATTATATGTGGGATTTACGCCGAGCATAGGTTCCACCACTCTATTGTGTGCATGCTACATGTACATTCTATGCTTACATAATTATGGCAAACACCAAAGTTGGTAATTGGTTATTTGCCAAATATGCTATACATGTAGGTGTTTATTGTGAGTCAATAATTTGTTTGATGGAAAAAATACAGAGCTGTACAGGTTTTAGAGAAAAGTTATGAAAGATTTAGTTCCCTTTGTTGGCCACTAAGTTTCTTTTTCTATCAATACCTTTTTACCTACATGTACTAAAGAGATTATTGTATGAAAATACAGACTACTTGTATATTTGAGTATATATATACAATTTGACATTACATACATGTACATGAACAGGACATTGCAAACAATTCCACATGCATACAATGTACATTAAGAAATCCTTGTAAACCACAAACGAACCTCAAAAATTGACAATGTGTGCCATTGAATAAATGTCTCAAGAATTCAATAATTACCTGTCCATTTGACTCTCCTTCCCATGGCAACTTCTTCCGACCTTTCCCTGCACTAACGAAGGGTCGACTCTGGCCGTTTGAGTCAATAGTGTAAGATGTTGGAGTAGAACAAGATGATGACGAAACTGATTCTAAATCCATTGTATCAGACCGTGACAGGCCTCTCATGGTGTGTGAACCTCCAACAATCCATTCAACGTCAGCACCCAGAGCCTGAAAACTGGCCGAACTCCGTGTAGATGCCGATGAAGGAACAGGAGTAGCGTATTCAACTAGACCCTCACTGTTCAGTTTTGGCAGCTGACGCCTTGCAAGACGTGCCTGCACTGCACCCATAACACCTTCACCATCAGAACTCAGCTCAACTTGATCAACAACCTGAACCAAAGGCCCCAGCCTGCCAGGACCCATGGCTTGTGCAATCACTGAGAGACATTCAAGTGATGCTTGACGCACTTGACGCTTAACATCAGTCAATGTAGGTGCAACCATTCGACAGACAGCAGGGAGATCAAATGCATAACTTGGAAAAGTTAACAATGCCGCTATTATTATGTTTAACGTTTCTTGTCTGACTTTGGAGTTTCTATGCTGAAGGTTTTCACATATCACAGATAGCACTGGTTTTGCAGAATGACTCTGCATCATCTTAATAGCCACTTTCATCACTGCTTGTCTCACAACAATCTTATTATCACCCATTCGCTTTGTAAGTGTTGATGACAAAGCTTTCAGATACTGTTTTACATTCTTTCCCAATCGTTCAACTAATATGCACAATATTTCTAACGTTACAGTAGTGATCTTGAAATTTGAATCGTCCAACAAATTGTTCAGAAAACTGATAAATGAAATCAGATGTGGCAACAGATTATTTTGAACATCATTTTCACTTAAATCGTACATGATATTCCTCAATTCTTCAACACCCTTAGCTCTAAGTTTAAAGTTTTCTTGGTCATTTATTTGACACATAACGTGACTAGGTATTATTCCAAACTCATAGGAATCGACATACTGAGCCTGGTGCAAATGTTGAGGTTGTTGTTGCACTGTATTCATAGAACCATTAATCCTGTTAGGTTTTGAAAATGGAGGTTGCCTCGGTGTGGTATGTGAACTTGATCCGTTGCTTACACCTCCCTTACTTGAAGAATCAACATGATCCGCTTCATTTTGACCGGTCAATTGGTAATAATACCGTCTCAATGGTGGCGAAAGTTTGTGTAGATAGGCATTAAATTCTCGTTCTCCAACGAGAGCCTTTATTTTGTCTAGTGTCATTAGTGAGCAATCCCGCAAGTTGTCTTCCATGGAGGTATCTAACAACTTTTTTGACAGTGATTGTGTTATCTCGAAGAAATTCTCTCTTGCAAATTCCGGTGTGAAAAGCATTGGTAAGGCAACTATTGACTCTTTTCTCACACGTGCATCGTCGTTTTCTAAACCAAAGTGAACAATAGCACGTAGTAAGGAAGGTACATGATTTGTGCATTTCATGTAGACATGAAGAGTTTGAATCACTGCTCTGCGTACTGTAATTTTGCTTTCTCCGATATTTGGAATTAACTTTCCCATTACCTCGGACATACAGGAATCTAATCCATCCCCAAACTGTGGAATCACTTCGTTGATTAGTTGGATACATTTTAATCTAACGTCCCAATTAGAGTCGGCGAGAGCCAACCCAAGTCCTCTGAAAATTGATTGCTGATTTGAAAAAGGAAGCTTTCCACCATTTCTCCGGACAGTAATCAGCAACTGTTCGAGAATTTCTACACGTCTCTGGAATCGTTGGTCTCTTAGCTGGTCAAGGACTTCATTTTCTTCCATATTCCAGCCTCCTGACTGGCGTTTATCTAAGTAAGTGGCATCATTAAAGTCATGCATAGGAAATTTTGCAACCTGTACCTTGGCGACTTTACCTGCCATGAACACAAAAATAAACTGATCAAAATAAAAGGACAGGCAAAATTTACTCCGCTCGCATATTTAGTCTGGTAACTAAAACATCATATAATCGATCCGCGTAAACCTGAACTTCCGATGCTGTCATGATTTGTCAAAATTGTACAGAACATTTAGCACTTCAATATTTTTAGTCCAAGGACAGCAAAAATGGCGACTTCTCCCCAACAACAGATTGTATTGATCACGTGATAATGTGTAGATGCCAATAGGTCCACACTGTAATAATAAATTCTATTTGACGAAATAAACTACACACGGGGTTCTGCGGGAGGTAATCCTAAATATATTATGCGACAAAACAAGACACGGTTATAACACCTTTGCTAAAACTTCTAACAATGAAGTATTCCAGTCATGACATGTGATTCGAGTACGGTAATTAGATTCCTATATGTGCAGATTACACACGTGTATAAGCCTGTACATATTATGTGATCGTTTCATTCTAATTACAAACAGAATAACAAACGGGCACTTGTTCAATGTGTGACTTACCACGGTATAAGAATGACGTCGCATGAACACATGACGTCGGTTTCTTGTAACGTCATCCGTCTACATGACAAATAATTAGCGTCATTTAACCGAGCCATTTGTATTACTGACTTGAACCACGTTAGTTTTAATCTGTTAAGTTGTGCGAGATATAAACATGTTCGACACCAGATTGAGAACACACTGCAGTACATTAAGGGAACTGTTTTTAAATAAAACATCGTATAAAGTCCACTTTGCAGATGTAGCGAATTAGAGACTACAGAACACTATTTCTTTACTTGTCCGGTATACAACTCACAGGACAATACTCATTAACGAGATCAGCAACATTACTGCACCAACACTTAACACACTATTAGAAGGACATGCACAATTCAGCTCTGGACATAACATACTACTTTTCATTCACGTTCACAAGTACACTAAAGAAACAAAACGGTAGGCATAACATTACATCATACAATCGCCATATGAAACGCCTGCTCAGTTTCGGTACATGCGCGGGCCGGTGGCATCTAAATCTGAATCTCTCTCCTCCAAGTTTTTTTTTGTTTTCTATCTCCAATCCAATATTAGCATGCATAAAGTGCACAAATTTGGTATTTCTGTTGCACAACCACAATCATGTCTTAATATATATTTATTTATAAATTAATAACATCTTCTCACATTCCAAAACTATTGAGCTACTCAATACATGTACACATGTATTTGATAGTAATTGTGTTATCTAATACAACGGTATGTTTTGTAAATAATTCGTAGGAAAGAGGTAACCATACAAGCAGATTGCTTTCTCCTCAATCCTACATTCAAAGAAAGAAATATTGTTTAAACTAAGTTATGCATCATTTTTAAAAGTAGGCCATCAAACATAATTTATTGCAGTTCCGTATCCAGAGCTAATAAGCCTTTTCAATATAATTATAATATATATATAGGGAATTTTAAATAATGCCGTATTTTTCTATCTGTATGTGTTTATAATGGGAACAGTTTGTAGTTTATAAATACTGAGGTTGGTGCACACAGTACTGATTAACCACTGGAGCCTGCCCAGGAAGGTTTTGTTTGGTAAACTGCTCGTCACTCAAATGGGGAACCGGCATTGGCGTAGCTTCCTATAGGCCGTAGCTTACACATTCCCCCGAAACATCGAAAAAATAAAAATGCCATATCTACAACATAAATTGGGAGGCCAAGATTAAATTATATACGCTATAAATAGTATTCCTGGGGACGACCCCCCTCCCGGCTTAAGTTTTAAGTTGGCCTACATATCGATTCCAGTCAAGCTACGCCCCTGACCGGTAGCGACATTAAATAAACTGAAATAAAAATATATATCATCACAGATCCTCCACGAATATGGTCACGCTCGTGTATATAGTCGTCATTCAGTCACTCTACACGACGCCTACACGCGCATCCTACCATCGATGTTGTGACGATTGTTGATCGACGCTCGTCAATAAATATATAGGACGGTCATTGTCGCACTTTTCCCCTGAGTCATCATCTGGTGGTGACCTGCCGATAACACTCGCTGTTGTCGATGGCGGGTCGTAAGTATAAGTCCACTGAATACCCTCCTGACCACGAGGGCGTTTAATAATTGACTAAATTGTCTGTTATGTGATCATGAATACCAAAGCCTCTGCTGGCAGTTAATGCGATGGTCGAGCAAATATCCGTGTAACTATCTCCGACCAATTATAAAAAAACAATAAAAATGTTGCAGAAAACCAAATAAAAACAATGAATAAAACATCGCCGATTAATGATAAAAAAACCTATAAAACAGATAAATTATTAAAAAAACAAACAACAAAAATGTTGCAAAAACAAACAAAAACAAGAATAAAACTGCGCTGATCAAAAATAAAAAAATTATAAAATAGAGATAAATGATTAAAAAAAACAATAAAAATGTTGCAAAAAAGTCAAACAAAAACAAAGAATAAAACAGCGTTAATCAATGAAAGAAAACTATAAAACGGAGACAAATTATAAAAAAACAATAAAAATGTTGCAAAAAACCAAACAAAAACAAAGAATAAAACATCGCCGATCAATTATAAAAAAACTATAAAACGGAGACAAATGATAAAAAACCCAATAGAACTGTTGCAAAAATACAAAACAGTATAGTCAGCATAGGTTTATTCACAATGTTGCTTGATATGTCAAGAGGATATAATAGTCCAGTCAAACTGTGACTTGACCTCAAACAAATTGCAACAGAATGTTTCTCAGCTGGATATGTTGCAGGAAACCCCCAAGAATAACATACTAAAAGTCCATTAAAATCCTGCATGGCAAAAGGGGTCAAAATCCATAATTTATGCAAATTAGGTTCCACCATTACCAAATAAGGGTATTTTTACAACAACTCCCTTATTATGCATGCTATCAATGTAAAAAAAGTGGCAAACCCTATGTTTTCAAGGTCAAAGAATTCAATGAACTCATCCTACATGAGACTTGTTAATCTACCACAGGTCTTATCTGTGCAGGGTGAAGATTTGGGTTTATCATCGCCAAATAAGGGCATTATTACAATGCTACCAATGTAGCCTTTTCGTCAGCTGATACCTAATCAAGCATAACTGAGTTCTTTCTGACTGAAACACTATTGTTCAGTCCTTGAACTGAACTTGCCTCTGATTAATCCTCCTCCTCATCATTGAAGTCCTGCTCATCATCGATGTAGTTGGAAGAATTGGAACATTGTAGTCCCTTACATTCACCACATGCTGGTGAGCACTCGAGTCCATGTTTTCTACATGTACACCTGCTTGTGTCACAGCCTGTCTTGCAGTTGCATCTGAACAACCGGAGGAGCTCCATTGGGGCAGGTGGCATGTCAGTTTTGATGGGCAGTAACTGACCAGAACTGTTCTTCCATCCGCACTGTTCAGGGTCCATGTCAGATGCATGTCCTCTCCACTCCTGGACTTGGTAGTACACTCTAAGGTTGTGGAACTTTGCAGCCGCCGAAGTAGGTGGTAAACTGCGGGCCTCGACATACTTCGTGCTGCTGGTGACTTTTTCTTTGAACCTCTTATAGCGCAGGGCATCCAGGTTTTCATCTTCACTACCACCATACAGGAGAACCAGGGCCACCTCACCCGATTGAACAATGTCTTCATTCGACGAGTCCTCCTGCATGAAGGTAGCTGCAATCGTGCTGAAGACACTGCTACTTTGCAGCTTCTTGAGTGCGATTGGCTTGCCGATATTGTACAACCTTGATGTAGAATCGCAGCCAAGAATAGCATGAACAAATGGCAGGTTTGCGCAGATATGCATTCCAAGCGTTTCCTTTGACCGTTTGACTTTGGCTCTGGTCTGAAATACACATCGTGGCCATCCATGTCAACATGGTAAAGAAGCAACACAAGTAAATCTGTATCGTCACCAACCAGAACAGCGGTTGTAGACTTCGCAACCTGGACCGCTGTCTCTACAATAAGAACGTCTGCGTCTGCCTTTGCGTGGATAGTTGAACACCCAGCCTTTTCCAGAAAGGACCCAAGTAGTGAGAGGAACCTTTGCTTATTTCCCTTGTTTGCAAGAAAGTCCTTCTTCCTTAGCGACACAACTGTCTGAGGAGTAAGCACAACGGATGGCCCTGCTCCATGTCCACGTCTACGGTGTGTCACATCTTTAATACCCGGACCACTCTCGTACCCGTCAAACACTATCGTGGCTTTTCCGTAATGACGCGAGACGTATTCCACATACCGTTCGCAGACAGCCTCAAACGTTTCGCCTTTTGACCAAGGGATCCGCTGCAGAAGGGCTCCACCATCAAGCACATAGTGTATATCACTGGGAAGTTCTTGTCCATTGACCTTTTCCACTACTTTCCACAGCGCTTCAGCAAGTGATGGCTTATTTGCTGTCCACGGTAAGGAGTATGCATCGAATAGGGCAGGCGGGTGTGAACACAACTCGTACTTGAATACAGAGGCCGGGTCGACATGTGTGCCATTGGTAGCTATCAAACTCAGTCTCTGGAAGAGGAGCTGGGGGTCAACCTGCACAGATTCGTCATCAACTTTCACTGCTGTTTTTACAGCGAGTGTAACTGCCTGCTTTTTCCTTTGAAAGCTTATGTCCCTGACACTTTGCCCTACCATTGAGTCCAGAATCAGCTGTCCTACCGTTGCAGCATCGTCAGCGTTTACAGATTCGTGTGCATAGACACCAGTTACAAGTCCACGCAACTGAGGATCAGAGCCAAAGGGATCCAAGTCGTTCAACATGTTCAGGATTTTGTGAGTGTCCTTGGTGTCTCTCTTCAATCGTGATGGAGTTGTATCCTTGTGCTGTTCGCTTGTGTCACAGCTAACACCAGTGCGTTCATTCATTGCCTGACTGACATCGGCACAGAGTGGCATGGAAAGCAGCCATATGACACGTTGGATGTCCGTTAGCCCACGACCTCTGGTTAGCCCACCGTTGGTTTTAATGCTTCTCATGAGGACCTGCTCAATAATTAGGTCTGTAGATAGTCCTGCCCAATAGCGCTCGCTCCTCCGGATGACATGGAGACCGTTGATGAAACTGGAATGTATGTCGGGGTGGGTTTCCGGTAGCTCGAGCATCGTCTGCAAATACATGTATGCGGATTTGGCATACAGGTTATGGCCGGCTGCTGCAAAATATGGTAGCATTGCTTGGATAGTATGTAGGTGCAATGCCCAGTCTCCAGTTCTCTCCGCCTTTATGAACATTCGCAATATTCCTATCATCTCCATATACTGCAACCATAGTTTAGCTGTCCTATGGTTTTCCATTGAGTGTTTCTCTTCAGTGAGCTTGTCCATAATTCGCAATAGAGCTTTGGAAGACAAAACCTCTTCTACGACGTCAACGTCAGGGTCTCTCATAATGTCATCATACAGCTGTCCGGCTTTCACGAAGTCCTTGTCAAGGGCATTCTCCTCATCGCTGCAGCTGTCTTCACCATTGGATTGGTACGTTTCATCATCCCCGGTCACAGCAAAATCTAGTCCGTCTTCCGCCTCTGTGTAGGTTGGCAGTGGCAGATTGTATGCATTCGCTAACAAGATGGTGTTAAGCGCTGCAAGGATCATCAAATGTCCCCGGATTGCCCTGGATATCGCTTTACCACTGACTATGTGCTTCACGGTGTTTTCTGCATACACAACTTCTAGTACCTCTGTTAGTCCATTAGCTGCCATCAAGTGTCCCACACAGCCAAGGAAGCTCATCTGCAAGTGAAGTCCTCCAAGCCGCACAACTACTGATTTCAGATCACTAGGACTAGACTCTGAATCAATGATGAGCATCGCTTTCCAGTATAACGGCTGGTCGAATGTGATGATTGGGTTCACACCGTAGCCTTTGGCCAGGTCACAAACATACCACAGTGTTGACGAAATACACGTGAGATTGCTCGGATCCATGTCTATCATTGGCAAGAAGAGGACACTTGATTTACCAGGATGGTTACCTTGTTGATGAATTGTCTGCATCATCCCAGACCAGGCTGGTCTCTTGCAACCGAGCAGAAGTGATATGTCCCAGAGTAGATCAACCTGGAATGTGGGATCACTTATTTCCATGGCCTTTAGTTCTTTAAAAGTCAATGGAGGCTTGGCTGTGTGTTGGGAATGGAACATCCGGATATTTATCCCACCAACTTGCTTGATATCAGTGTTTGAGACAACTACTCTCAGCACTGGTTCGCGTTGAAGCTTCCCAGGTGTGAAGGTGGCAATAATCCCCATGCCATGAAACGTATTCATCCCGTCGATAGTCCTGATGTTGTGGTCGACGTTATCTGCGACGAATTGGACGAATTGCTCTGGTCTTCTATGTGGTACAGCCCCTCCCTGCAAAGTTGCACTCCGTTCGAACGTTTGGACCTCTGAATAAGAACATCCAAAACCGTGTTGATACAGAGTGTCTATCAGATACCTAGAGGCAAAGCGGTGGTGCATATCAACTGCAAGACCAAACTGCAATGGTGCAAGAAGGACTCTTGGTCGGACTGCCTGCATGATTGCCTGTCCTATAGATGCTTGCTTTAGATCCGTGTCTTTACCAACGAACAGCAACTGCAGGAGTCTGTGCAATGACTTTGGCAGGAACTGCAAAGCCTCTACAGAAGAAAGTTGTTCTTTATTTGGATAATTATCGGATGAAACCACCATAGACTTAATGTCACTCTTGGTGAGTTTGGCTGCAGTGCCAATTATCCGCATCGTCTCGGATTCCGCATCCTCCATCCGCTGTTTATCGTAGAAATCATGTAAGATGGATGCAGCAGTACGACGGAAAGTTACAACATTTGACTTTCCGTTTATCTCTGTAACTATGATTTGATCACCATACCTATCGAGTAGTTTATTTTTCATATAGGTTACACTGTAAGCGTCAGATTAGGATTGTTGTAGGAACTCCTCCATTTTCTTCACCAGCTCCACAATCGTGAGTTGTTCATCATCGTTATCCTCGAAGAACGCCACTGTCCTCAAAAATGCTTCTTGCCTATCTGCTTCCTCTGGTCTGCCAATGGTGTTTGATGACTTATCTACTGTGGCACTAAATTGCTGCGGCAGTTGCTTTAGTGTTCTAAAGTTTACACTGCATATTTGGTGGTATATAGCATCTGCAGCATGCAAGTCCTGTGCAAATGCAATCCTGCCAGCAACCACATTGGACCAGTCATCATTTCTTTTTTCACAAGTTCTAGTGATCTCACTTTGAAAGTCCTTTGTTCTAACTGGAAAGAGTTCATATCTCCGCTTCTTCGGTTGACCACCGCAGAACAGGCAATGTTCCTTGAAATTAAACTGGATCTCCGAACGACGGATGCAGGAAGTAAGTTTGTCTGTACCATCCTTCTGATCTTGTTGGATTCGAGTTGGATTTGTGAGGTCCTTCCGACATTTCGTGTGTACACGTTGTCCTGCTTGGGTCCTAACACTACTCCCACGCTCCTTGCTTGCTCGGTTTACTCCATCACACCCTTTTTCCCTCAGCACCACCGTCGGATGACCATCACCGAGGTCTTCACCACAGAAAGTGCAGCATTCCATGGTCTGCAAAAGAAAATAATACACCTCAGTTTCAGGAAATTATATCCCATACTACCTGGTGAAGGAGTCTTGGTTTACAATCATATACATGTAACATAGCAATATGTACATATCTGTTTTATTATGTTCCCGCCAGGTTCTTTAGAAAGTCCTAGGATGAGTTCATTGAATTCCTTGACCTTGAAAACATAGGATTTGCCACCTTTTTTACATTGATTGCATGCATAATAAGGGAGTTGTTGTAAAAATACCCTTATTTGGTAATGGCGGAACCTAATTTGCATATTTAGCATTACATAAGGGATTAGCAAGTCCTAGGATGAGTTCATTGAATTCCTTGTCATTGAAAACATAGGGTTTACCACCTTTTTTACATTGATAGCATGCATAATAAGGGAATTATTGTAAAAATACTCTTATTTGGTAATGGCGGAACCTAATTTGCATAAATTATGGATTTTGACCCCTTTTGCCATGCAGGATTTTAATGGACTTTTAGTATGTTATTCTTGGGGGTTTCCTGCAATATATCCAGCTGAGAAACATTCTGTTGCAATTTGTTTGAGGTTAAGGCTATTTTTGGAGTAGATTGACTGGATAATAGTAAATTCAGTGGTCTCCGTAGATGACATTTTCACCTTTGCTGCTCTAATATATCCATCACGACTCTGGCATAATTGCAACAATTTGCAGATCTTCCAGTTTCTTCTCGGTAAGTCTTCTTTTACCCAAACTATGGCACCTACACAAGGAAACATTGATGCCTGAATTATTCTTGATTTGATGTGCGTTTGCGTTCTTTCACTCAAACTGAATAGATATTCGTTTCATCATACTGTCCAAAATACATCCGAGTAGCTTTTGTCCTTTCTTCCTCAATTTTAGACGTTTCTCAGAAGCGTGTGTATAAGGCGAATAGTCTCCATACGTTTCAAGTATACTGGTGGCATTGCAGTACGTGGGTTCAAAACGTCCGGGTGTTAATGTTATGTTGGCCGCCAACATACACAAGTGGTCGTGTATTTATCACAGATTCAGTTTCCTTGAGTAATGTCTGCAACTGGAACAGTGTAAGTAGCTTTCGTCCGATTGTTTTTCGAAAAACCCTTTTTACCAAACTAACACGTCGTTCGTAAAAGCCTCCCATCCACGGAGCATATTCTATAATAAAAATCCAATTATTTTTTGAACTTGCAATGTCACTATGAATTAGGTTACACCCAATTCTGTCCAACGCTGCAGTTGTGGCTTTTAATTGGGTAGCATTGTCACTTATTACTTCAATAGGTGTTCCTCTCTATGATATGAAACATCTCAAACAGAGAAGGAATTGTTCCGTAGACATGTCCAATATCAATTCAAGATAGACTGCACGAGTAACGAAGCATGCGAACAAACATACCCATACTTTGGTTACTCCGTCGGTTGTTTTGATATACATAGGTCCCAAATAATCTAATCCCGTTTTGGACATGACTCGGTTACTCGGTTGACTTTGGATAATTATGCTATCAGGTGACATTTTGTACGGCCCTCCCTTTAATACTCCTCAAATGCATGTACTTTCCGGTTAAATACTCTAATATTGTGTCATCAACCAGGAATATAGAATCAAAAAGATTCCGGAACTACTGATGTGAAAGGCTTCCAATTGTCATTCTTTTTATGTTGCTTTCAATAAATGTCTTGTATTCATAAGATCAATTTGTATGAATTTACAGTTTCTGCTATCCTGTCTCCATAAACCATTTCCAAAGCGTGGACAACAAAAAATGGCCACCGATTACAATGAGTATGTGCACGTGTAACACAGTTCCGACTCAAGTTAGCAATTAATTTTTTTTATCTATATTCAACAAAACCTAAACAATTGTTATAAGAAGTTAAAAAGATGAGTAGCGCCAGAATGAGAAAGACACCAGACAAATGGTTTAATAAACAGATTCTTTAATCAGTAAAAGTATGCGACTTGAACACGTCAATGGCGGAGAATCAAACAACCGTGTAATACCCAACAAGTATAACATACTGGCGCTACCTCTTTTTCTTTAAACGATTAATTCCAGTACTCAAATACTGAACATAATTCAGTATAACTTTCATGATACAATATCAAGCAAGTAATACTAGACGAGAAATGATATGATAAACAGTACTGTTAACGGTAAGCACAGATGCTGTGATAATAAACCAAACTATTATCCATATAGTAATTAGAAATAACAAACAGAAACAAAACTATATACTACAAACTTCTACCTGAAGAGTTAAATTGTCATAAACAGTGATACATAATCACTACACTTCCAAATTATAGGTACTAGTAAATGACATAAACTGAAATACTGGTTCTGCTAGCCTCACTGCTAGGACATACTATCAATGTTCACTAAAATAACCTAATG